>CM055265.1:79871628-80453065 GCA_029237695.1 Conchocele bisecta | reverse complement strand
CAAAACGTGTCATAACAGTTTGGGCTGAGAAGCAGGGCCCATTGGTTGAGGGGCACTATGAATATTCGTTCGGTGCCAAAGCGAGTAATAAATATGAGGGATACACTATGACAGCTGCAGGTGAAGTTATCCAAATGGCGGTCTGCTCGGTTAATGCTAATGGTAAACCTGTGGGCGCGGTCGCGATAAATATTGTAGTAGATGGGGAAGAACGGGGGTTTGGAGTCACTAAAATCTCTGGAGATAGTTCGACGATTGTTTCGTTCGCCGGTGATGATCGAATTAGACTTTCCCAAAGTAGTGTTATTAACTTTGTTACGAAAATCGGTGACCCAGAGAGTTCTTCCACTATTGTCTCATTGTTAATTGAACTTATTGTGTAAATACTAATATATTGAAATAAATTTAACTATGAACGAATCACTATATTCAACTCTCAATACCACTCCACCAACACTGTATCCAACTCTCAATACCACTCCACCAACACTATATCCAATTAACGAAAGAAGTTCAGATTTTAGGTTGAATAATATCGTCGCTATGCAGGATATTTTAGTTAGAGAATGTGCAAATAGAAAAAAGACACGCTAAAAAATATAAGCGCGCGGCGAACATAGCTGAAGCATCTAGTACGGTTCTGGCAAGTGTTTCTGTGTTGTGTGGGGCGGGGACTGCTGCAACGCTATCTACAATTTTGTAATGGTTCCACTTGCAGGGGTTTTGAGTGGAATTACCGTTTTATCTGGAACACTTTGTATGGTAATTAGGGCGGCGGGTGGAAAACTCGAGAAAAAAAGTAGAAAACATGATAGAATATCCGTTCTCGCTAGGTCTAAGAAAAATAGCATCGACGTTATGTGTCCAAAGCGTTGGCCGATAAGAAAATATCAAATTTAGAGTTTGAATCCGTGGTGGAAGAAATGGCGAGATATGAAGAATTAAAAAATGATATAAGAATCAAGGCGCGCGCCACCATGCCCATGCCCATTGAGTGTACTGATTGGGATAAATTTAGGGTAAAACTTGGAAATAAAGTCGGAGGAAATGTGACAGCACCATTATAAAATAATTTTTTAAAAAATAATTAATTTTCTAATTTTCTTAATTTTATAATTTTCCTAATTTTTTCAAAATTATTTATTATATTGGTGCAGTAAACAAATTTACATACCTATACAACATGTGTTTTTCACTGAGAATTACAAATTCAGTCGAGGATTACACTGTACACACCGTCTGTGTAATTGATACACTCGGCTCTGTTTACCTTGGCTATCAAATTACGCATGGTTCATGTAATTGAAACATTGTCGTAATTGATAATTGTACAACACTAGGTAATGTTTATCATAACAGCCTACATGGTCGTGTGGGTTAAGGCGATACTCTATAGAGACGAGGGTCGTGGGTTCGCGCCGCGGTTGGAGCTAAACATTTTTATTTATTTATTTCTATCCCTACAAATGTGGTCGCTACGGTAAACAACTGCTTGACAACGGCGTTCGGAGTCCGACCGTTTGAGGTTGATGAAAAATAAATTGCCAGTTTAAAAAAAAATGGGCAGACAACTCCGGCCGCTTGAGGTTGATGAAAAATAAATTACCAGTTTACAAAAAAAATGAGCAGACAACTCCGACCGTTGTCATGATGTTATTTGTCTTAGCATCAACATTGCTGTTCAATAATTATTTTTTCAATTTCTTTATAGCGATATCGTAGAAATGTACGTTCGTAAACGAATCGTTGGGTTTTAACAATTTTATATAATACACCTATAGTTTCATATCCGATACGCATTATCCGTCTTAATGTTTGTATTTGCCTATTGTATAGTTGACATAATTGCCGGTATAATATTGTAAATGCAACGTTTTTATCGGAGCGTAATAAATTACGCTGGTATTTCATGTATTCGATATCGCCTAGTGTTCTCATTTTATAGAATTTATATATAGGATTATAACCCCCGTAAGCTTCGTAAATTTCTTCAACACAGGCATTAAAAATTTTCAATTCCAATTGTATTGTATTATCCATTTTCTCTAATAGTTGTTTTTTTTTCTGTTCAATTTCCAATTTCTAATAATAATTTTCCAATTTCTTCGTTAAAAGTGATATCGTAGAAACGCATATCCGTAAACGAATCTTTGATTTTAAACTGTTTTATAAAATTAGTTTGATAATGTTTCGGTAGTGTTTCTTCTTTTCTCCGATCCTATTTAGTCGCTTCATTACATAAATTTGATACTTATACCGGCGACATAATTCGCCGGTTTAATATTGTAAATGCAACAGTTTTTATCGCAGCGTAATAAATTACTCTGATATTTCATGTATTCGATACCACATAGTATTGTCATTTTTACCGTTTGTTTTAATACTGTAGAAACAACAGCGTAAAATTCTTCATCCAAGTCATTACAAACGTCCAATTCGTTGTGTATTTTATTATCCATTTTGTTATAATATTTTATTATAACCTATTAAATTTATATGTTCAATTGGACGTGAAAAAAACATGATGTATTTATGACAACGAGACAAAAATAAATCCTTTTTAAGACTATTGTTTTATCTGTTCAATTGGACGTGAAAACAACATGATGTATTTATGACACCAATTTTAGATTTTTCGTGGTTGGTGGGAGACAATTTCCTCGTTAACCAATTTTTGATTTTTAGGGGGTGGTGGGAGTAGTATATAGGGGTGGAAATGATACCACCGTAGGTGGTATCATTTTGACTCCCTATATACTTCTAAACACGAAAAATTAACATTGATTGTGGACGCCGACCCGCCGCCCACCCGCCGCCCGCCCGCCCGCCCGCCCACGCCCGCCCCGCCGCCCGCCCGCGCCCGCCCGCCCGCCCGCCCGCCCGCCCTCGCCGCTCCGCCCGCCCGTGCTTTCGCCAATCCAATAGCCTGGATTTTTTTTCAAAAAACCTGGCTAAAAAAGTAACATGTTGGATAGTGATAATGTGGTGGTGGGCACCCCTTGGTTATGAAGCTGTGAAAGTTTTGTGGTCCTAGGTGGTACAGTACCAAAGAAATGGACTTAAACACGAAAACTTAACATTGTAAACGCGAAAACTTAACATTGAAATGGCTAAGTCGACTGCACGGAAAAAATGGGTGAAGTTAAAAAAAGTAACATGTTGGATAGTGATAGTAGTGGGCACCCTTGATTATGAAGCTGTGAAAGTTTGGTGGTCCTAGTGGTACAGTAACAAAGAAATGGACTCAAGCTTGCCCGCCCGCCCGCCTGCCCGCCCGCCCGCCCACCGCCTCCCGGCTTTCGCCAATCCAATAGCCTGGATTTTTTTTCAAAAAACCTGGCTAAAAAAGAAAGACAGTTGTTCATAATGTGCTGTGACAAACCTGAATTTGAGTACAGTATGACCAGAGCCCATAATTATTCAGATATGCATTACTACAATTAAAATATTTTAACCCTTAGACCGCTACTCACAACAATTGTCGTCTGCTGTTGCTTTTATATCTTGCCTTATTTCTCAATAAAAACATCGTTTGACAGCACTTCAGAATCATTTCCAATGGAAATGATTCTGAAGTGCTGTCAAAGCATGTTGTAAATTATTCTAAAGTGCTATCAAAGCATGTTTTTGATGATAAGAATGGAAAATCGAAAATAAACAGCAAAAAAAAACGACAAAAAAAATAAGATAGCAGTCTAAGGGTTAATGAACATACGTATACAAGTATAGACTACCCGATTTTACTTCGAACAGACAGATCATATCTGCAGTTATTTCACAGTTCAATCAGTTATATCTCCGCAACAGCAATCAATGATGATATTTATTCAACTAAATATGAAACAATCTGCGTGAACTTGGACCAGAACGCACATCGGTGCAATCAGATCCAAGTCCACACCACTTGCCATTATAATATTAACTGAATATCAATTAATAGCAATAGCCATTTAACAATGACAATAATTGTATGTATTGTGAGGACCAATAGTGTGAATCCTACCAGATCGGGCATAAACGTGTTTGTCAAAAAAAAAATAAAAAATGGTTTTCCACTGACAATTAAAAACAAGAGCTGTAGGAGAACAGCATAGCTCGACTACGAGGGTTGTCGATGTACACATAGCTTGACAAACAAGGTGGCTGCGGCCTGCATAAAAACCTTAACCAAGGTTGACTAAAAAACTTAACAAAGGGAAATTAAGTAAGTAATTCAAGGTTAAATGTAGGTCAATGACAGATATAGGTCAGGGGTTATTGATGTACATCACTAGGAGATGAAGTTTTCCAAGTATGGTTGCTGTAGGCCCAGGAGTATTCCATATACAAGCTTGACTAAAAACCTTAACCAAGGGGAAATAACTAAGTAATCCAAGGATAAAAGTAGGTCAAGGTCAAATATAGGTCAGGGATTATTGATGTACATCACTAGGAGATGAAGTTGTCCAAGTATGGTTGAGCATAAGCAAGCACCACAAGCCGTTGTTCCTGGATAGCTGTAGACATGCATTAGAGATGTATCCATACCATCGTGAACATTACACCGCATTTAATGAAAACACCACACACAGTGACTTTTCCAAAGACCTCTGAATACAATCACATCCCAGGGGAATTAGTCAATGGATTTTCTGCACCCACATAGTTTAAACAGTTTTTCCATGTTTAAACTTTACTGGCCTTAGAATGTGGGAAACAAAATGTGGTGTTTTATATTTAGTCTCATAATAAAACATGAATTGACGACACTTTAGAATCATTTCCAATGGAAACTAGATTTTGTCAGTAAGCTGGGGGCTTACGGAATACCCCCCCGCGTCAGCCCTGACCTAGAATGAATTCCAGCTCGCATACTATCATTTTCAGATAAAAGACTATGTCAGCACATATGGAGAGTGCGATGGTGGTTCCAGTTGAAACAAGAGCTGTAGGAGAACAGCATAGCTCGACTACGAGGGTTGTCGATGTATACATAGCTTGACAAAGAAGGTGGCTGCGGCCTGCATAAAAACCTTAACCAAGGTTGTTTTTTTGACTAAAAACATTAACCAAGGGATCATTGATGTACGTCACTAGGAGATAAAGTTTTCCAAGAATGGTTGCTGTAGGCCCAGGAGTATTCCATATACAAGCTTGACAATAAACATTAACCAAGTAATTCAAAGTTAAATGTAGGTGAAGGTAAAATATAGGTCAGGGGTTATTGATGTACATCCCTATGAGAAAAAGTTATCCAAGTATGGTGTCTGTATGTACAATAGTATTCCATATACAAGCTTGACTAAAAACCTTAACCAAGGTTGACTAAAAACCTTAACCAAGGGGGATTAAGTAATTAATTGAAGGTTAAATGTAGGTCAAGGTTAAATATAGATCAGGGGTTGTTGATGTACATCACTAGGAGATGAAGTTGTCCAAGTATGGTTGGTGTAGGGCCAGGAGTATTCCATCTACAAGGTTGACTAAAAACCTTAACCATAGAGAATTAACTAAGTAATTGAAGAGGAAATGTAGGTGAAGGTCAAATATAGATCAGGGGTTATTGATGTACATCCCTATGAGAAAAGGTTGTCCAAGTATGGTGTCTGTATGCACAATAGTATTCCATGTACAAGCGTGAGTAAAAACCTTAACCAAGGTTGACTAAAAAAAACTTAACCAAGGTGACTTAAGTAAGTAATTGAAGAGGACATATAGGTGAAGGTGAAATATATATCAGGGGCTGTTGATGTACATCACTAGGAGATGAAGTTGTCCAAGTATGGTGGGTGTAGGGCCAGGAGTATTCCATATACAAGCTTGACTAAAAACCTTAACCAAGTGGAATTAACTAAGTTATTCAAGAGGAAATGTAGGTCAAGGTCAAATATAGATCAGGGGTTATTGATGTACATCGCTATGAGAAAAGGTTGTCCAAGTATGGTGTATGTATGCACAATAGTATTCCATGTACAAGCTAGACTAAAAACCTTAACCAAGGTTGACTAAAAACCTTAACCAAGGGGAATTAACTAGGTAATTCAAGGTTAAATGTAGGTCAAGGTCAAATATAGGTCAGGGGTTGTTGATGTACATCACTAGGAGATAAAGTTGTCCAAGTATGGTGGGTGTAGGGCCAGGAGTATTCCATCTACAAGGTTGACTAAAAACCTTAACCAAGGGGAATTAACTAAGTAATTCAAGAGGAAATGTAGGTCAAGGTCAAATATAGATCAGGGGTTATTGATGTAGATCACTATGAGAAAAGGTTGTCCAAGTATGGTGTCTGTATGCACAACAGTATTCCATGTAGAAAGCTTGACTAAAAACCAAAAAAACCTTAACCAAGGTTGTCTAAAAACCTTAACCAATGGGAATTAACTAAGTAATTCAAGGTTAAATGTAGGTCAAAGTCAAATATAGGTCAGGGGTTGTTGATGTACATCACTAGGAGATAAAGTTGTCCAAGTATGGTTGGTGTAGGGCCAGGAGTATTCCATCTACAAGCTTGACTAAAAACCTTAACGAACGAGAAATAACTAAGTAATTCAAGAGGAAATGTAGGTCAAGGTCAAATGTAGGTCAAGGTCAAATATAGATCAAGGGTTATTGATGTACATCCCTAGGAGATGAAGTTGTCCAAGTATGGTGGGTGTAGGGCCAGGAGTATTCCATATACAAGCTTGACTAAAAACCTTAACCAAGGAGAATTAACTAAGTAATTGAAGAGGAAATGTAGGTCAAGGTCAAATATAGATCAGGGGTTATTGATGTACATCCCTATGAGAAAAGGTTGTACAAGTATGGTGTCTGTATGCACAATAGTATCCCATGTACAAGGTTGACTAAAAACCTTAACCAAGGTTGACTGAAAACCTTATCCAAGGGGAATTAACTAGGTAATTCAAGGTTAAATGTAGGTCAAGGTCAAATATAGGTCAGGGGTTGTTGATGTACATCCCTAGGAGATGAAGTTGTCCAAGTATGGTGGGTGTAGGGCCAGGAGTATTCCATATACAAGCTTGACTAAAAACCTTAACCAAGGGGAATTAACTAAGTAATTGAAGAGGAAATGTAGGTCAAGGTCAAATATAGACTAGGGGTTATTGATGTACATCCCTATGAGAAAAGGTTGTCCAAGTATGGTGTCTGTATGCACAATAGTATTCCATGTACAAGCTTGACTAAAAACCTTAACCAAGGTAGACTAAAAACCTTAACCAAGGGGAATTAACTAAGTAATTCAAGAGGAAATGTAGGTCAAGGTCAAATATAGATCAGGGGTTATTAATGTACATCACTAGGAGATGAAGTTGTCCAAGTATGGTGGGTGTAGGGCCAGTAGTATTGCATATACAAGGCTGACTAAAAACCTTAACCAAGGCGTGACGGTGACGCCGACGCCGACGCCGACGCTGGGGTGACAACATAAGCTCTACTTATTCTTCGAATAGTCGAGCTAAAAACTAGATGGCCGCAGCCTGCATGTCGCGCCTTGTGGTGAGGCATGGACACTAAAAAAAAAGATATAGTATAACGAAAAAACTTTAACCAAAAAACTTAATAAAAAACTTTAACCAAAAAACTTAACCAAACTAGATGGCCGCGGCCTGCATGTCGTTTTGCCATTGTGGCGAGGCGTGGACACTAAAAAAAAAGATATAGTATAAACGAAAAAACTTTAACCAAAAAACTTAATAAAAAACTTTAACCAAAAAACTTAACCAAACTAGATGGCCGCGGCCTGCATGTCGCGCCTTGTGGCGAGGCATGGACACTAAAAAAAAAGATATAGTATAACGAAAAACTTTAACCAAAAAACTTAACAAAAAACTTTAACCAAAAAACTTAACCAAACTAGATGGCCGCGGCCTGCATGTCGCGCCTTGTGGCGAGGCATGGACACTAAAAAAAAAGATATAGTATAATGAAAAACTTTAACCAAAAAACTTAACCAAAAACTTTAACCGGACACACTGGTGTACGTACGTGTACGCCAAAGTGCCGACTATATCGCGCTTTCCGCAAGCAGGCGCGAAAAAAACTTTAACCAAAAACTTCAAAGTAATTTAACATTGACATTGGGCACAGGGATATAGTATAACGAAAAACTTTAACAGAGATTTAGTATAACGAAAAACTTTAACAAAAAAACTTAACCAAAAACTTTAACCAAAAAACTTAACCAAAAACTTCAAAGTAATTTGACCTTGACATTGGGCACAGGGGCCGCACGGGAGGGGGGTAGAATGAAAATATAGTTGATGATAAACACCCATGTGAAGTTTCAAGGTAATGGGCAAAGAAGTTGCAGAGATATAGTATAACGAAAAAAACTTTAACCAAAAAACTTAACCAAAAAACTTAACCAAAAAACTTAACCAAAAACTTTAACCAAAAAACTTAACCAAAAAACTTAACCAAAAACTTTAACCAAAAAACTTAACCAAAAACTTCAAAGTAATTTGAGCTTGACATTCGGCACAGTGGCCGCACGGAAGGGGGGTAGAATGAAAATATAGATGATGATAAACACCCATGTGAAGTTTCAAGGTAATGGGCAAAGCAGTTGCAGAGATATAGTATAACGAAAAACTTTAACCAAAAAACTTAACCAAAAAACTTAACCAAAAACTTTAACCAAAAAACTTAACCAAAAAACTTAACCAAAAACTTTAACCAAAGAACTGAACCAAAAACTTCAAAGTAATTTGACCTTGACATTGGGTACAGGGGCCGCACGGGAGGGGGGTATAATGAAAATATAGATGATGATAAACACCCATATGAAGTTTCAAGGTAATGGGCAAAGCAGTTGCAGAGATATAGTATAACAAAAAACTTTAACTAAAAAACTTAACCAAAAAACTTAACCAAACACTTTAACCAAAAAACTTAACCAAAAACTTCAAAGTAATTTGACCTTGACATTGGGCACAGGGGCCGCACTGGAGGGGGGGTAGAATGAAAATATAGATGATGATAAACACCCATGTGAAGTTTCAAGGTAATGGGCACAGCAGTTGCAGAGATATAGTATAACGAAAAACATTAACCAAAAAACTTAACCCAAAACTTTAACCAAAAAACTTAACCAAAAAACTTAACCAAAAACTTTTAACCAAAAAACTTAACTAAAAACTTCAAAGTAATTTGACCTTGACATTGGGCACAGGGGCCGCATGGGAGGGGGGTAGAATGAAAATATAGATGATGATAAACACCCATGTGAAGTTTTCAAGGTAATGGGCAAAGCAGTTGCAGAGATATAGTATAACGAAAAACTTTAACCAAAAAACTTAACCAAAAACTTTAACCAAAAAACTTAACCAAATACTTCAAAGTAATTTGACCTTGACATTGGGCACAGGGGCCGCACGGGAGGGGGTAGTGAAAATATAGATGATGATAAACACCCATGTGAAGTTTTCAAGGTAATGGGCAAAGCAGTTGCAGAGATATAGTATAACGAAAAACTTTAACCAAAAAACTTAACCAAAAACTTTAACCAAAAAACTTAACCAAAAACTTCAAAGTAATTTGACCTTGACCTTGGGCACAGGGGCCGCATGGGAGGGGGGTAGAATGAAAATATAGATGATGATAAACACCCATATGAAGTTTCAAGGTAATGGGCAAAGCAGTTGCAGAGATATAGTATAACGAAAAACTTTAACCAAAAACTTTAACCAAAAAACTTAAACAAAAAACTTAACCAAAAACTTTAACCAAAAACTTTAACCAAAGAACTTAACCAAAGAACTTAATCAAAAAAACTTTAACCAAAAAACTTAACCAAACAACTTAACCAAAAACTTTAACCGGACACACCAAAGAACTTAACCAAAAACTTTAACCAAAAAACTTAACCAAACAATTTAACCAAAAACTTTAACCAGACACACGTACGTACGTACATACGTACGTACGCCAAACTGCCGACTATATGGCGCTTTCCGCAAGCGGGCGCGACAAAAACCCATTTCTTAAGTCTGAGTCGCAGCCACATATAAGAAAAAAATATGATTTTTCCACTAAAAAAATCCTTACCCAATATCCTGAAATGCTTAACCAAAACAAACTGACCTTTGCCTCCTCATGCAGCACGGATGCGAACTGTGTCTTCCAAGCCATGGAGAATCCGTGCAGGGAGTCCTTGATTGGGTCGGTCTGTAGACAGATGGGGCCAACGCGGAGGATGCGCGGGATGCTTAGCACCTTCTTCTCGATGTACAGGTAGTGCTCCACCTCCCTCTTGATGGAGAAGATCTCGGGGCCAGCCGTGATGAAGTCCTTGAAGTTGCCGTGCATGTCGTCCTTCCACAGGAAGTTGTAGTACGAGAAGTGGTACAGGTGCTTGTTCACCACCGGCTCCAGTTCTGGTAATTGATTGGTTGGTTGAATGATTGATGTATTGATTAATTGAGGTTTTATTTCTGTCATATACAGATGGGAATGCACCTGTATGGGGAGGGGGAAGTTGGGGTACCGTATAAAAAAGGTGTAGCAAGAGAAGTGGTACAGGTGCTGATATATTCAGCCCGGAGTACGCCATAATAATACAATTTTCAAACTACTCAAATTTCATAAATAAATTTTATTAGTTTCCAGTTGATTCAACAGTTTAATCCGTCAAATTAGAATTAATAGCTTTGACAGATGTTGAACCAGACACATACCTAGTATTGTCGTACACAGCAAATATATAGTCCTGATTGGTTCATACAAGGTCAGGGCTCCAGATAAGGAATCAGTAATTGAGTATTGTCACTCAATCATTTCTGAAGCAGTTGGGTATTTCAAAATTTTAATTGTGTAAAATAGAATCACACTACCGTTTACACATCAGCAGACTTAATGAATAGTTTGCTTCTAAATGAAAACATATCTTGGTATTTCATTAGAAGTGTCTCTTTGGAGACAATTCTAATGAAATATCAAGATGTGTTTTCATGGAAAAATATGCTATATTTGTGGTCTGTTTATTGTTTTCTGTAGCATGATAAAGATAACAGAAATTTTTCATTGCTTTTCGATACTCGGTGCTTGGAGCTATTACATGATGATAGGAATGATACACATACCCTTTACCAACCACTACGTTAGTTGTGAGATTTGTACCTTGAACCACGGTATTCAGCTGAGCCATCATGTCAATGACGTTGTCATCCTCGGAGATCAGGTCGTAGAAATTCTCCTCCGTATGACCGCTAACCCACACAATGTCTGAAATGTAAATAGCGTAATATTAATAAATAACGCTAAATATTCAGACACAATTTATTCTGGGGAACACACATTAATATATGGTTTCACACAGCAAAGAATGTTCAAATATTTACTGTTAGTATGGTAGTACATGTTTAACACAATAACAATGTATTTGGATACAATTTGTTTTGGGAAACCCTTATTTAGGGGTTTCCCAAAACAAATGGTGTCCAAATATTTAGGGTTATTATGGTATATACAAACACATATAGGATAGAATAGTTACAACTCAGAAGTGAAATTAGATACTACTTCACCTTTGTAAGATTCTATTTAATCTACTTGCAACAGTGAAAAATGTTCACTGATCTGTTTTCAAGAATATCTTGATGAATTTGATTACACACACGCTTACTTACTTACTTAAATTGAAAATATGTGTAGTAACACCAATCTATCCATGGGGAAAACACAGTGAATACAGAGAGAATGGAGGAGAGAGGATGACCTACTTCTGTTGGCCTCGATTACGGCCTTGGCGACGTCGGAGATGGCAGTCTGTGCTGTGTTCACCGTCGGCTCCACGATGATATTCGGGATGCTGAATTTCACCTCCACCTCAAACCTGTACCATAGAAAATTGAATACAGCCCGTCCATAAAATAGTTTTATTCTGAAATCTGTATCAAACAAAATTTGAAATAGCCTACCCAACAACCCCTACTGACTATACACAATTTACTGCCACATCTGTGTTGATTTAATATGACATTTATTAACCCTTAGACCGCTACTCACAACAATTGTCGTCTGCTGTTGCTTTTATATCTTGCATTATTTCTCAATATAAACATCGTTTGACAGCATTTCTGAAGTGATGTCAAAGCATGTTGTAAATTATTCTAAAGTGCTGTCAAAGCATATTTTTGATCCTGATTAGACTGTGCGGATGCACAGGCTGATCTCGATCAACACTGGTCCCAAAACCCACAAGCCCCATTTCTCCAGTCACAACTACATTTAATAACAAGAAACGAGGCAAAGCCACGAAGGCCAGGTTTTTTCCAAGCATAGACAATTGCATAACATAATTATACCCACTTTTTGTAGACTAGATGGCCATGGCCTGCATGTCGCGCCTAGGGGCGAGGCATGGACACTAAAAAAAGAGATACAGTAGATGGAAAAACTTTAACCAAAAAACTTTAACCGGACACACGGACATACGGACGGACGTATGCCAAAATGCCGACTATATCGCGCTTTCCGCAAGCGGGCGCGACAATGATGATAAACATCCATGTGAAGTATCAATGTAATGGATGAAGCAGTTGCAGAGATAGAGTACACAAAAAAACTTTAAGAAAAAAATTTGAAGTAATTTGACCTTGACATTGGGCACAGGGGCCGCACAGTTGGGGGGTAGAATGAAAATATGGATGATGATAAACACCCATATGAAGTTTCAAGGTAATGGGCGAAGCAGTTGCAGATATATAGTATAACGAAAAACTTTAACCAAAAAACTTTAACCAGACGTACGTTAAAAAGATAACGTTGAAAATGGCTAAGTCAATTACGTAGAAATAATAGGTGAAGGCAAAAAAAAAATGGTCACATGTTGGATAGTTGTATGTGGTGGGCACCCCTTGGTTATGAAGCTGTGAAAGTAAGTTTGGTGGTCCTAGGTGGTACAGTACCAAAGAAATGGACTTAAACACGAAAACTTAACATTGTAAACGCGAAAAGTTAACATTGAAAATGGCTAAGTCGACTGCGCTGAAAAAATGGGTCAAGCTAAAAAAAAGGTAACATGTTGGATAGTGATATGTGATGGGCACCCCTTGGTTATGAAGCTGTGAAAGTTTGTTGGTCCTATGTGGTACAGTACCAAAGAAATGGACTTAAACACGAAAACTTAACATTGTAAACGCGAAAAGTTAACATTGAAAATGGCTAAGTCGACTGCATGGAAAAAATTGGTCAAGTTCAAAAAAAGGTAACATGTTGGATAGTGATATGTGGTGGGCACCCCTTGGTTATGAAGCTGTCAAAGTTTGTTGGTCCTATGAGGTACAGTAACAAAGAAATGGACTCAAACACTAAGACTTAACATTGATTGTGTACGCCGCCCGCCACCCACCAACCGCCCGCCCGCCCACCCACCTGCCGGCCCGCAGGCAAGCCGGCCGGCCCGCCCGCCGGCTGGCCCACCGGCCCTGCCGGCCCACCCGCCCGCCAGCCGGCAGGCGCCTGCCCGCCCGGCTAAAAAAACCTGGCTAAAAACATCTTAAGATCCTCTATTGAAGTATAAATCTCAACGCCAACATATACAGGACTTACTGGAGGAATGTGATCTGGTGGGTTTTTTCCGTCTCCCACGTCTGGTTGGAGAGCAGGGAGAGACTGGAGTGGGGGCGGGATCCCAGTGACGAGTGTTGTCTCTGTCTGCCCTCCACTGGTGAGCCGGGCCGGCTGCCCAGACTGCGGGGAGAGGGAGAGCTGAGGTCACTGGACAGGTAGGACAGGGCGCTGACCGCTCGCACGAACTCGTTGTCACAGCCAGTGGACTCGGCCAGCGCAGCGAGGGACCGCGACGTCGAACTGAGAACCGCCTCATATACCTGGTCACGGTAGTGCGCTGTAATGTGTAATGGATGGTGGTTATATGTGGCTGTGACTGGCTGTGGCTGTGGCCTGTCAATTTTTGGTCTTTCTGAAGAGCATTGACTATCGATCATTCCTGCCAAGATGCATCAAAATCGATCAGGCGGTTTGTGAGAATAAGATTTTTTAAGAATTTTACCTAATCTTCTATGGCGGCCATCTTGAATTATGCGCCAACCTCCATTTGAACAAATATAAAAAGTCTTCACCCACGTACAATAACTGTGAAGTTTGACCAGCATCAGCCAAGAAGTTCACGAGAAGATTTGTCGAAATCGGTCTGGCGGTTCGTGAGAAGATTTTTTAAGAATTTGACCTACTTTTCTATGGTGAATATGCAACAACGTCCATTTTAACAAATATGAGAAGGAGTAACACATAGACCATCCCCGTTAACATTGGCCAAGCGGTTCAGAATAAGAGGTCGAAAAAGTGTTGACGGACAGGCGGACGGACGGAAAGCGGTAACGATCGAAGCTCACGAAGGCTCAAATGAGCTAAAAATATGAAAATTACATGCAAAACGTGCAGATCCTGATGAAACGCCTTGTCATGATCGAGCTGACTCATTGAGATCCACACTGTTTGCAAACATTATTTTAACATCGCTGTAGAGGGCTGTACTGTAGTGTTGAAAGAGTTCAGGCTGGATCATTGTTAACTGTTTGCATGCTGGGAAACTTGTGGGCTATAAATAGTTCAAAACTAGCGGACAACAATTCCTTATATTTTCTTTTATTTCTCCCTATAAATATCATGAATATGTCTTGGGATTTCATTATAATTGTGTCCGGAGGACGCAATTCTAATGAAATTCCAAGACATATTTAGAGAGTGAAATCAGTAACATACTCGTAATATGTTGGATGATATTTTCACCGCTAGTATGCAAAGAGTTAAGATACACGTACCATCCCATCCTCATGGGTGTAATCAATAAGTCCCTATGTCAGTCATTATTTCAAGATAATCAGCTATCCTGGTTGGATAAGAATTTTCTTACATTTCACACATAATTCTTCATAAAAACAAAGCTTATCAAGCGTAAAATATGGCCAAGAGTTACGCAAATGAATTTCTGGAGGCAGACCAATTATGTGGGTGTGTCCGAGAACAAGATTTGATTGGTAGAAGGTTTGATTTGATTTAATAGTATTTAATGACCTATCAAGCTAAGGTCATTTCCGGCTGAGACAATGGGGGGAAATCCCAAAATCTGAACAGAATATTTACATCGAAAAAAAATTATATTCAGCCCTGAAATTAGAATAACTTGACCTGGTTGGTGACAGGTCCATACCATGTCAAAGTCACTTGGCCCCATCCCCTAAAAGTGACAGGATTACGAATAATCGTAATACTCACATAAGGGGTATATCCAGATTCAACATGTCACATACAAGAATGCCAACGATGTACATGAGGCCAAACCAGGTCTCTAGTAAGGCTGAACCCTGATCGTTAAATTACCCATTACATGCTCCCAGCTGCCACATATTCAGATCAGTAGAAGGAAACACGTCATTGTGATGTTACTGACGTCATTTCCCCATACATGGTGAACACGAGAGTGGTGAGAATATTGCTGCCGATTTGTGTAATTCACCATTAGACTTCTGTAAACTACTGGCGAAAATGTAAGAAATTATAAATAACTAACCAATGAGGTCCATAACGAGAGATTCCTCGTGGGCAGCTTTGATGCGCTCCTTCTCGATTTCCGATTGGTCGACCATCACTGACATCTTCTTTGTCTTGTTGTGTGGGTCGGGCTGAAACAAGAGAGTGAGCCAGTGAGCATTATCTCTAATATTTTCCGAAAAATAATTAACAAAAACAAATAATTTCCATAAACAACAAGGCAAGATTGATTGAATTTTTTAAAAATAGTTGATTTATCTCATGCTATTTGGAATACACAGGTGTATGAATATTTATGAAATATTTTCATTTTAAACTTACATGTATTTGTTAACAAAAATATCAGAATTGCATGTACTGTTACAGACCTCCAGATAAGCTTTGTGTTTAAAGAGTATTGTACCCCCTGATTTCAAGTTGAATGCGTATTATATTTTTACAAATGGATTACATGTATTGAATTTATTCATTATTAAATAGGGAACAAATTATCAAAACAAATTTAAACATTCACTTATTTGAGTGTATTATTACTTATTTCACTTACATGCATTTATACTGTAATAGAGTTTGAAAATTTACTTAGTCGAGCTGCAAAAAGCAAACAGTGTTTGCTTTTTGCAGCTCAACTAAGTACATTTTCAACTTTATTACAGTATTTCCATTACTCAATTTGCGTATTTTCACATTTGTGTGAGTATTTTGTACTCCAGCTGTTGATAATCAATGCGTATTCAGCTAAGATAAATACGTGAAATACGAAATTACGCACCTTATCTCGAGCTCTGCTGTTATACATTGATTTTGTCATGAAATTAGGAAAATAAAACAGGTAACTGCGGATGCAAATCGAGCCCACCGAGTATTGATGGTCCCAGGGCGTATGTATGAGATTAGAACGATATAAGGTATAAAGTGCTTAAAAAAGTTGCAGAGGAACATGGATATCATTGTAATCACTGAACAATACACAAAATAATTATTGTGTTAACAGTGTTGGCAAGTAAATAAAAATTCCTAATTTCTGAAAGCATATTTGTGATGTTAAATTGCTTCTAATTATTTTTAGTTGTTATTGGATAATTGCACAAATAATACCAAAGCGAAAGTGAAAGAAGTGTTATGTCATATTCTATAAATAAACAAATATCTTGGCCCTAAAATCAAAATGTTAGCAAAATGGAGCCATCTCGAAAAACGCGCATGGGGGTGTGGCAGTCATTTTTCAAAATGGCCGCTAAAACCAATCACACAATTTAGAAAACAATTGTTTTCATCCAATTATATACATTTAAGGATATCAAAGTGTCATTGTTTCCACAAATGATTGTAATACCCTTCAATTTACTGTCAATACAATGTTATACATTTGGCTGCCAAAATGGCTGCCAAGATGACTGCCATAATAGTAGTTTCTGAATTCTTTGTACCTATATATTACATTTCCATTATAAAACCGTTCGGTACTCAACATGTATAGGTTAACAATTAAACACATAAGGCTGGCTTGTAAACCATATTGAAGTCTCATTCTTTATATCATTTTAACAAGAAACTTAAATTTGGCCGCCATTTTGAAAACGTATAACTATGTATAATTATGTACAATCAGTTGTAGAGACAATGATACTTGGCTATCCCGAAATGTATTTATATAAATTGTATGAACACATTTGTTTTCTAAATCGTACAAATGATTTTCGCGGCCATTTTGAAAAATGGCTGCCACACCTCCCAGTCATTTTCGAGATGGCTCTATAGCCTAAGTTAACAGGACAGCCGTGGTCTACAATCATGCGAAGTTTCATGCTTGTACATAAAATAGCGCAATTATTCTCAAAATTTCTCCCACTATATTCAATCTCTGAAAATAAGTCATGTGTTCCATAAAATCATGTCGCAAATTGATGAAAAATCCTGAGCTCCATGCAGCATTCAATTCTACCCGAGCTCTGAATTGTTTGTCAACTTTGAACATGATTTACCGAAAAATATTGCATTTTCACAAAATCATTATCAGTGGAACAGGGTGAAGTGCTAAGTGAGATAATTCGAGAGCAGACATAAGTAAACACCAGGATGGCATATGTTGTTAGCAACATGCTAAATTAACACTAAAATTAAAAAAACCTGATAAATATAAACCATCACCAAAACTGGCAATTAACCCTTAAACCGCTACACACAACAATTGTCACCTGCTGTTGCTTTTATATTTTGCCTTATTTCTCAATAAAAACATGTTTTGACAGCACTTCAGAATCATTTCCAATGGAAATGATTCTGAAGTGCTGTCAAAGCATGTTGTAAATTCTAAAGTGCTGTCAAAGCATGTTTTTGATGATAAAAATGGAAAATAGAAAATAAACAGCAGACGACAAAAAGAAATAAGATAGCGGTCTAAGGGTTAAACTTGATATCAAAAGACCCTAGCCTGGCATTCCTAGTTTATCAGGCTTCGCTTGGAAACGGTAGAAATAAATGCTCAATAAATGTAAATCCATAAAGTGATTTCAGAAAATGTGCGACCATCTCTTCAACAACAAGCCAGTTCACCATGATAAGAACAGTTACCAAAATTGTCACAGTCTCGGTTGACCATTGTGTTTGCTGAAAATTGAAGTTAAAAGCATTTCAAAACATCGTAGAGTAAGTACAAGCTAAACAAATTCATTGAGGTTAACAAGCATTTCAAACAAATTCTAGCCCAATTTCTCCACATACTCACAGTTGAGATGCTGATAATTTCCACTAATATTACAATAAAGATTGATTACAGCCGAAATTTGACTTATATCGACTGATCAAAATGCTAATATCGATGATCAATTTCAAATACAGTCGATCACCAGTACCTCGAACTTCAGTATCTCGATGGTATCCCCTATCTCGATGATTCGCTAAAGTCCCGAATTATATCCTTATTTGTTTAATGTAAATTTCCTCGGCTATCTCGAACATGCCCTATCTCGAACATGTTCTCTATCTCGACTGTTCATTCTGTACCCTTCGTTTAAAAATACGTTAAAAAGCACTTCGCTATCTCGATCACATAAACGCTCAGGTAAATCACCTAAGCACCTGGCTGCCAAGATCAATTTGGTTAACACTAATTTTCACAACCTATTATCAAACGAAATGAAATAAATTCACACCTGCCTCGGGTTGTTTGCTTAATTGGTCCACCTCGATTTGTTTGAGTGTTTGACACGATTCATTAAGCATATCACGACGTGCCACATGACATTCTTAATGCCCTGTCAAAGTCCACGGCATTCTTCACACAGCTGTATAGACGCCGGTGTACGAAGCAAGGGACGATCAAGGACTTCTTCACGAGACCTGTCTGCGAGTGACGGTGTCAATTTCGTTTCGTTTAAAACATGTACTTTTCTGTTTCTTGTATTATATGTTGCTCATTATCTAAACACAACTTTATTTCTTTGTTAGTGAGTGACACATTGTCTATGTATATAATGTATGTAATGTTCATATTGTTGTTTGTCAATTAATTGGTATATAAAATAATAAAAGCAACACATGTTTTATTGTTTACTCGTGATGTGATGGGTAACATGATTTTATATATTTTTGCGAAAATATTTGACCATGTCACTTCCTCAGTATCTCGAACCTAGTCCTATCTCGACTAAAATACGATCTCCCTTCGACTTCGAGATACTGGTGCTCGACTGTATGTCTGATTGTGAAATATTAACCCTTTTACCCCTAAATAACTGAGGTAGACTGTGTGGATTCTGAAATGTATTTAACAGCCCTCATTTTATAGAGGAACTAAGTGTTGTACCATAGTCGAACATTGGTATTATCATAATAATTACTACTAGAAATTGAGGTATTCTCACATATTACGTAATAAAATCTCAAGAAAATATTAATAATAATTCTTTCACTAAAGTTTGCCAAAATAGACTCAAATCAATTTTTGCTCTCAATGCAAATGTCGGTGAAAATAATTCCTTCATTACCTGCAATGATCTCCACATGTAGTCAATGCCAATTTTGTCATTTCTGGCTGATCATGTCAATTTATTGTTAACGCAAAACATGTGTATCAAGTTAACATGATGCATAGCTCCAGACAAGTTTTGTATCTAAAGAGTATTATACCTCCAGATTTCAAATTCAATGCGTATTTTACTTTTACAAATGTATTATTGATTTTCTTCCTTATTAAACAGGGAACAAAGGATAAAAAAAACACATTAAAAAATTCACTTATTTGAGCTGCTAAAAGCAAACAATGCAATGTTTGCTTTTTGCAGCTCAACTAAGTAAATTTCAACTTTATTACAGTATTTTCGCTACTCAATGCGTATTTTCACATTTCTGTGAGAATTTTGTACTTTTGATAATCAGTGCGTATTCTGCTAAAATAAGTGGGTAAAATATGCCAATACGCACCTTATCTGGAGCTCTGTTAACATGATGGGTTAAGGCATACAATTGTAATGTCATTTAAAAATCACAAACAAAATATTGTTAGGAAGCATACACAATGTTAGAAATACAACAACAACGGTTAGACGTTATTCTGAAATATTATAGGCGACTCGTCATGACAAAGAAAGGCTTTTATTGGGTGTGCGACCAGTGTAGCCCCGGATCAGCTTACACATATGAGCAGTCTGATCAGGGCCTACATTGTTCGCTATATAACATCAGCAAAGTATACGAGTGTGTATCTGGCTGCATGTGTGCCATTACTTCAGGAAGCATGTTTGATGCCTCTAAGGCAACAACAAATCAAGAAGTAAATTCTCTGTTAACTTTGGAATACAAGATGCCATGCCCGCCGAGGGTTTGATAGTATAAAAATTTAACAAAAAAGAAAAAAAAATTCACCAAAATTATTTTTAACCCAGATGCACATACGCCAATGTGCCGAGTATATCGCTACTGAAATTTATATATCACAAGTGTAAAAAAAAAACAATCACTAATTTCTATTTTTTTAACATACAGTCGAACCTGTGAACAACGACCGGTAAAGGGAAGTGGCCAAAGTGGTCGTTGTTGACAGGTGGTCGTTGTTCCAAGGGTCGAACATTTTCCCGGTTTCACAACAAAGTCGGCCATGTATTTAGCATTCTATTGTAATATATATGCATGCATAGAAAACGTCTTGGCTGTAAACTCTTCCACCTGACAATTCGCTATTGCACGATCCTGGAGTGTATCTGCTTTTCATCAATTAAAAATGGCTAAAATAGTCAATTTATTTGGTTTTGTCATCTTGTTGTTAGTGTTCTGAACCCAGCCTCGCTTTGGAAATTATATACAAAGGGGGAGTAATTATCTTCACGATAAGTATATCCCGCGGCTTGCTTTGGTGCACCATTTAATAGCTTGTCGTAATTACATGCAAGTGGTTTAATTTAGCATGACCATTAGTATTTCACACCACCAGTTGAAATTAATAACGGTCATATAGTCTGTATTAAAACGATAGCCTATGTGGCGCGGCCTGTGAAAACCGCGAGTTTTTTTGTAACAAAAATATTTCATTGAATGCGTCAAGTCGAGTAACCCACACGAGCTAGGTGTCCAAATCAGGAGAGAACACCAGGCTTATTTGCTTTCTGTCCAATGTACTGTATACTATCCTGGTCAAGCCCGAATATTTAAGCAGCCTATGACGAATTGGCAATGTCCGCTGACGTAATTACTGATGTTTTTTAATTAGAGATTCGCGAGCATTGTAAACCATGGGCAGACTACGCGAATCCACTGCCTGGTCTGGTCGCTAATGCATGTTTTATGAATTGCGCGGAATTGCATTATGCCTATTGGAATACACGACGGAATACATATCGGGAATTACCGTTAATGGAGTTATGCAATATTTTTCATTGAAAATGTTTAATGTCGCCAAAATGACACCGACCATATCGGGCAAGGTAAATGTTTTCATTTCTGTCGCAATCTGTCGGCAACTTTTCCCCGTGTCGCCGAGTTTTGTGATGAAAGGAAAATCGGCGATTGCGATGTTATTTTTTTTTTTCCGACAAAACATGACTTTGTCGCTAATGGTCGCTATTGGTCGCTATTGGTCGCTGTTTGCAGACAAAAATTCCGCTTGGGAACGAAAATCGCTGGTCGCTGGTCGTTGTTCGGAGGTGGTCGTTATTCCAAGGTATTTTAGAGAACAAATTGGACGGGGGGGTTTTAACTGGCCGTTGTGGACAGGTGATCGCTATTCACAGGTGGTCGTTAACACAGGTTCGACTGTAAATACAAATAAATACTAATTTGGCAATTATTTTATAGGTGAGTGGGGATGAGAATATGCCAATTTGCTGGACTAACAAAATATTTGTATTAAAAGTATTCTATCTGCACCGACAGGATACACACATGTCAAACATCAAACACTCAATATGCCACTTTTGTCATCATGAGTCATATAGTTAGACATTATTCAAACTGTTATATGGGAACACAATTCATTCGGCAATCCTAACCGTGATGCACTTTGACTGTCTATCGGGCGTGTCTGGCCGGACCTTGGAGACAAAAGCTCGATAGGACATAGAGGCATCTGTCATTCCGGTGAGACTATACCGCTGAAATTTACAGGCACCCATACACGAAATAATGATTGATTGGTTGAATGATCGATTGATTGAATCAGGTTTAATGTTTGTCAAACAACAAGGTCATGTGAGAAAGCCATGTGATGTTGTATGGAAACAATTGTCAAGTTTGTAAATATTTTTCGTGAGATATCGCACAAACTTGACAATTGTTTCCGTAAATGATGACAAAATGTTCAGTGTATTAAATCATCACTCATGTAAGATCATCTATATGACATCTATTTCATCTGCAGCTGTCCATATACAGGTTTGTAAATTGATAATGGCAATAGTTCACAACTAGATTGGTCAGTAAGCGAGGCTTACGGAATACCTCCCGCGTGGGCCCAGGTACCCCTAAATATGAAAACAAAATACAAGTGTGTGGGCTTGTGACCTCGACTCTGGGCTTAGTGGGGCGGCACAAACATGAATTTGTCACAGGGTGGTAGCGGTCCATTGGAGCAATGCGTGTGTGAAATGTGAAGCAGATCCGAGCAAGGAAATAGGAGTTATAACCGAATTCTCTGATGTTAAGTTTTGTAATGAGACTAAGTACGTGACCTTGACCTTGAGATCAGCGGGGATTTGTCACAGCATGATAGTACTAAGTAGAGCCTTAGAGGAATGTATGCATGAAATATTAAGAATTTTCAATGAAAGAAATAGAACATATTTATAACATATTTCTCTGATGTTAAGTTTTGTAAAGAGACTAAGTATGTGACCTTCACCTTGGGATCAGCGGGGGCTGGACGGTCATGGATTTTGTCACAGCATGATAGTACAACCTTAGAGGAATGCATGAGAGAAATATTGATAATTTTCAATGAAGGAAATAGAAGTTATAACATATTTCTCTGATGTTAAGTTTTGTAAAGAGACTAAGTATTTGACCTTAACCTTGGGATCAGCTGGGGTTGGACGGTCGTGGATTTGGTACAGCATGGTGTATAGCCTTACAGGAATGCATGTGTGAAATATTAAGCATTTTAGATGAAGGAAATATAAGTTATAACATATTTCTCTGATGTTATGTTTAGTGACGGACGGATGGACGGACGGACAACCGGACTCCAGTATACCCCCCTCCCCCGGGGTATAAATACATACACAACATATAAAACATATTCTAGAATTCTAGACACAAAACGTTCTATATATCTAGACAAACAATACAGACATTCACAAACAGATAATAAATAAATCAACGAAAATTGAGCAGTAGTCTTTGTTACATGATACAGCAGTGCGAGTGATTCAGCTTAACGTCATAAAGTACAGGGGCTCATTTCACTCAACTTCATACGATAATAAACTTTACACAAAGTTTTTTATGGATATGCTTCTCACATTAACCCTTAGAAAGTGGGAAACGAAAATTGTCGTTTGTTGTTTATATTTTGTCTTCTTTCTCAATAAAAACATGGTTTGACAGCACTTTAGAATCATTTCCATTGGAAATGATTCTAAAGTACTGTCAAACCATGTTTTTGATGAGAAAAATGGAAATAAAAAAATAAACAGTAAACAACATTTAATTCAGCATTGTAATGGTTATGGTGGTCGACTAAGGCTGCAATTTTCCAGCCACATGTACGTGAAATGTGAACGAACCTACAAAAAAAAAGAAGCAAACATTGAAAATGTTCACTCTGCACTGAACACACTTCATAGTTGTACAAAGTTTAGTGAACTTTAGTGAAATGGGCGCCTGTGGCATAAGTACAAAACAGAAATTTGACCATTGATCTGTAGTCGATTTCATCAAAATTGCAAAGTATACTTATCTAGCAAAGTATACGTTGAGGAAGTAATCATTTATTTTCCCGAAATGCATGACTTCATATAGAACTGACGACTGCATATATTTGATGATTGAAAGTATGCAGAATTATTATACAGAATTTATTACATTATCACAGCCAAAATGGCTGTGATAATGTAATAAAGTCAGTATATTAAAAATTAATAAATTAATCCTTAAATTGAAAACTCCCTCAAAGTATACTTTGCTAGATAAGTATACTTTGCAATGTTGGTGAAATAGACTACAGATAGTCGATGTTGGCAAACACTTAATGGATTAGACACTGCACATGCAGGTGAATTACGGTATATCGTGTGAATCTGTAATGCTAATTCATAAATCTCTTCGTACAAAGTTTTATATTGAATAAAGTTCAGCAAAACAATATAGAGCCTATATCGTGATAGACGTACCTTTTTGACGGCAAGAATATTTGCGACATTCTGCAGCCCCTCCATGACTGTCTCCACGTAGTCCTGTAGGTGAGTCGACCTCTCTCTCGTGCTCTTCAACATCTGTTCCCGGAACTCCCCCGGAGGCTGTGGAAGGTGAATTTATTATAGCAGGTGGTCAATTTGGATGGATTTGAGCTGGGGACCGCTTCACTAAACTTTGTACAACTAAAATGTTCGTAAGTTCAAATTTAGGATCGTCGGGAAATTTCAATTGCTGGATTTACATTGATGGATTGTACATTTAAATGTAAAAATTGTTATGAATGAGTGACGTCAACACGTAGTAAATAAGACACGCCCATAAACATTCATACGCACATAGTTTCTTCAATAAAACACAAATATTATTAAAAATAAGGAAATTAAGTAGTAGAAATGTAATAAATAGGATAATTAATCGTTCAGGATTGAATAGCGTGAAATAATACACTTGTTTACGCGGAGACCGACGAACACTCGTGTACGAGATGTCTTGGGGTCGAGATGTATGACAGCCAATCGAACTAGGCCGAACGCACTGGATTGCAAGAACGACAACTCTTAATAACTTTTGCTAAACGTTAACCAGTGAACATTCAATGTCTGTGTTTTTTACGGAGACTTCTAAATTGATACACCGACACCCACTTTAATACTTATGGAAAATAACCACCCACCAACATCATAGAGGAACTTAACCCCCCACCACCAGAAAGGATAAAAATAAAATACCCCTACCTATAGATATTTTAAATGACGTAGACCCCACCCAGTAGAAAAATAAATAAATTAATACGACCACCACCATGCTGTTTTTGCTGGATACATCTATCAATGTTACTCATCTCTTGCTAAATATGTGACCTGTCACTACATTATTAGGCTTACCATAATAACCTTAAATTTTCGGGCACATTTATTCAAGAAAAAACATATAAATATAGTTTCCTGAAAAAAATAGTTACCTAATATTTATGGCTAGCATGGCTTAGTGCAATAACCGCATTTATTAGGTAACCTGGGACCCGTTTCACTAAACTTTGTACGATTAAAATATTCGTAAGTGCAAATTTAGGATCGTCTGGAAATTTAAATTGATGGATTTACATTTATTGAGCATAGGCTGCATATGCAGCCTATGCTCAATAAATGTAAATCCAGTAATTGTTTACAAGAAAACATTGTTAATGTCAAATTTACAGACTATCATAATTTTGCACTTACAAACATTTTAGTCTTACTAAGCGAAACGGGCCCCTGCCCTGTATTGGCAGAATACGTACTGACTGATAGCATATTGTTGGCAGTGACCTGATACAAACATCCGGGTTACAACATAGTGCAGCCTATGCTCAATAAATGTAAATCCATCAATCAAAATTTTCGAACGATCCTAAATTTGCACTTACGAACATTTTAGTCGTACGATGTTTAGTCAAACGGCCCCCTGGACGGAATCCATCTCTGTAGCCCATTTCACCAACATTGCAAAGTATACTTTTCTAGCAAAGTATACTTTGAGGGAGTAATCATTTATTTTTCCTGAAATGCATTATTTCATATAGAACTTACGACTGCATATATTTGATGATTAAAAGTATGCAGAATTATTATACTGAATGTATTACATTATCACAGCCAAACTGGATGTGATAATGTAATAAATTCAGTATAATAAAAATTAATAAATTTATCCAAAAATTGAAAATTTCTCCCTCAAAGTATACTTTGCTAGAAAAGTATACTTTGCAATGTTGGTGAAATGAGCCGTCTCATCAGGATCTCCACTGTTTGTTAATAATTTTAAACGTCGTACAGATTACCCTTTTAGAAGAATGGGATAATTTGAATGAACAAAATTAATGAAATAGCGTGAAACATTGGCATGGAACATCCTATTAAGTTACTTGGTGTTGAAAGGGTTAAACATTTTTTAGAGAATAAGGGTGAGCTAAATGGAGAAATCAGGGATCAGAATCTTCAAATGAGACACCCTTGGGAGTGCTAGTATGGAAAGATACACTGTATCAGGGATCATTTTGGGGTGAAAAATAGAGATATTCTCACATATTCATGAAAACACAAATAATATATCAATTCTCTCACTAAATTTTTGATGGATGTCAATTCACCATGCCCTTGTGCACACGGGGCGCAAGGGTGGATTATAGAATGTAAGTATGGATGATGACAAATAAGTACATAAAGTTTCAAGCCAATTAGACATACGCTAACAGAGATGCTAACAGAGTATATAACCGAAAAGTTTTGGGAATCTCAGACAGACAAACAGACAATAGACAAGACAGGGTGGCGACTAAATGTAACCCAAATATCTTCTCTCTTTTTAGGGTATATAAAACTGCACATACCCATGCCTTGGAGAAGGCGAGTTCGTGGTCAAACAGGTAGAGGTTGGTGATATTGTTGAGGGTACGTAACACTTTGTTGTCCATGATGTCCGAGACGCGTTTACCCACGTCCTTCAACTTCTGGGTGGCCGAGTGGATCTGGTGCAGGAACGCATCTGTAACATACATGTGGCCGAGACTGCAGAAATGGGGCTTATGGGCTGTACGACCAGAGAAGCTCCAGATCAAATAGTAGATGCCTGTGGTCTGATGGCGATTTCTTGTTAAAAGCATGACGGGTGTTTCATTGATGTAATGGCGAACAGTGTAGATCCTGATCAGACTGTGCGGATGCACAGGCTGATCTGGATCTACACTGGTCGCAGGACCCATTAGCCCAATTTCTCCAGTCACAGCCACATATATGAGACAAGCCATGTGATTTTGTACCTAAGATGATTATTCATGAAAAATGTTTAAATTTATGATATTTTCTGTAAATGACGTCAAAAGATAGAATTCCGCATTTGTTATGAACATTTTTGTCAACTTTTGATGTCACTTGCAGAAAATATCACTTTCTCTGTTAACATTTTAGTGACCAGTGTAGCTCCAGATCAAATAGCATATGCCTGTAGCGTGATAACTATTGTTTGTTAAAAGCATGACAGGTGTTTCCTTGATGAAATGGCGAATAGTGCAGATCCTGATCAGATGCACAGGCTGATCTGGATCTACACTGGTCACAAAATCCATAAGCCCTTTCACATGTAAATCTCTGACACTGATGGGTCCTAGCTAAGTTTTGGACTATTCCATTCATAATCAGATTAATGGTTATTTTCATATATCTGAATAAGAAAATGTGGCCCGTCGGGACACAAATACCCCCGATGGCAGAGTACCTAAAGTCAAACTACTGATAACTCAGTCAAATTCATGATCCCACGTACACGTTTTCCTATATAATAGCTCTCAATAATTAAAATTTTCGTTAACTCAAAGTATTTCCCTCAGTCCCTTGGACTTTGAGTAAACGAGTGTAGACAGTAATATAGTAAATACATGGTTAGTGCCGTTGAATATAAAATATATTCGGTTGAGCCTCAGACAGCTTTATTGGGTGAGCTTTAGCGAGTAATTTATACCGCATACACAACTTAATTGTTTGAACGTGCGTGACGTCATGTTTTGACGTCATTCCCTCGCCATATGTCACAAATCTAGCGACGTCATTCAAAGTAAAATGGCAGCGTCCACGCTCGGTAGATTCGGTATTGTATCTGATTAAATCTCTGATTTTGGTTATGATGAGCTTTAATATTGGCTGGCTTTAGACTCAACAGTTGTCATAATAAGAATTACAATCATAATGGACATGTCTGTGTCGTTGGTTACGTCAAATATACTGTAAAAATGGACAAAATTCAGCTGAATCGACAGCGATTTTATAATTCTCCGCCATCTTCAATTTGCTGTTGAGACTGACCAATTAGGGGTCAAAGGTGAAAAAATAAAGTCAACAAGAGTGCCGCAAGTCACAAAATACGCCCGTCGAAAGTGGGCCAGACAGCGAAGATGCAGAAATGTGAAGCTGTCACCAAGGCAAGAAACATTAATGAGAATTTGAAAGTCTATAGCATTATTTCTTCATCTCGTTGTGCTAAACATGTATACTAATTTAGGCAGAGATAGAAAAGTAGAGTGTAAAGTAGAAATGATAGGGAATTGGATACAATAATGTAGAACAAGAGTTGTCAGAAGACAACGAAGCTCGCCTGTTGGCAGCCTTCATTCAAACTTGTCACAGTTGTATAAAAAACATGAATATTATATAACCGGACCTTGGGATAAGGGGTGTGCGGTGGACCTTGACATTGAGGTCAGTGGTGGAAGGTGGATCGTGGATTTGATATAGCATGATATAGCATATTAAGATGAATGCATGTATGAAATATCAATGCGCTCCCTGAAATGAGAAGGAAAACAAAATTTAACCCAGCGTTAAGTTTATGAACACACTAAGTTGGTGATTTTCTACAGCATGATAGCTATTCGCATGAGGAATGCATGTATAAATGTGCTAAGTTTGTGACCTTGGCCTTGGCAAAAGGGGTGGCGGGGGGGGGGGGGGTGGGTCATGGATTTGCTGTAGCACAATAGAGTATCATCAGATGAATGCATGTATGAAATATGAAGGTGTTCCCTGTAAAGAAACAGAAGTTATAAAAAGACATTTACTCCAACGTTAGGTTTATGATGTTGATCTTGGGGAAAGGGGTGGGGTGGGTCATGGATTTGCTGTAGCACAATAGAGGATCATCGGATGAATGCATGTATGAAATATCAAAGCGTTCAAAGTGTAAAGAAACAGACGTTACACAACATTTACCCCAATGTAAATTTACCCCAATGTAAAGTTTATGAACATGCTAAGTTTGTGACCTTGACCTTGGGGTAAGGGTTGGGTGGTGGGTTGTGGATTTGCTACAGCATGATAGAGGGTCATCCGAGGAATGTATGTATGAAATATCAAGGCGTTCCATCAAAGGAAACAGTTGTTATCAGACATTTACCCCAACGTTAAGTTTATGAATGTGTCAAGTTTGTGACCTTGACCTTGGGGTAAGGGTGGGCGGTGGGTCATGGAATTGCTATAGCACGATAGAGTATCATCAGATGAATGCGTGTATGAAATATCAAGGCGTTCCATGAAAGGAAACAGATGTTATAAGACATTTACCCCAACGTTAAGTTTATGAATGTGCTAAGTTTGTGACCGTGACCTTGGGGAAAGCGGTGGGGGTTGGTCATGGATTTGCTATAGCACGCTAGAGTATCATCAGATGAATGCATGTATGAAATATCAAGGTGTTCAAAGTGTAAAGAAACAGAAGTTACACAACATTTACCCCAACGTTAAGTTTATGAACATGCTAAGTTTGTGACCTTGACTTTTGGGTAAGGGTTGGGTGGTGGGTTGTGGATTTGCTACAGCATGCTAGAGGGTCATCTGAGGAATGTATGAAATAGCAAAGTGTTCCATGAAAGGAAACAGACATTTACCCCAACGTTAAGTTTATGAATGTACTAAGTTTGTGACCTTGACCTTGGGGTAAGGGATGGGCGGTGGGTCATGAATTTGCTATAGCATGATAGAGTATCATCAGATGAATGCATTTTGAAATATCAAGGCGTTCCATGAAAGGAAACAGATGTTATAATACATTTACCCCAACATTAAGTTTATGAATGTGCCAAGATTGTGACATTGACCTTGGGGAAAGGGGTGGACGGTGAGTCATGAATTTGCTATAGCATGATAGAGTATCAGCAGATAAATGCATGTATGAAATATGAAGGCGTTCCCTGTAAATAAACAGAAGTTACACAACGTTTACCCCAACATTAAGTTTATGAACATGCTAAGTTGTGACCTTGACCTTGGGGTAACGATTGGGTGGGCGGTGGGTAATGGCTTTGCTATAGCACGATAGAGTATCATCAGATGAATGCATGTATGAAATATCAAGGCGTTCCATGAAACAGATGTTATAAGACATTTACCCCAACGTTAAGATTATAAATGTGCTAAGTTTGTGACCTTGACCTTGGGGTAAGGGCTGGGTGGTGGGTCATAGATTTGCTACAGCATGATACAGGGTCATCTGAGGAATGCATGTATGAAATAACAAGGTGTTCCATGAAAGGAAACAGAAGTTATAAGACATTTACCCCAACGTTAAGTTTATGAATGTGCTAAGTTTGTAACCTTGACCTTGGGGTAAGGGCTGGGTGGTGGGTCATGGATTTGCTACAACATGATAGAGGGTCATCTGAGGAATGCATGTATGAAATAACAAGGTGTTCCATGAAAGGAAACAGAAGTTATAAGACATTTACCCCAATGTTAAGTTTATGAATGTGCTAAGTTTGTGACCTTGACCTTGAGGTAAGGGATGGCCGCTGGGTCATGGATTTGCTATAGCATGATAGATTATCATCAGATGAATGCATGTATGAAATATCAAGGCGTTCCGTGAAAGGAAACAGATGTTATAAAACATTTACCCCAACGTTAAGTTTATGAATGTGCTAAGTTTGTGACCTTGACGTTGGGGTAAGGGCTAGGTGGTGGGTCATGGATTTGCTACAGCATGATACAGGGTCATCTGAGGAATGCATGTATGAAATAACAAGGTGTTCCGTGAAAGGAAACAGAAGTTATAAGACATTTACCCAACGTTAAGTTTATGAATGTGCCAAGTTTGTGACCTTGACCTTGGGGTAATGGCTGGGTGGTGGGTCATGGATTATCTACAGCATGATATAGGGTCATCTGAGGAATGCATGTATGAAATAACAAGATGTGCCATGAAAGGAAACAGAAGTTATAAAACATTTACCCCAACGTTAAGTTTATGAATGTGCCAAGTTTGTGACCTTGACCTTGGGGTAAGGGCTGGGTGGTGGGTCATGGATTTGCTATATCATGATAGAGGGTCATCTGAGGAATGCATGTATGAAATAACAAGGTGTTCCATGAAAGGAAACAGAAGTTATAAGACATTTACCCAACGTTATGTTTATGAATGTGCCAAGTTTGTGACATTGACCTTGGGGTAAGGGCTGGGTGGTGGGTCATGGATTTGCTACAGCATGATAGAGGGTCATCTGAGGAATGCATGTATGAAATAACAGGTGTTCCATGAAAGGAAACAGAAGTTATAAGACATTTACCCAACGTTAAGTTTATGAATGTGCCAAGTTTGTGACCTTGACCTTGGGGTAAGGGCTGGGTGGTGGGTCATGAATTTGCTACAGCATGATAGAGGGTCATCTGAGGAATGCATGTATGAAATAACAAGGTGTTCCGTGAAAGGAAACAGAAGTTATAAGACATTTACCCAACGTTAAGTTTGTGGACGACGCTGACGCCGACGCCGACGACGCCGACGACGCCGACGACGCCGGGGGAATGACATAAGCTCTTCTGCACTTCGTGCAGGCGAGCTAAAAAATGGCTAAGTTAAAAAGGTGATATTTTTTGTAAAAAATATGTTTTCGGCATAAAAACACCAAGGTGCACATCTTCAATATGTGTAGAAGACGTGTGTATAGTTTCAGAACGATCTACTGAACGGTCTCGAAGGAGTTGTGTACACAAACTCTGTACCGTATATAGAATTGTATAGAAAAATGTACAAAAACTGGCTAAGTTAAAAAGGTTAAAAAGGTAATATTTTTGTTAAAAAATATGTTTTCGGCATAAATAAACCAAGGTGCACATCTTCAATATGTGTAGAAGACGTGTGTATAGTTTCAGATCGATCGACTGAACGGTTTCGGAGGAGTTGTGTACACGAACTATGCGCTTTTTCTTCAGCCAAGCGCCCGTCCGCCAACCCGCCCGCCCGCGCGGTAAAAAATAATACGTACCGTTTTTTAAAAACGGTCGTATATAAAAACGGCACTTCATGTATATTAGGCTACTTCAGGTATATTAGGCTACTTCAGGTATATTAGGCTACTTCAGGTATATTAGGTTACTTCAGATATAAACAGCATTTACTCAACCCCCTTTAATATGCTACATGGAGCAATGGTTGCGTTATAAATACCAATATTCATGCTGTTCCAGGCGAGCGTATTGAGCCCGGGCTGTAACTGCTGGTCGACGTGCTCCGTGTGTGGAGTGAACAGGTTCCGGAGGGGCTCGGGGATCGAGTCACACACCGCCCGGTACTCATTCAGCACCAGCTCCAGGTGGCTCTTGTAGCCCTTAAACCGCGCCTCCTGGGCCATAATGGCCGCCGCCGAGTCCGGGATCTGGATACCCAGGCGCGTCAGCCACTTGGCTTCGTGGATCAATTCCAGCACCCTTTAGTATAGACAAGTTATATAAATAGACTATCAATCTTGGAGTGTCACAATTAATTGCCCTTAGAATTGTCGGAGTTTGCCCGTTTCACACTACGTGGCTTACATTTACAGTGACAACAACAAGGAGCTATTGTCTGTTTCACGAAACATGCCCAAATTTTACAGCCATATAAACAATGCAAAACCAATATTCATTTTGATAATATTAAATTTTATCAAAATTTAAGAATGAGCCTTCATTTTATTTCGTAAAATTTGGTCCAATATTAGTTTTTATTACAAAATTTGTTTTCCCCAATGTTAAAACCCCCATAGACATATTCACAGAGTGAAGATGTCTGGGGATTTAACATGGGAAATTTTTCTAATTTTAAAAAGTAACTGCCCTTAGAATTGTCGGAGTTTGCCTGTTTCATGTTACGTTGCTTAGATTTAGACCAAGCCATTGTTTTTCTCTGTTTTTCTCTGTTAAGCGTCCACCCAGATGGCCAAAACCTACCTACGTATCCGGTAAAAAAAACGAATGAAAATTTATATTAAAAACTTCAACACTTTGCAGTCTGTAAAGGGTTGAGGAAGTATTTAGCATAAATTTAAATGTCCGCCAGCAAACTTTAGTAAAAAAATAAGAAGAAAATACTCTAATTAAACTTATTAAGTGTAAATTCATAAACGGATATAAAACGTGCATAAGTCCCCAATCAGTTTTCATATTACTTCACAAGTGAATAGTGTCAAATAGCATACAGAGTTTGTTTGGTTTTTCACAGAAACACTATCAAAACCAACCCGCATGCTGACGCTTAACATAGAAAGAACTTTGTACGGCCTTACAGTGATAACAAGAAGGAGCTAAGCAACATGACATAAACGTGCCAAAATCAGCCAATTCAAACGTTAAGGATGCACTGGAAGTACTGCTAAGAGAAGGTTCTCGTGTTTCCAAATGAAACAACTAATTTATAAGAATGGCATATAGTCAAAGGAAAGAAGCAACCAGAAACACCCAAGGACAATTACCTGAACAAGTGTTCACTGCATATACAAGAATTCCGCGGAATCAAATGTCTCGCCTTGTTCCGCCTTGACCTTGACCCTGGGGCCTTGACCTTGACCCTGGGGTCATCTACATATCATAGTAAAGGTATGTATAAAGTTTGATGACTGTAGCTGATAAGGTGTTGAAGTAATGACCGTAACACGAAAACTTAACATTGAATGATGACGACTCCGGAAAAGCAAAACCTTAGTCTCGCCTTACGCTTTCGAAGGCGAGACAATAAATTAAGCCACAACACAGGGATTGAAAAAAAATGAATATGCACTACATACCATAAGGAATCTACATAATCATTGAGATTGTGTATATTATGGCTTAAAAGGAATTAAAAGCAAAATTGCAAAAAATTGCAATTCTGACCAGGGAAGATAATTCATTACCTGGGGGGGGAGGAAATAAAAACTTCAGCCCATCTGACCATAATACCGGTAATGTGACCTGAATAAACATTCCAGAGTTTACTCATGGAAACTCACCGTTCGTCAGCGTTGACAACAACCTCGTTGGTGACGGGATGGTGTACAAACAACGTGGCACGTAGTCCGTTCCTCGCCTGGTCGATCCGGCCCTTCCACTGTGTGAACCAGAGGCTCTCAAACGTGACGAGGGCAGTCGCGAGTCGGTTGTAGATCCGCACGATGCGCCCAAAATCCCCGAGCTGGTTGATGGCTTTGTTATCGCGGAACACCTTCATTGGGTCCTCGATGCGCTTGAGAAGCTGGCGCGACCAGTGGATGGCTCCGGCTACTGGAGGGGCATTTCTCACCATCAGGGGACTGTCCTGTAGCAAGATGTGAGAAAAGTGAATGGGTTTAACATCCCAGCAACAGCCACGGTCATATAGAGACAGGATCACAGTTTAAAGTCTCATCCGATAGACCGGTGGGATGGAAATACTATGTAAACATTGTTCACGACTAGGGTGAGGATTGAACTCACAACCTCCGGTTCTGAAGTCCAATGCCATATCCCATAGGCCATGGCCCATCCTTCAAGATGTCAGAATGGGAGTGCAGGATTAAACCAAATGGCTGGAGCCTGCATATCAATATGGATGTGACTGGAGAAATATGACTTATAGATTTTACGACCAGTGTAGATCCTGATCAGCATGTGCGCCCACTGATGATGAGGATCTGCACAGTTTGCCATTCCATCAATGATTCACACGTCAGTGGAGGGACATTTCTCACTACAGCAATATGGTAGAATTTGGAGTGACGGACTAAACCAGATAGCTGCGGTTCGCATATCGAACCTGCTGAGGTAATTGATAGATATTTAACCTTCATGATGGACCACGTAGATGGGCCATAGAAAATATAGATGATAGTATGTTTACAGGCATATGAAGTTTCAAATTGACTCAAGGTTGCAGTGATACCAGTAATATAACAAGAGCTGTAGGAGAACAGCATAGCTCAACTACGAGGGTTGTCGATGTACACATAGCTTGACAAAGAAGGTGGCTGCGGCCTGCATAAAAACCTTAACCAAGGTTGACTAAAAACATTAACCAAGGGATTATTGATGTACTCACTAGGAGATAAAGTTTTCCAAGTATGGTTGCTGTAGGCCCAGGAGTATTCCATATACAAGCTTGACTAAAAACCGTAACCAAGGGGAGATAACTAAGTAATCCAAGGATAAAAGTAGGTCAAGGTCAAGGTCATAGGTCAGGGATTATTGATGTACATCATTAGGAGATGAAGTTGTCCAAGTATGGTTGATGTAGGCCCAGAAGTATTCCATATACAAGCTTGACTATAAACATTAACCAAGTAATTGAAGGTTAAATGTAGGTGAAGGTAAAATAAAGGTCAGGGGTTATTGATGTACATCCCTATGAGAAAAAGTTATCCAAGTATGGTGTCTGTATGCACAATAGTATTCCATCTACAAGCTTGACTAAAAACCTTAACCAACGTTGAGTAATTAGATGGCCGCGGCCTGCATGTCGCGCCTTGTGGCGAGGCATGGACACTAAAAAAAAAGATATAGTATAACGAAAAACTAACCAAAAAATTTAAGCAAAAACTTTAACCGGACACACGTACAAAGTGCCGACTATATCGCGCTTTCCACAAGCGGGCGCGAAAAAAACTTTAACCAAAAGCTTCAAAGTAATTTGACCTTGACATTGGGCACAGGGGCCGCACGGGAGGGGAGTAGAATGAAAATATAGACGATGATAAACACCCATGTGAAGTTTCAAGGTAATGGGCAAAGCAGTTGCAGAGATATAGTATAAGGAAAACATTTAACCAAAAAACTTAACCAAAAACTTTAACCAAAAAACTTAACCAAAAAACTTAACCAAAAACTTTAACCAAAAAACTTAACCAAAAACTTCAAAGTAATTTGACCTTGACATTGGGCACAGGGGCCGCACGGGAGGGGGGTAGAATGAAAATATGATGATAAACACCCATGTGAAGTTATCAAGGTAATGGGCAAAGCAGTTGCAGAGATATAGTATAACGAAAAACTTTAACCAAAAAACTTTAACCAAAAACTTTAACCAAAAAACTTAGGCCAAAAACTTCAAATAATTTGAACCTTGACATTGGGACAGGGGCACAAGGGGCCGCACTGGAGGGGGGTAGGGGGGATGAAAATAAAATATAGATGATGATAAACACCCATGTGAAGTTTCAAGGTAATGGGCAAAGCATTTGCAGAGATATAGTAAAACAAAAAACTTTAACCAAAAAACTTAACCAAAAACTTTAACCAAAAACTTTAACCAAAGAACTTAACCAAAAACTTCAAAGTAATTTGACCTTGACATTGGGCACAGGGGCCGCACGGGAGGGGGGTAGAATGAAAATATAGATGATGATAAACACCCATATGAAGTTTCAAGGTAATGGGCAAAGCAGTTGCAGAGATATAGTATAACAAAAAGAAAAATAAACTTTAACCAAAAAACTTAACCAAAAAACTTAACCAAAAACTTAAATAGTATAACGAAAAACTTTAACCAAAAACTTTAATCAAAAAACTTAACCAAAAACTTTAACCAAAGAACTTAACCAAAAACTTTAACCAAAAAACTTAACCAAACAACTTAACCAAAAACTTTAACCGGACACACGTACGTACGTATGCCAAAGTGCCGACTATATCGCGCTTTCCGCAAGCGGGCGCAACAAAAACCTTAACCAAGGGGAATTAAGTAAGTAATTTAAGGTTAAATGTAGGTCAAGGTCAAATATAGGTCAGGGGTTGTTGATGTACATCACTAGGAGATGAAGTTGTCCAAGTATGGTTGGTGTAGGGCCATGAGTATTCCATCTACAAGCTTGACTAAAAACCTTAACCAAAGAGAATTAAGTAAGTAATTCAAGAGGAAATGTAGGTCAAGGTCAAATATAGATCAGGGGTTATTGATGTACATCACTATGACAAAAGGTTGTCCAAGTATGGTGTATGTATGCACAATAGTATTCCATGTACAAGCTTGAGTAAAAAGCTTAACCAATGTCGAGTAAAAACCTTAACCAAGGTGAATTAACTAAGTAATTCAAGGTTAAATGTAGGTCAAGGTCAAATATAGGTCAGGGGTTGTTGATGTACATCACTAGGAGATGAAGTTGTCCAAGTATGGTGGGTGTAGGGCCAGTAGTATTCCATATAGAAGGTTGACTAAAAACCTTAATCAAAATGAATTAAGTAAGTAATTGAAGAGGAAATGTAGGTGAAGGTCAAATATAGATCAGGGGTTATTGATGTACATACCTATGAGAAAAGGTTGTCAAAGATTGGTGTCTGGATGCACAATATTATTCAATGTACAAGCTTGAAAAAAAACCTTAACCAATGTTGACTAAAAACCTTAACCAAGGGGAATTAAGTAAGTAATTCAAGAGGAAATGTAGGTCAAGGCCAAGTGAGTGAGTGAGTGAATAGGGTTTAACGTCCGCTTTTCTGACATAGAGGTACAAGCCTCAGGGAGTCTACACGCAGACGGGTCAACGGGGTCGAGTCCCATATCCACCTGTCCAAGGGGGGTAAATCCCAACTTCAGAACTCAATATTTACAATCAAAATATATATTCAGTCCTGAAATTAGAACAACCTGATCTGGTGCCAGGCCCTCGCCACACCAGCATCATTTATCCCATCCACTAAAAGTAATAGGATTAGCGCTAATCTTACTTTTATATATGGGGCATAGCCCGACTCAACTCTCACATACAAGAAAGCCAAAAATGTACATGAGGGCCAAATCCGGTATAGTGGGTTCCGGAAAGTATGAACCCAATCGTTAAGCCAGTTTAGTCGCCTTTTACGACAAGCAATGGCTACTGCAGCACTATTCTCAGGATCAGTTGATCCCGCCCCGGTGCCTGCACGGGGCGGCGGTCAAGGTCAAATATAGATGAGAGGTTATTGATGTGCATCACTAGGAGATGAAGTTGTCCAAGTATGGTGGGTGTAGGGCCAGTAGTATTGCATATACAAGCTTGACTAAAAACCTTAACCAAGGTTGACTAAAAACCTTAACCAAGGGGAATTAACCAAGTAATTCAAGAGGAAATGTAGGTGAAGGTCAAATATAGATCAGGGGTTATTGATGTACATCACTAGGAGATGAAGTTGTCCAAGTATGATGGGTGTAGGGCCAGTAGTATTCCATATACAAGCTTGACTAAAAACCTTAACCAAGGCGCCGACGCCGACGCCGACGCCGACGCCGACGCCGACGCCGGGGTGACAACATAAGCTCTACTTATTCTTCGAATAGTCGAGCTAAAAACAAAACAAAAATTTCATGCAGATTTCAGATACACACAGATGAATGGACATCACTCTGTCTCCGTTTACTCAAGACAGTCATTTTTGTACGAAGGAGAAATACTTTATCACAAGAGTCTGACAATATGACGACCATCATAAATTTATATCTTGGCAGCTTGGGACTGGGGGCCGTTTCACTAAACTTTGTATGACTAAAATGTTTGTAAGTGCAAAAATTATGATAGTCTGTAAATTTCACATTAACAACGTTTTCTTGAAAACAATGATTGGATTTACATTTATTGAACATAGTATGCATATGCAGCCTATGTTAAATGTCAATCCATCAATTGAAATTTACAGACGATCCTAAATTTGCACTTATAAACATTTTAGTCGTACAAAGTTTAGTGAAACTGGCCCCTGATGTATAAAATTTAGTGTAACAAACACAAATATGAAAAGCATACATGTGGCTGTGACTGGAGAAATGGAGCTTATGGGTTTTGCAACCAGTGTATGTCCTGATCTGGACTGTTGGCCATTCCATCAATGAAGCACATGTCATGCCTCTAACAAGCAATATAAATCTTATCATGCTACAAGAGTGTGCTATTTTATCAGGATCTACACTGGTCGCAAATCCCATAAGCCCCATTTCTGAAGTCACAGCCACAAATATGCAGGGGATAAGTGTACATCAGTCTACATCAGTCTACATCAGTCTACATCAGTCTACATCAGTCTACATCAGTCTACATCAGTGTACCTTGTGTTGTTCGTATATCCGTTGCACCTCCTCCAGGTCTGCCTCGTACCAGTTGAATATTTCGACAAACTTCTCCGCCAAGCTCGCCCGGATACCCGGCCGGTTCTGGATCGAATGCAGCCTGCAAATGTATATGTGTATTGATTAATTGATTTATTTATGTTCACCAACTGATTGTTGATTGATTGATTCTCTGATGGTTTTCGTGTTGCTTGCTTTCGCACATGCGAATGGTCATGTTATGATCAAATGATCAAATGCGTGTGACACCGCTTACAGGATTAATTGATTGATTTATTAATTGAGTGATGTCTAATAAACATTCTTACGGTCAAATACTGACAGTACGTACAAAGAATAAGAATCGATTTTCACCATTTTAAGAAAAGATACAGATTTCACTTATTTCTTATTTCTCAATGAAATTATATGTTGTTACCACTTTCAGTGCAATTCTGACCCCACAGCTTTAATATTGACCTTTAACATTACATACAATAAATACCAAACCGTCTCATCATGATCTCCACCGTTTGCGAGCATTTTTTACTATTTTTATTTATTTTTTACAAATCTACAAAACAAATTAAATCTCTGTTTCATACGGGTGAAAGTGTTCAATCCCGAGGACAGGTTACCTTGTAATGATGTCCAGGCCTTGCTGTGTCTTCATCTTGCGGATAAAAATCACATGTAAATACGCTCCGAGAAACTTCTCTAGACTGCCCACGATTCGCTGGAAGTTTGAGTAATGGTCGTCAAAGCGATCTTTGTCCTGAAAAAATACACAGCATGCATGTTTGTTTGTTTATTTGTTTGTTGGGTTTTAACAGCCCATCAACAGCTAAGGTAATTTAAGGCCGGGTCAATGGGTTCAGTACTAAATCCCATATATTACATGTACATGTACAAATGTGGGCAAAATCCCAAAATCAAAACTGAATATTTACAATAAAAAAACCTATATATTCCACTCTGAAATCAGAATAATCCTGATGTGATGCCAGGTCTTCACCACACCAGAATCACTTGGCCCCCTCCCAAAAGCAGTAGGATCAGTAATAATCTTACTACTTTTATAATGTGCAATAACACAATTCAACTCCTAGGTAACAAAAGAGCCAAAGATAAAAACGTACCTAGGGCCAAACCAGGCAAATCGTGATTCATATAAGGAGGAACCCCTACTGTTAATTTACACCATCACGTTCGCCCGATCAACCACATACACAGCATGCATGTACTTGCTTTATGACAGATAGAGACTGATCTGTTCACATGATTTCCACTCACTACGTACTGTTAGACCAAGTCAGCTACATTTCAACCTGTTTATAACGATATGTTTGTGGTTCATCCAAAGCCTCATGTTATAAGGGAATTGTATCAATACTCAACTTTATTTGACAGAAAGCGACGGTAATAATGCAAAAGGATGTGACAAGGAATACATGTGGGAAATATCGAGAGGATCTGTGAAAGTAAACAAAAATCAATGTTAAGAATTGAGAACACACTAAATCTGTGACCTTAACAATGTGATTAGACAGAGTCAGAGGGTCATAGATTTGCCGCAAGGGCAGAGGATCATCCAAGGAATACAGGTGTGCTTGATGTTTTAAACTGAAATGTTTTCGCAGCCCAGAGTTTGCAATAGGCCCACATTTATAATTTGTCCTCAAAACAAGCAGTCTGATTGGCAGACTGAGCAATCAAACGTCATGGTTCCGAGCATTAGAATGGCACAGAAAAGCACAGAATATTTAGGCATAAATGCTCAGAATATTTTCGTAATATGTGCGCGCACCTTTGACTCGACGTCGAGCATGGTCATGGTGGTGACGGCGTCACTCATGGCGGTGGTCATGTTGGTCAGGTGTTCCCCGATGATGGTGGACACGGCCGGTCCTTCATCCTCCTCGTCCTCTGGGTAATACTCACCTGCAATGTGGCAAACAATTACCCATTTTCCAACTGTCAAATAGAATAGCCTCAAAATTAACATGTCAATCAGAGCTCCAGTTAAGGTGCGTAATTTGAAGGTAAATTTCTTATTTCTCCATCAAAAATGGCAAGTTGGGAGTGCTTTAGAATCGTCTCAATGAGACGATTTTAAAGGACTCCCAACTTGCCATTTTTGATGAAGAAATAACAAAATTTCACCCCAAGTTGGTCAAATTATGCACCTTAACTGGAGCTCTGGTCAATTCCAGTTATTTAGCAGTGACGTATCAGTTAATTATTTCCTAAATGTCTAAGGTTTTTAATGTGGCTGTGACTGGAGAAATGAGGGTTGTATGCCTTTGTAACAAATGTAAACACAGACCAGGCTGATCAGTGTCAGCACTGTTTCCCATTCAGTTATTCAGTGAAAAATCATATTTTTAATAAACAATGTCGATCCTCATTCAGCCTTATTTCTCCAATCCAGTGCCTTTTTACCCAATAATTATGAACAAGAAGTGTGATTTGCAAATTTTTGTGATTTTGACTAAAATTGTGCAAAAACTTAACGCTATTTTCACATAATTAGGAAAAAAGAATCTGTTGCAAGATTTTTTTTTTCTTCATAAAAGAGCCCATTTTTATATCAGAAACAAGCAGCGCTATTACAGACACATTTCTGCCGCTTCACCATCCCCCAACTTACGTAGAATGGCGAGTTCATCCTCGGTGAGCCCCTGGTTGCTATTGACGACGTCGAATGCCTCGTCTCCCTGCTCCCAGGAGGCGGGGTCGCGAGTGCGGTTGTCATGGCGATCATCATGGTCGTCGTCCTCGGTGGCCTCTTCGTCCTCCTTGATGGCCCCGAGGCTGCGGTCAGGCGACGTCGTCTTGGGCTGGATGGCCAGCAGCTCGGCGTCCTCACCCTCATCAAACTCCACTGGAACCACACATGGGCGATATGATATAGACCAGGGGCCCATTTCACTAAACATTGAACGACAAAAATGTTCGTAAGTGCTAATTTAGAACAGTCTGGAAATTTCAATTGATGAATTTACAGTTATTGAGCAAAGGCTCAATAAATGTAAATCCAATAATTGTTTACAAGAAAACATGTAGCCTGATAATGATGTAGTACATTGCTTGTTAGAAGTAGGACAAGTGTTTCATTGATGGAATGGCGAACAGTGCAGATCCTGATCAGACTGTGTGAATGCACATGCTGATCTGGATCTACACTGCTCACAAATCCCATAAGCCCCATTTCTCCAGTCACTGCCACATATATAGGTTCCCCCTCATCAAACTCCACCAGGCTAGTTGAGCAGTCTTTTCACATGGAATTTATCAGTTGGTGATTTTGAGGCTCACCAAGGAATTCAAACCATTTCAGAGCTGAATGAGATAAACTTGAACGAGCTGAATGAGAAGAAGAACAAGAAACTTTACACTGATGCGAACACAATGCGAATCACAACACCATTTTTTATTTAAAAATATAATTGTAGGTATGTTCCTGAGAACTTGAGAAAAATTTCACAAGAATTTGTTCTGTACATTTTGTTGCTAAAATGCAACGTCATTTACATGAAAATATCATTGTTGAAAATCAACATTGACAAAAAATATAACATATTTTTCTTATTTTTCCATGAAAACACATCTTGGTATTTGATTAAAATTGTCAAGGAGACAATACTAATGAAATGCCAAGACATGTTTTCATTTCGAAGCAAACTATTCAATAATTGCTGTCTGTAAACAGTATAGTGTGATTTTATTTTACCCAATTAAAATTTTGAAATACCCAATTGCTTCAGAAATGATGGAGTAAAAATACTCAATTACTAATTCCTTATCTAGAGCCCTGAACATGCTTAGTAATTTTTACAATCGTGAGCTCTGAATGAAATTCTAATGAACGTACAGACGGGCTTCGGTTTGGCGTCTCCATCTTGAGGCTTCTTGTACTTGCGCCATTCCTCCAGCTCAGAGACGTCTTCAATAACGAGGTCCTCCTTCCGCGGCTTGGCAATACCATTAGTCGACTTCACCATTCTACAAGGGAAACATGCAGGTACTCGTGATATTTGTTTAACTCTTAAAATGTGCATGCTGAGAAACTTATTGGCTATAAATTGATAAAAAATATCAGACAAAAAATAATTACGTTTTCTTTTATTTCTCCTTGTAAATATCATGTCTTGGAATTTCATCAGAATCGAGTCCGGAGGACGCAATTCTAATGATATTCCAAGACGCATTTAAAGACAGAAATAATAAAAATACTCATAATATGTTTGGACGATATTTTCACCACTAACGTGCAAAGAGTTAAATAGATATGAAAATGCTTCTAACCTCGAGTTTCCCAGTTTTATGTTATCACCAATTATTATGCTGTCTAAAATTAATTAAAAAATATAAACATCTTCGTCAATTGTACAAACATCTGACCTGTTATGCAGAAGTGGGCTAAAAATTCATCAGTATAGACACAGATCAGTTTTCCTTCGATAATGACCACCATTTGATTAGTCATTAGGTTTTTGATTTATTGGTGTTTAATGGTCATTTAACCTGCTGCATTGAGGGGAAAATCAATCTGGTCCGACTATACTACGTACATGTATATTATAAATTTATAAACATCGGGGTGGGGGTGGGGGTGGGGTATGGATGTGGCGACGGGGGAGTCCCAATAGTCATTTGGACATACCAACCAAACAGTTTAATTCAAAGAATGGCTGCCAACTACATGTACATAAATGATTAATAATAGCAGGTAATATCTCATGAAATATATACCATGGTCATACAAAATTAGTTCACAAAACCCATAAGCCCCATTTTCCCATAAGTACTTTTGACACCATTTACAAAAAATATTGTAAATTTTGGAATCGTATTTCATGAAATGATGCAGATGTCCGAAGATACAAAATCACAGGGCGCGTCTCATAATTATTATCCCCTTACTTGGAGTACTGTGCGAGGGTATTGGTGACGTCGATGAGCTGGCGGATGCGGTTACAGAATGAGTCCATGTGTGACATGATGGCCTCCTCGTCTGAGATCAGGACCCCATGACCCTGGATGTCTGCCAGCAGGGACGAGATGCCCTTCTTTGGGGCTGTGTTTGACCCCGTCAGTCGGGACGTTCCACTCGCACCGCCCTGCTTCGACCTGAATAGGGTAAAATTAATGTCATACTGGATAATGAGGAACCGTCGCTAGTTATTTCACATTGAATTTAGTTCGATTCCCACATCAACCGCTGTGAATGTTCGATTCGGCATGTCCTTGGGCAAGACAACTTCGTACTAGCCTAGTCCTATCGGATGGGGACTTAAATAGTCGGTTCTGACATGCAAGGTCATCGAGCCAGTGCCGTCGTTAAATCAAAGCATTTACATTTTAATCAATACGTGGGGTAATGGTGAATGAATGTTTATTTTGCCAGAAAATGTCATATCTACAGAATATACAAAACTATCTGTCTCCCTATATATAACATGGCAAGTGGGACCGCAGCTTTACATTTAGTGCAAACTGCAGATCAGACTGCATATATGAGCGGTCAGATCTGTGTATACACTGTTTGCAGGCTTTTGTTTTACACTATGCAGCAAAAAATAAATGGTAAAATAAAACATAGGACCGGAGCTGCATAAATAGATTTGCAAAGGGAGATAAATAGCTACGATCCTTCATTTCATCAATAAAGGATGTTACTTGAGTTATGATTAGGAAGATGTTTATTAAACAATTAAGTTTACTGATTGATCTCATAAACAATTTGACTATGAAGCCAATCAACACGTTTAATACATATAGCATTAAATCATCACAAATCTTTCTGTGTATTGCTTAAGCATGTAATCTTTCAGTGAATCTACATTGTTTTAGGTAGCTGTCTTATTTATATTGATTACACTAGTGTATTGTGACCCCAGATTTAACCTGCTGCATTGGGGGGAAAACCACTAATGAAAACACCAACACATTGAGAGAGTTGGCCAAAAACTGTAGAAGTAGTTTGCCGGACAAGAACAAAATAATTTTCAGAGTCAAAAAAGGGCATAACTCTAGATGGATCGGTGGGACAGCAAAAATGTTTATGTTACACATTCCTGCACATGATGGGATGTATACCGAGCATGAAGAAAATCGGCACAAAACTGTAGAAGTAGTTCGTCGGACTAGCAAACACTGTAGACGGATCGGTGGGACAGCACTCCTGCACTTGATGGTTGGGATGTATACCGAGTATGAAGAAAATCAAAAACTGTAGAAGTAGTTCGCCGGACAAGGAAAAAATAAATTCAGAGTCGAAAAAGGGGCATAACTGTGGATGGATCGGTGGGACAGCGAACATATTTACGTTACACACTCCTGCACTAGATGGTTAGGATGTATACAGAGTATGTCGAAAATCGGCCAAAAAATGTAGAAGTAGTTTGCCGGACACTGAAAATTGTCTACTGACAGACAGACAGGGTAAACAAAAACATGCATTCAGCGTGTTTCAGCTTTCATCGGTATAACTCTATATATATGAACAAGGCCTCTAACTTTGGTCGGACACGACCTCGTATCATAACAAATTCCGCGATTTTATTAACACTAATGTGAATATTTCAGGGCTCCATATAAGGAATTAGTAATTGAGTATTGTCACTCCATCATTTCTGAAGCAATTGGGTATTTCACAATTTTAATTTTAATACAAGAAACGAGGCAAAGCCACGAAGGCCAGGTTTTTTCCAAGCATGGACACTTGGATAACATAATTATACCCACTTTTTGTAGACTAGATGGCCGTGGCCTGCATGTCGCGCCTTGGGGCGAGGAATGGACACTAAAAAAATAGATATAGTAGATGGAAAAACTTTAACAAAAAAACTTTAACCGGACACACGGACGTACGGACGGACAGACGTATGCCAAAATGCCGACGATATCGCGCTTTCTGCAAGCGGGTGCGACAATGATGATAAACACCCATGTGAAGTATCAAGGTAATGGGTGAAGCAGTTGCAGAGATATAGTACACGAAAAAACTTTAACAAAAAAATTCAAAGTAATTTGAACTTGACATAGGGCACAGGATCGCGCTTTCCGCAAGCAGGTGCGACAATGATGATAAACACCCATGTGAAGTATCAAGGTAATGGGTGAAGCAGTTGCAGAGATATAGTACACGAAAAAACTTTAACAAATAAATTCAAAGTAATTTGACCTTGACATTGCGCACAGGGGCCGCACGGTTGGGGGTTAGAGTGAAAATATGGACGATGATAAACACCCATGTGAAGTTTCAAGGTAATGGGCGAAGCAGTTGCAGAGATATAGTATAACAAAAAAGTTTTAATAACCAAAAAATTTAACCAGACGTACGTTAAAAAGTTAACGTTCAAAATGGCTAAGTCAATTACGTAGAAATAATAGGTGAAGGTAAAAAAATGGTCACATGTTGGATAGTTGTATGTGGTAGGCACCCCTTGGTTATGAAGCTGTGAAAGTTTGGTGGTCCTAGGTGGTACAGTAGCAAAGAAATGGACTTAAACACGAAAACTTAACATTGAAAACGCGAAAACTTAACATTGAAAATGGCTAAGTCGATTGCGCGGAAAAAATGGGTCAAGTTAAAAAAAAAGTAACATGTTGGATAGTGATATGTGGTGGGCACCCCTTGATTATGAATCTGTGAAAGTTTGGTGGTCCTAGGTGGTACAGTACCAAAGAAATGGACTTAAACACGAAAACTTAACATTGAAAACGTGAAAACTTAACATTGAAAATGGCTAAGTTGATTGCGCGGAAAAAATTGGTCAAGTTAAAAAAAAAGTAACATGTTGGATAGTGATATGTGGTGGGCACCCCTTGATTATGAAGCTGTGAAAGTTTGGTGGTCCTAGGTGGTACAGTAACAAAGAAATGGACTCAAACACGAAAACTTAACATTGATTGTGGACGCCGCCCGCCCGCCGGCCCACCCGCCCGCCCGGCTTTCGCCAATCAAATAGCCTGGATTTTTTTAAAAAAAACCTGGCTAAAAATCGCACTACTGTTTACAAATCAACAGACAGCAATTATTGAATAGTTTGCTTCGAAATGAAAACATGTCTTGGCATTTCATTAGAATTGTCTCCTTGGAGACAATTCTAATGAAATACCAAGATGTGTTTTCATGGAAAATAAGAAAAATATGCTATATTTGTGGTCTGTTTATTGTTTTCTGCAGCATGGTAAAGGTACCACAACATTTTTATAGTTTTGTGATACTCACTACTTCTGATTTCAATTGGGTTTTTGGCAATTTTAATTGGGTATTTAAGCAAATACGCAGCTTATCTAGAGCACTGTATTTTAGCAGAAAGTGCACATGTTCATTTGAGAATTATTGTTATCTTGCTTGCTAAAATAGCATAGTTAGAACATAATTATGCAAAGAATATCGAATTATAGCTGCCTTTCCTAGGTCGGACAAAACCTTGTATCAGAACAAATGAAATAATGTGTTTACGGCTCTAACGTCAATATTGTAGTGGTAAGTTGATGATCATTCGAGAATTATCATTAGAAATTAATACATAGAATGCATAGAAAATTACAATTTTAAACATGTTATTTTGTTATGATACGAGGTCGTGTCCGACCAAAGTTAGAAGCCTTGTTCATATATATAGAGTTATACCGATGAAAGCCAAAACACGCCGAATGCCTGTGGTTGCAGTGGCATAATATAATAACAGTATAACAAGAACAAACAACAACAGGCAGAATCAACTGATCTTACCACAACTTGCTCGATTTCTTTTTCACAATAAATAGGTTGTTATTGGAGAATACTTTCCTACAAAAGTCACAAATCTACAATACAACTTCACTTAACACATTCCCTACTGAAGGTACACAGTTCTTCACATGGAAAGAAATGATTTCTCTTCAAAGTGTATGTTGTTATAGTAATTTCCAATAACCTCCGAAGGGAAGCACATTTAATACACATTGTTTTAAAGTCACTCTTTTTATTAAATTTTTGACCACATGGTCTTTATTTTTAATAAAGACCATTTGGTCAAAAATTTAATATTTAATAAAGACCATGTGGTCAAAAATTTAATAAAAAGAGTGACTTTAAAACAAAGTATATGTTGTTACATTGAGAAGACAGGAGTGGTAAAAAAATAAAGACCATGTGGTCGAAAATTTAATAAACAGAGTGACTTTAAAACCATTGTTTTAAAGTCACTCTTTTTATTAAATTTTCGACCACATGTTCTTTATTTTTAATAAAGACCATGTGGTCGAAAATTTAACAAGAGCTCCGCTGAGCAAAATGTCCCGCCTGGCGCAGTTTGATAGTATATAAGGAGCTTGTAATAACCTTGGGGTTAGTGAGCATCATGGGCTTTTTGTAGAATGATGCAGGATGTTGTTAATGCATGTATGGAATATTAAAGCATAAACTGAGCGATAATTTCTAAGTTAGTGACCTTGACCTTTGGGGATAGCGGGCACCATGGGCTTTCTGTAGAATGATGCGGGATGTTGTTACAAATGCATATATGGAATATTAAAGCATAAGCTGAGTGTTAACTTTTCCAAACACGGAAATTTCTAATTCAGTGACCTTGACCTTTGGGGTTGGCGGGCACCATGGGCTTTCTGTAGAATGATGGGCTTTCTGTAGTATGATGCGGGATGTTGTTACAAATGCATGTATGGAATATTAAAGCATAAATTGAGCATTCATTTCTAAGTCAGTGACCTTGACCTTTGGGTTTAGCGGGCACCATGGGCTTTCAGTAGAATGATGCAGGATGTTGTTACAAATGCATATATGGAATATTAAAGCATAAACTGAGCGTTAACTTTTCCAAATATGGAAATTTCTAATTCAGTGACCTTGACCTTTGGGGTTAGCGGGCACCATGGGCTTTCTGTAGACTGATGCGGGATATTGTTACAAATGCATGTATGGCATATTAAAGCATAAACTGAGCGCTAAAACTGAGCGTTAACTTTTCCAAACACGGAAATTTCTAAGTCAGCGACCTTGACCTTTGGGGTTTGCGGGCACCATGGGCTTTCTGTAGAATGATGCAGGATGTCGTTACAAATGCATGTATGGAATATTAAAGCATAAACTGAGCGTTAACTTGTCCAAACACGGAAATTTCTAAGTCAGTGACCTTGACCTTTCGGGTTAGCGGGCACCATGGGCTTTCTGTTAAAGAATGATGCGGGATGTTTGTTTACAAATGCATGTATGTAATATTAAGCATAAACTGAGCGTTAACTTTTTCCCAAACACAGAAATTTCTAATTCAGTGACCTTGACCTTGGGGTTAGCGGGCAACATGGGCTTTCTGTAGAATGATGTGGGATGTTGTTACAAATGCATGTATGGAAAATATTAAAGCATTCCATTGAGGAAACAGAAGTTACAATTAATTAAAACCCGAGTGTTAAGTTTTTAGAAACAGAGCTAAACGCAAAAATTTAACGTTGAATGCATGTGAAAAGTAGGTCAAATGAACCATGAAAAACAGGTCAAGGTCACATGGCTCCCTCTGTGTGAGATGGTTACACCCACATTGTTGATGTAAACAGTAGCATTCCATGAAGGGAAAACAAAATAAAAGTTGTAATACCATTAAACCGAGTTAACTTTTCCAAAACACGGAAATTTTAAGTCATGAACTTGGACCTTTTGGGGTTTTAGCGGGCAAACCCATGGGCTTTCTGTAGAATGATGGGCTTTCTGTAGTATGAGCGGGATGTTGTTACAAAATGCCAAGTAAAGGAATATTAAAGCATAAAATTTGAGGCATTCCCATTTCTAAGTCAGTGACCTTGACCTTTGGGTTTAGGCGGGCACCATGGACTTTCAGTAGAATGATGCAGGATGTTGTTACAAATGCATATATGGAATATTAAAGCATAAACTGAGCGTTAATTTTTCCAAATACGGAAATTTCTAATTCAGTGACCTTGACCTTTGGGGTTAGCGGGCACCATGGGCTTTCTGTAGACTGATGCGGGATATTGTTACAAATGCATGTATGGCATATTAAAGCATAAACTGAGCGTTAAAACTGAGCGTTAACTTTTCCAAACACGGAAATTTCTAAGTCAGCAACCTTGACCTTTGGGGTTTGCGGGCACCATGGGCTTTCTGTAGAATGATGCAGGATGTTGTTACAAATGCATGTATGGAATATTAAAGCATAAACTGAGCGTTAACTTTTCCAAATACGGAAATTTCTAAGTCAGTGACCTTGACCTTTCGGGTTAGCGGGCACCATGGGCTTTCTGTAGAATGATGCGGGATGTTGTTACAAATGCATGTATGGAATATTAAAGCATAAACTGAGCGTTAACTTTTCCAAACACAGAATTTTCTAATTCAGTGACCTTGACCTTTGGGGTTAGCGGGCAACATGGGCTTTCTGTAGAATGATGTGGGATGTTGTTACAAATGCATGTATGGAATATTAAAGCATTCCATTGAGGGAAACAGAAGTTACAATTAATAAACCCGAGTGTTAAGTTTTAGAAACAGAGCTAAACGCAAAAATTTAACGTTGAATGCATGTGAAAAGTAGGTCAATGAACCATGAAAACTAGGTCAAGGTCACATGGGCTCCCTCTGTGTGAGATGGTTACACCACAGTGTTGATGTATACAGTAGCATTCCATGAAGGGAAACAAAAGTTGTAATACATTAAACCGAGCGTTAACTTTTCCAAACACGGAAATTTCTAAGTCAGTGAACTTGACCTTTGGGGTTAGCGGGCACCATGGGCTTTCTGTAGAATGATGGGCTTTCTGTGGTATGATGCGGGATGTTGTTACAAATGCATGTATGGAATATTAAAGCATAAATTGAGCATTCATTTCTAAGTCAGTGACCTTGACCTTTGGGTTTAGCGGGCACCATGGGCTTTCAGTAGAATGATGCAGGATGTTGTTACAAATGCATATATGGAATATTAAAGCATAAACTGAGCGTTAACTTTTCCAAATACGGAAATTTCTAATTCAGTGACCTTGACCTTTGGGGTTAGCGGGCACCATGGGCTTTCTGTAGACTGATGCGGGATATTGTTACAAATGCATGTATGGCATATTAAAGCATAAACTGAGCGTTAAAACTGAGCGTTAACTTTTCCAAACACGGAAATTTCTAAGTCAGTGACCTTGACCTTTGGGGTTTGCGGGCACCATGGGCTTTCTGTAGAATGATGCAGGATGTTGTTACAAATGCATGTATGGAATATTAAAGCATAAACTGAGCGTTAACTTTTCCAAATACGGAAATTTCTAAGTCAGTGACCTTGACCTTTCGGGTTAGCGGGCACCATGGGCTTTCTGTAGAATGATGCGGGATGTTGTTACAAATGCATGTATGGAATATTAAAGCATAAACTGAGCGTTAACTTTTCCAAACACAGAATTTTCTAATTCAGTGACCTTGACCTTTGGGGTTAGCGGGCAACATGGGCTTTCTGTAGAATGATGTGGGATGTTGTTACAAATGCATGTATGGAATATTAAAGCATTCCATTGAGGGAAACAGAAGTTACAATGAATTAACCCGAGTGTTAAGTTTTAGAAACAGAGCTAAACGCAAAAATTTAACGTTGAATGCATGTGAAAAGTAGGTCAATGAACCATGAAAACTAGGTCAAGGTCACATGGGCTCCCTCTGTGTGAGATGGTTACACCACAGTGTTGATGTATACAGTAGCATTCCATGAAGGGAAACAAAAGTTGTAATACATTAAACCGAGCGTTAACTTTTCCAAACACGGAAATTTCTAAGTCAGTGAACTTGACCTTTGGGGTTAGCCGGCACAATGGGATTTCTGTAGAATGATGCGAGATGTTGTTACAAATGCATGTATGGAATATTAAAGCATTCTATTGAGGGAAACAGAAGTTACAATGAATTAACCCGAGCGTTAAGTTTTAGAAATAGAGCTATTTACGCAAAAACTTAACGTTGAATGCATGTGAAAAGTAGGTCAATGAACCATGAAAAGAAGGTGAAGGTCACATGGGTTCCCTCTGTGTGAGATGGTTACACCACAGTGTTGATGTATACCAAGTATGGAGGTCGTAGGAGTTATAGTTTTCTGGAAACTGAGCTAAACGCAAAAACTTAACGTGAAATGCCGCCGCCGCCGCCGCCGCCGCCGCCGCCGCCAACGCCAACGATGCCGACGGAAATGCTATGCCTATGTCCCGCTTCTGCTAAAGCAGGCGGGACAATAAAAAGGGTGACTTTAAAACAAAGTATATGTTGTTACATCGAGAAGACAGGAGTGGTAACAACATATATTTTCATTGAGAAATATTTAATTTGGTTAATGTCTATGCAAGTGAGGAGTTCATCTGTAAATATTATCCAAGCCATTGGTGAACAATGTTGGACAAACAAAAACTACATTAATGAAAATATTAGTCCGCTTAGTCTGATAGGCCGATACATAAATGGACAAACGAATATGCAAATGAAGCACGGTTTGCAACTCTGAAAAATGGAAACATTTAAACGAGAAGTACTATAGTCTGTTTCACGAAAGCTGCCCAAATTTTACGGCCATATAAACAATTAAAAAACCATATTTGTTTCGATAATATTAAACTAAAGGAAAATTTAAGAATGAGCCTTCTTTTTATTTCGTGAAATTTTGTCAAATATTGATTTTATTGCGAAAACAAAATTTCACCATGTTAAATCCCCATAGACATCTTCAAATGGTTTTACTACCAATTGCATTGCAACAAAAATCAAATCATACCCTATTCTGCAATGTCTACATTAACACTTAGACCGCTATCTTATTGTTTTTGTCGTCTGCTTTTTATTTTCTATTTTCCATTTTTATCATCAAAAAATGCTTGGACAGCAATTTAGAATAATTTTCAACATGGTTTGACAGCACTTCAGAATCATTTCCATTCATTGGAAATGATTATGAAGTGCTGTCAAACCATGTTTTTCCATTCATTGGAAATGATTCTGAAGTGCTGTCAAACCATGTTTTTATTGAGAAATAATGCAAGATATAAAAGCAACAGCAGATGACAATTGTTGCGAGTAGCGGTCTAAGCGTTAACCTTTACACAATTAAATATTGCACGTTGATTGCTCCATGCTAATTTTTGCCATGCTAATTTTTGGACTATTCCATTAATTGAAAAAATTTAAACAAAATATAAAAATCTTGAAAGTTGTGACAAGTAGTGCAGATCCAGATGAGGTGGCTGGTTACCGGCTCATCTGGATCTACAGTGTTTGCAAATGTTGACTTTATGATGTCTTGGGCTGAATGGGTTAAAAATCATGCAGTTATTAGACTTTTCACTTTTTCACAAAAAAGAAAGAAGTCAGAAACAATGATGGATGTACACATCAAAAGAATTAACACAGAAATATTTTAATGTAATAAATATCTACTGTATGTTTCACGAAAGCTGCCTAAATTTTACTGCTATATAAACAATTCAAAAACAATATTTTTTTCGATAATATTAAATTAAAGGAAAATTTAAGCCTTCTTTGTATTTCGTGAAATTTGGTCAAATATTGATTTTATTAAGAAAAAATTATTTCTCTATGGGAATTTAACATGGGGGAAGAAGAGGTAAAGGAGTGTGGGAGGAGTCAAAAAACAAAAAAAATTGGAAATTGACTCCGAAACCTTGGAAATGATCCAACTAAGAAAACAAAAGTTAAATTTTGAAAATCGGTCCAAGATTACTGAAATTCTAAAAAATTTCCACATGTTAAATCCCCATAGACTGTGAAGATGTCTATGGGGATTTAACATGGGGCAATAGTTTTTTCGCAATAAAATCAATATTTGACAAAATTTCACGAAATAAAAAGAAGGCTCATTCTTAAATTTTCTTCTAATTTAATATTCTCGAAATAAATATTGTTTTTGAATTGTTTATATGGCCGTAAAATTTGGGCAGGTTTCGTGAAACAGACAGTTGTCAGTAAGTCATTTGATTTTGACCTCAGGGGCCGCATGGGTAGGTTATATAATGAAAATATTGATGATGACATATATAAAGCTTCAAGCCCATCTGACTTACGGTATCATATACTGTGAACGTTGATATTTCCGCTGGTTTAGAATTCCGTGGAAATGCTATAAAAAAACATTACGTAAGTGCCACTTTTCGCGAAATGAGTTGAAAAAAAAATGTTTAAATTTCCGCGTGTTAACATCATTCCGTATTTTTGCATCTTTTCTTCGAATGAGAGTGAAATAATTGAAAGTCGCCGTGAAAATGGGACAACACAGAACATAATATATGTGCATTATTTGTCTAAACCAAGGCGATCAGAGACGTTTGTTGTTCGACTAACATAGAATCTGGCTACGCTGGGTATACAAACAGTCTATAGTACTGATTCGCATTGTCCGCTGACATATTAATCAATATTTTGTTGAGTGAATGTCTAACATTGTAAACCATGACGAGAATCCACAAACTGGTCTTCTCCTAGAGTCAGGCATGGGAGTGGAACACAATCCCCAATCCTGAAAATTTATTTTTCAATTCTAGATGCTCTGTGCTTCATTCTGAGGTATATTTAGCATTAAATAGATCACATTTTCTCCTGAAAAAATATGCTATAATTAGGAAAAATTGGCAACATAATCCATTTCAATTTAAAACTAGAAATGTGGCCTGTCAGCACACGAATACCCCCACTGGCAGCCAAATAAAATGAGGCATTTTTGATTATAAGCCATTTAGCCGAGCGTTACACATCAAGTCTGTGACCTTGACCCTGGGCATAGTGTGATAATCCATGCATCGGTGTAGAAGACATAGAGCGGAAGGGAATTTCAATAGGTTTGACCTTTGACCTTCAACTGTGACCTTGACCTTGGACGTAGGTGCATGGTTATTGATCGCGACACACCTTCTCATCATGAGAAACATTTGTGCCAAGCCATTTGATAATCCATGCATCGGTGTAGAAGATATAGAGCGGAAGGGAATTTCGATAGGTTTGACCTTTGACCTTCAACTGTGACCTTGACCTTGGACGTAGGTGCGTGGTTATTGATCGCGACACACCTTCTCATCATGAGAAACATTTGTGCAAAGCCATTTGATAATCCATGCATCGGTGTAGAAGATATAGAGCGGAAGGGAATTTCGATAGGTTTGACCTTTGACCTTCAACTGTGACCTTGACCTTGGACGTAGGTGCGTGGTTATTGATCGCGACACACCTTCTCATCATGAGAAACATTTGTGCCAAGCCATTTGATAATCCATGCATCGGTGTAGAAGATATAGAGTGAAAGGGAATTTCGATAGGTTTGACCTTTGACCTTCAACTGTGACCTTGACCTTGGACGTAGGTGCGTGGTTATTGATCGCGACACACCTTCTCATCATAAGAAACATTTGTGCCAAGCCATTTGATAATCCATGCATGGGTGTAGAAAATATAGAGCAGAAGGGAATTTCCAACAGACCGACCGACCGACCGACCGACCGACCGACAGACCGACAGACCGACCGACAAGCTGACAAGAAGTCAGTACATGTATAACAGGGATTCCGCTGGGGAAAATAAAAGAATTATCGGTATGGCTAAGTGTCCACGGCATGGAATTTACACCTGCTTCGAATTAACGCCACGGCATCTCTTTGAACTTGACAATCCAACATGCTGATTTCACTTTAGACCAATCAGAGACGGGTAAGCTAGTGGTGTTGTAAATTTATGTCGAAGCTATTTTGTATGAGTTTGCAAACTGTTTTTAAGAATTATATTATGTTTATTGGAATACACGACACAAAACATGGCAGATTATTTTGTTGTCTTTCCCAAAAGGTAATTGGAAAGCTCTACTAGTGATCACAATGACGACTATATGTGTGTTAGTGTGAGCACCAATGCATGCGTCTGTGTGTCTGTTCAAGTCCAAGCTTTTATTTACTGACAACGCCTCATTGACGGAGCCACCTTGATAAACAAAATCACATCCAGTCATGATCTGGCTACATATTTACGGGTAATAATTACGCAGGTTATTATTTTCAAGAATATGTCTGGCACGCGTAATCAGCGAAAATAAAAACCACACGAAAATTAACACGTTTACAGTAGAGTAGGTAGCCGAAAGCTTTAAGAGGACTTAATGGAAGATTAGTTTGAAACTAAATGTATAATACTCTTAAAATAAAGTCTATTATTATTATTATTCAATGCAAATCTTGTTAGACAGAACAGGATGGCGACTATATGAGACAAGCCACTTCATTTATGGAAAAAAAATAAAATTGTAAATGTATTTCATGAAATAATGCAGTTGTCAGAAGGCACAAAATCGCATGGCTTGTCTCATATATATATTTTCTGGGTACATAAAAACTTCACACACCTTGTTGTGAAGCTGCCAGGGCCACCGACACTGCTGAGTGACGGGAAATGTGACATGTTCTGTGATTGGCCGAGGGAATCGCGCATGGTGCGCAGCGTCTCCCGGTAGAATCCCTGCAGTGTGAGGCAGGCCTTCAACCGACCGTACAGAGTGTCGTCGTGTAACCCCAGGTCACGACCTTCCTTGCTCTTACCTCGACCAGTCACACCCTGGAAAACAAGATGACGACGTATTTTGAGGGATAAAGACAAAGCATTGACAATTTAAAGGTCACTCATTATAAATTAAATTGCAATTAGGTCCATTTGCTCTATTAAGTAGATCGTTGTTGTTTGTTGTTGGTGTTTAAGTGGGTAAATGTAGGTTGTGAAGTTTGTCCACATGTTCAACAAAAGAATTGGAATGAAATAATCATGAAAATTTCCTTCCAAATGCAGGGTCCCTCAAAAGACACAATCAAACAAGAAAACAGCCAGTGTTTTTGAATGTAAAACAGTGAATCTACTATAATTTCATGTTTTGTTTACAATTCAAATTGCAGTAGATACTCCACATGTTTCACAGGCAAGCCCGGTATTAAGTAAACACCAATTTGCACATTTCAAATTCTGAGCCCAAGAAAACAACATTTAAAATTAGCCTTAACCCTTACACTGCTACATCGTCTCTATTTTTCTCATCAAAAACATACCTTCAAATGGAAATGATTCTAAAGGGCTGTCAAACCATGTTTTATTGAGAAATAAGGCAAAATATAAAGCAACAACAGATGACATTGTTGTGTGTAGCAGTCTAAGGGTTAACTGGCAGTAACTGCATTGCTAACATTTCAAAGAAGTTTCTAGGATTCACAGGTAACAAGGTTGAATTACATACAAAGATATAAGGGCCAATGTACGTATGAGGGATTATATCTAGTTATCTCCCGTCAAATTTATTTATAGAAACACATGGATACACTGTCAAGCTGGGCCACGAACCTTTAATTTGGACTCGACCTGACTGCGGAGAAGTTTGATCTTGGGGTCGACGTCCATGTCAGTCGTGTCTCGGAGTTCTATCTCCTCCTGAATTCTCTCCCACAGTTTGTCCTCATCCTCCATAGTGAGGGTGCAGTTCTTGATGTACTCCTTACACGCCAGCACCAGCTGGTTGGTCACCTATATACACACACCGGGGAGTAAATACATTATGTTTGTTTGTTTATTAGTGTTTAATGGCCTATCAACAGCTAAGGTCATGTAAGGCCGGGCAAACAGGTTCGATCCCATTTTAACCTGCTGCATTGGGGGGAAAATTCCAAAATCAGAACGGAATATTTACATAGAGAACAAATATATTCAGCCCTGAAATTAGAATAACCTGACCTGGCGCCAGGTCCATACCACACCAAGTCACTTGGCCCCTTCCCCTAAAATAGGATTACAAATATCGTAATACTCACATAAGGGGTATAACCAGATTCAACTGTCACATACAAAATGCCAAAGACGTATGTGAGGGCCAAACCAGGTCTCCAGTCGGGATTCCGGTGTCACAGGAAATTCTCCCCCCTGGAAATCTTCCCCCGCGGGGAAGAATTTCCTAGGAAATTCTCCCCCCCGGGGGGAATATTTCCAGGCTCGACCCTAGGAAATTCTCCCCCCCACCCTGGAAATTCTCCCCCCCACCCAAAAGTTTGTGTTTGAATGCTACAAAGCAGAATTATTTCCCACCAAACATGTGCACATAGGCACGCACAATGTATGCCATTTGGTAGTATAAGAAAGGGGAACATAAAAAATCACCTCCATCACACCCCACCCCAATCTACCATATGCATAGTGTAAGTCCCTTGATAGACAAGAATATCACAAGATTGGGGGAAGATTTCTGATCAAGTGAAAATGTTTGTGTAGAACAGTTAGCATATGACGCATATTGGCGGGGGGGAGAGAGGGGAGAGGGGGGGGTGATGAGTGAGAGAGTGGGGGGGGAGATTTTCCTAGGAAATATTCCCCCCACCAACCAACTACCATATGCATAGCGGATGTGGATGTCTCTTTGTAGACAAGAATAACCCACGATTGGGGGAGTATTTGTGATGAAATAATGTATGTTGGTGTAGAACAGATAGCATGTGGCATGTATTGGTGGGGGGGGGGAGATTTTCCTAGGAAATATTCCCCCCCCCCCCACAACCATCTACCATATGCATAGCGGATGTGAATGTCTCTTTGTAGACAAGAATATAACCCCCCCTCCCTTATGATGAAATAATGTATGTTGGTGTAGAACAGATAGCATTTGGCATGTATTGAGGGAGGGTGGGGGGGAGATTTTCCTAGGAAATATTCCCCCCCCCCACAACTACCATATGCATAGCGGATGTGGATGTCTCTTTGTAGACAAGAATAACCCACGGTTGGGGGAGTCTTTCTGATGAAATAATGTATGTTGGTGTAGAACGGATAGCATGTGGCGTATGTGGGGGGGGGGGGGTGGTGGGGGGGGGGGAGATTTTCCTAGGAAATATTCCCCCCCACAAACCATCTACCATATGCATAGCGGACTTCATCAGAAATACTCCCCCAATCACATGCTATTCTTCTCCTTCTCTACAAAGAGACATTCACATCCACTTTACATATGGTAGATGGGGGGGGGGATATTTCCTAGGAAAATCTCCCCCCCCCCCAACCAATACATGCCACATGCTATCTGTTCTACACCAACATACATTATTTCATTTCATCAGAAATACTCTCCCAATCGTGGGCTGTTCTTGTCTACAAAGAGACGTCCATATCCACTATGCATATGGTAGATGGTGGCGGGGGGCGGTATATAAATTGACCTTGACCTTGGGCACAGGGAGCATCGGTGGGGCTGGTAATGAAAATATGGATGTTATAAACATGTACATGAAGTCTGAAGTCAATCGTCCATACATTAAAGAAGTTATAGGAGAATGGAGAAACGCGCACGCATCTACTGAAAGTGAAAATCTAGTGAATATGAAATTTCAAAGATATTTAACCTTGACCTTGGGCACGGGGAAGCATAGGTGGGGTGGGAAATGAATATATGGATGATAATAAACATTTACATGAAGCTTGAAGCCAATCGGTCATAAGCTAAAGAAGTTATAGCAGAATGGAAAACGTGACGGATAGACATATGGACAACTTTTGCATCCCTATATCTCATTTTCGCTACGCAACTCTGTAGCATCTGGCTCTACAGTGTTTGCAATATGTTTGCTATATAGTCTGCAGCATTTAAAGGGTAAATAAAGCCAGAGGTATGAAAAATAAGCCCCCAGTTCTCCAGTATCAGCCTTGGTGATGGCTTAATGGCGTTTAACAGCCTGTCAATAACTAAGGTCACAAATGTATATGAGATCCAAACGTGCGAAAAAATATACCAGCTCAGTCTGCGCATCCTCAGAGTCTGATCAGATCAGATAGTTTCCGTAATTGACGTCGAAAGTTGACAAAATTTTCATAGGAAATGGAATTCTATTCTGCAATTGATATGAAAATTTCATCATTTTTCGATGTCGTTTACAGAAAATATCAGTTTCTGTAAATGTACATTCTTAGGTACATAATCACATGCAGTACCGTACGTAACCAGGATGAGGCAGACGAGACAGTCGTCTCGTCTGTCATTTTGCCGATTTTTTTTATGCTAAGCATTAAACAAATCCCCGGGCTGGTGGTGGGGAGAATGCTCCCTGACCCCCATATTGGGGCTTGGTTCTCCTCATCCGGGCCCGGTTGCTCAAAAGCTTCTGTTAGCTTAACAGACTGTTAAATCCTTAGCATTGCTAAGGATTTAACAGTCTGTTAAGTTAACAGAGGTTTTCAGCAACCGGTCCCTGGCTTTTACCTCTGGTTACGGCCCTGACATGGCGTGTCTCAAATTACCCTTCACATGCTTACATTGGGTGAACATAGCCACAAATCCCATAGGCCTTATTTCTCCAGTCATAGCCACAAATTACCCTTTGCATGCACCCACCCTGCCGCCCGCTTACCTTGGTGAACATGAGGCCGAGGAATCCTCCCCGGGCGTAGTAGCGGGAGATGGAGTCCATCTGTTTGACACTGTTGGCCAGGCCGGGTAGCGCGCCATTGATGATACTGGCTGGGGTACATTCCACGCTGTACAGCTGATCGAAGTGACGCTTCAACGACTCCAGGAATTTCACCTTGTCCTTCGTGTCGTTCATGGCATCGGTAATTCTACAAGTAATTACATATGGGCTAGTGGATCAGATTTTCTGTTTATCGCATATCTGTATTAATAATAGTCATAATAAACTAGATGGCCGCGGCCCACATGTTGCGCCCTCCGAGGCTTTGATAGTATATCCAAAAAATTCACCCAAAAACTTTAATCCGGACGCATGTACGGATGCAATATTTGTTATAAAATGCTGTGATAATTTCAAAAGACTTGAAATTTGAAGATTTCATAGTACAAGTACACTTCTCCATATTTTGTCAACTTCCAACGTAATTTACAAAAGATATCTTACGATTTTACAACATCACTGTTATTGTCTTTGCGACCAGCATTCAAACAGTGTAGACCAGACTGAGCAAATATAATGCACCTGGCTAAAATTGTCTGTTCAGCCTTGACCTTACAATATCATAGTTGGTTGTCAGGCACCGTTAATGCACCAGATCACTTGAATCCCAGTAAGATTCACCATTAATGTATGAATTCCAGAAAGAATTTATTCATAGTTTAATTTAGCACTATAAGGGTTAAAATTTGAGTCCCTGCCAACTTGCCCGAAATGGTATTTAGACAGAGTAGACTGTAAGATGCGAAATGACTTGCTAACAATCTAGACGAATATGTTTAAATTTGTACCTGCAAATTAATCATCAGTGGTGTGAACAGGAAATAGTGAAAACAGAGAACATTTGTAAAAAAAGAAAAGAAAAAAGGAAACGCCCCTATCCCACTCCAAGATTTTTAACAGTTAGACACCATTCATAACTTGTTTTCCGAAAATTTTATTACAAAAGAGGAAATTCTCGAAAAATTCACATCCCTTAATCAGGTTTTGTGTTGTTTGTTTGTTGGGGTTCAACGGCCTATCAACAGCTAAGGTCATTTAAGGCCGGGTCAATGGGTTTTAATGCTAAATCCCATATATATTACCTGTACAAGTACATGTTCAAGTACATGTACAAATGGGGGGAAAACCCGAAATCGTAACTGAATATTTACAATAACCAGATGGCCGCGGCCCGCATGTCGAGCCCGCCGAGGCATTTGATGGTCTCAGAGTGTATTTATTTGAAGTTTGAATTAAGGGTTGTGGAGATATAAGGTATGTAAAAGCTTTAAAGCAAATTTTAAAGTAATTTGACCTTGATCTTAGGCATGTGGGCTGTTTGGGTGCGTTATAGAATGAAAATATGGATGATGACCAATATTAAAGCATACAAAGTTTCAAGCAAATCCGACTTACGGTTACAGAGATAGATATTTGAAAACTTTAACGCAAATTTTGACAAAAATGTCAGTTGACCTTGACCTTGGGCACAGGGGCCGCATGAGTGGGATACAGCATGAATATATGGATGATGACTAATAAGCATATGAAGTTTCAAGTCAATGTGACTTAGTACTGCAGAGATATAAGGTATTTAAAAACTTTAACGCAGATTTCGGACGGACGGATGCACCCACGGACGGCCCACCAATAGTCAAGAAGGGGCCATTTCCATTGTTCTAGATCAAAGAGATGGCCCCTTGTAATGAATAGAATAAGGGGCCACACGGAATAAATCAAAGGATTCTTTTGTGTTAGGCTCCGCCCCCTGGCCCCTTACTCTTGTGATCACTATGTCTCGCTTTCCGCAAGCGGGCTCGACAAAAAAAAATATATTCAGCCCTGAAATGAGAATAATCCTGATCTGATGCCAGGTCCTCGCCACACCAGAATCACTTGGCCCCCTCCCAAAAGCAGAAGGATCAGAAATAATCTTACTTTTGATGAATCACACTTCACTACTTATACCACTTACGCTGCATCAATAGTTTTCCACTTCTTCAGCAGTCGAGACTTTGCCGTGATAAGCACACCAATCACAGCCTTGCACTCTTTGCCTTTCAGTTGCTCCGTGATGTTTGTCAACAATCGCTGACGACGTCTCCACCGCTCCAACTCCGACAGGGGACCAGCATTGGGATCCATAAATCTACAGGGAACCGGAATATTGCAACATGTTACAAAAAGAAACACACATGAGACACGCCATGGGATTTTGTACCTTCAGACATCTGTGTAATTTCATTAAATACGTTTACAAAATTTACAATATTATCAGTAAATGTTGTCAAGTTGACAAAATTTATGCAAAATATTGTACATTTTGTAAACATATTTAATGAAATGTTTTTCATAAATTAAGTAAAAGGTTGACAACATTTTTAGAGTACATGTGAATATGCGAATATAATTCCGCATGTACTTTGAAAACTTTGTCAACTTTTAACGCAAGTTACGGAAAATATTGTAAAATTTGTAAACGTATTGTATGAAATTCCGCAAATGTCCGAAGGTACAAAATCCCATGGCATGTCTCATATATTGATACTAGTATGTGGCTGTGACTGAAGAAATGTGGCTTATGAGATCTGTGACCAGTGTAGATCCAGTAGCCTATTTCACCAACATTGCAACGTATTCCTTCGATTTGATATGGACATGACCATATTCGGTCAAAAATAAAATTTAACCCCAATTTGACCCCACGGGCCACGCCCATTTTTGACACGGGGGTCACCATTTTAACACCTTTGAAAGAGCATTGTACATCGATCATTCCTACCAAGTTTCGTTGAAATCCGGCTAGCGGTTCATGAGAAGAAGATTTTTTAATAATTTATGCTATTTTTGGACGGCCGCCATCTTGGATTAGCGATGACCTCCATTTTAACAAATCTGAAAAGGCTTCACCCATGGACCATAACTTTTAAGTTTGGCTACCATGGGCCAAGCGGTTCGTGTGAAGAAGAATTTTGAAATCTCTGATAAAAGAACGACCTTTTGACCTTTTGGTGGCCATCTTGGATGACATAACCATCCAATTTCGACAATAAATGCACCAGAGTGATCGCCTCGTTGATACCTTCGATTTGATATATAACATGACCATATTTGGTCAAAAATAAAATTTTAACCCAATTTGACCCCACGGGCCACGCCCATTTTTGACCCCGGGGTCACCATTTTAATAACTTTGAAAGAGCATTGTACATCGATCATTCCTAGCAAGTTTCTTTGAAATCCGGCTAGCGATTCATGAGAAGAAGATTTTTTAAGAATTTATGCTATTTTTAGATGGCGGCCATATTGGATTAGCGATGACCTCCATTTTAACAAATCTGAAAAGGCTTCACCCAGGGACCATAACTTTTAAGTTTAGCTACCATGGGCCAAGCGGTTCATGTGAAGAAGAATTTTAAAATCTCTAATAAAAGAACTAGCTTTTGACATTTTGGCGGCCATCTTGGATGACATAACCATCCAATTTCGACAATAAATGCACCAGAGTGATCGCCTCGTTGATACCTTCGATTTGATATATAACATGACCATATTTGGTCAAAAATAAAATTTGACCCCAATTTGACCCCACGGGCCACGCCCATTTTTGACCCCAGGGTCACCATTTTAACAACTTTGAAAGAGCATCGATCATTCCTACCAAGTTTTGTCGAAATCCGGTTGGCGGTTCTTGAGAAGAAGATTTTTGAAGAATTTGTGCTATTTTTAGACGGCGGCCATCTTGGATTACGTAGACGTCATTTTAACAATTTTGTAATCCCCCTACCTAAGGACCATGACCATGAAGTTTGGTGACTATAGGCCCAATGGTTACCGAGGAGAAGACGTTTGAAAATGTTCACGGACGACGGACACATTGCGGTAACAATATCTCACATGAGCTTTGCTCAGGTGAGCTAAAAAATGCAGGGATTCCGCTGGCGATCGCCACTTTCGCAATTGGCGATAAAAATAAACAATTGGCGATACAAAATTACAATTTTCGAGAAAAAAAAATCAAAAAAAAAAATCAAAAATTGTAATTTTTTATCGCCAATTGTTTTTTTTGTGGCGATTTTTTTATTTTCTCCTACACAGCTACAGATATGAGAAAGGTGCCATTGGCAGACAATACTAACTGTATACGGGTAAGAATTTCTTCAATATTTTATTTCTTTTTACCAATGAAATTATATGTTGTGACCACTCAATTGAACCGGCTGAACATTTGTCCATTCACAGTCGCATATACTTACATGACTCTATCTCAGACTAAGTATTTATACACATAATTAATATGTCACAGGTCACAGGTGATTCTACATCAAGAAGTATATTGACTCAAATAATTAAATCAAACTGGAAACCTATTTTATGTTTTATTATATTTTTAATAAAAAAATACACACATTATTAACTTATTCTAAGTCCAAAAGAGCTAGATAATCCATGACCCGAGGACAAATAGAAAATCGAAATTCACTTTGCACAACTGCACACAATAAAGACGATATATACCAAATATCAAGTCTCCAGCGATTACAGTTTAAAAGTTTAACTTCTTACAGGGCAAAATTTAGAAATTCGAAGTTCAAAAGGTGGATATCAGTAGTCTATGACCCGGGGGTCAAATCAAAAATCGAAATTCACTTTGCGTAGCTGTATGCAATAAAGACGATACATACCAAATATAAAGTCTCCAGCTATTACAGTGTAAAAGTTTTACTTCTTACAAGATGAACTTGAGAAATTCTAAGTTCAAAAGGGGGAGATAATCCACGACCCCGGGTCTCAATTTAAAAATCACTTTGCGCATCTACACACCCCATAAGGAAGTGAGAAATTCTAAGTTCAAAAGGGGGAGATAATCCATGACCCGGGGCTCAAATAAAAAAAATCGCTATGCAAATCTACACACCCCATAAGGAAGATAAATACCACATATCAAGTCTCCAGCTATTACGGTAAAAGGTATTACTTCCAAAAGGAGGAGACAATCCATAACCTGGGGGGTTAAATATAAAATTGAAGTTCATCTGCACACCATAAGGAAGCTACATACCAAATATCAAGTCTTTATCTATTACAGTTTCATTATTTTGTTAAAAAAGTGTTAAGTCCATACCCCCCCCCCACCAAGGCATTGGCAACTAGATTGCCACAGCCACATATTATAACACAATGTACATGCATTGCTACTAAAAACCATGTTAGTCACAGACAATTACATTTCATTCACAACAAAATACAAGCATTATAACAGGTTCAAGCTAATGTAAGTATTTGTCAATTAACACCACTGACTTACAAGAAAATCAAACACTTAAAGGACTGCTGATTAGTTTTTTATTTTCCATTTTTATCAACAAAAACATAGTGTGGCAGCATTTTAACCATGTTTTTATCCAGATAAACGACAAAAATAGAAAACAACAGCAGACGACAACTTTCATTTCCCACATTCAAAGGGTTAACACCACAGACATGAATATCATATTAAGGAAGAGAACATTTATGATATACAAAAATAAAGGAATATTGATTGAGTTGTCATTAAAACAATTTCCTAACCCTTACACCGCTATCTTAATTTTTTGTCGTCTGCTGTTTATTTTCTATTTTCCATTTTTATCATAAAAACATGCTTTGACAGCACTTCAGAATAATTTACAACATGCTTTGACAGCACTTTAGAATCATTTCCATTGGAAATGATTCTGAAGTGTTGTCAAACCATGTTTTTATTGAGAAATAAGGCAAGATATAAAAGCAACAGCAGACGACAATTGTCATATGTAGCAATCTAAGGGTTAAATTGGCAGACATAACTTTTGGTATGATCTAACACTAACATGTTACTTTCCAAAACTGTAAAAGAAAACGTGGCTTACAATTGCTGTTAAGATTAAAATTACAAGCCAACATAAAACTGACACCACCAAATAGTTATCTGCACAAGACAATTGTTAGAGTCTAGACTATACGATCTGCTACATGACGTCACCTTGATCTGTCCGGGAAGAGCGAATCCATCTTCCTAAATAAAATACAAATGCTTATAAAACCGAAATATTAAATTACGGTAGTGAATTCTTAAACAATTATGAAAACAGCCTTGTATTCCAAAATGATCAACAATTTCAGTTTGTGAGCCAATAATATTACCTAAAAGTTCTACTAGATCATCGACTATCTAAATTAAATTTTCAAAAAAATGCCAATAGTTCGAGATGCATGCTTGTGATCATATCATCACCTTTCTCTTCTTCAATAATTAACCAAACTTGCCTATATAATACACTACATTATATGTATTCCTGCCACATTACTATTTACTGATGTCTTACTCAAGGAGAAGAATTCACATACTGTAATAACCCTAAATATTCGGACACACTTTGTCTTGAGAAACCCCTAAAAAATAGGGGTTTCCCAAGACAAATTATATCCAAATACATGTACATAATTATGTTGCTGACCCCACACAGTCATACTAACACTAAATATTGGGGAACTTTATGTTTTGGGAACTCATATTTATACAGATTTCTCTGAATAAAATGTGTCCGAATATTTTGGGTTATTACAGTAAGCTCATATTGAGTGTAGTGATGATACAAGTACCACACTGGTTACACCTTGGCAACAGATTGACAATTACACACGTTTATTTCCCTACGTTACCCCAAAGTTCTATACTAGAAGAGATAGATTTGATTTAATGGTGTTTAATGGCCTGTCAACAGTTCAGGTATTTTAGGCCGGATTAACGGGGTCGAATCCCATATGTTACCTGTTGTGTACTAGCCAATATTAACACTTTTGCATGCTAGCGGTGAAAATAACATCCAACAAATTACGAGTATGTTTCTTAATTCCCTCTGTAAATATTTCTTGGAATTTCATTAGAATTGCGTCCTCCGGACGCAATTCAGACATATTCATGATATTTATAAGGAGAAATAAAAGAAAATATCATGAATCGTCATCTGCTATTTTTGAACTATTATAAATAGCCCACAAATTTCCCAGCATGCAAAGAGTTAAACAAGCGTGTATACTGATTATCAATCATCATAATAAATTGTTTTGACTCATGAAAGCCAAAGTAATAAAGTATTGCAAGAAACTGATTTATTAAATGAATATTGGAACATGGCAAACCTTTCGTCAGATGTGTCTGTCAGTACAGCTTCAATGGTATTCATCCATTCATTCACCAGCTCTTCATATTGCCCAATCAGCTGTGGATCTAAAGCTGCCGCCCTCTGCATTTTGAAATCGTTCAGGACCACATGATCTGGTTGTTTTAACATCTGAAAATGCAAAAAAGAATGTGCCTGTATGTGAATATAGAGGATCTGACGTGAGCGATGATTTAATGATAGTTATTAAACAAGGTTAGTGATTTCATAAACTAGATGGCCGCGGCCTGCATGTCGCGCAATGTGGCGAGGCATGGACACTAAAAAAAAAGATATAGTATAACGAAAAACTTAACCAAAAACTTTAACCAAAAAACTTAACCAAAAAACATAACCAAAAACTTTAAACAAAAAACGTAATTTGACCTTGACATTGGGCACAGGGGCCGCACGGGAGTGGGGTAGAATGAAAATACAGATGATGATAAACACCCATGTGAAGTTTCAAGGTAATGGGCAAAGCAGTTGCAGAGATATAGTATAACGAAAAACTTTAACCAAAAAACTTAACCAAAAACTTCAAAGTAATTTGACCTTGACATTGGGCACAGGGGCCGCACGGGAGGGGGTAGAATGAAAATATAGATGATGATAAACACCCATGTGAAGTTTCAAGGTAATGGGCAAAGCAGTTGCAGAGATACAGTATAACGAAAAACTTTAACCAAAAAATTTTTAACCAAAAAACTTAACCAAAAACTTCAAAGTAATTTGACCTTGACATTGGGCACAGGGGCCGCACGGGAGGGGGTTAGAATGAAAATATAGATGATGATAAACACCCATGTGAAGTTTCAAGGTAATGGGCAAAGCAGTTGCAGAGATATAGTATAACGAAAAACTTTAACCAAAATACTTAACCAAAAAACTTAACCAAAAACTTGAACCAAAAAACTTAACCAAACAACTTAACCAAAAACTTTAACCAAAAAACTTAACCAAAAACAACTTTAACCAAGATGATGATAAACACCCATGTGAAGTTTCAAGGTAATGGGCAAAGCAGTTGCAGAGATATAGTATAACAAAAACTTTAACCAAAAAACTTAACCAAAAACTTTAACAAAAAAACTTAACCAAACAACTTAACCAAAAACTTTAACCGGACACACGTCAAAGTGCCGACTATATCGCGCTGTCCGCAAGCGGGCGCGACAAAAACTTAAGCAAAAACTTTAACCAAAAAACTTAACCAAAAACTTCAAAGTAATTTGACCTTGACATTGGGTACAGGAACCGCACGGGAGAGAGGTAGAATGAAAATATAGATGATGATAAACACCCATGTGAAGTTTCAAGGTAATGGGCAAAGCAGTTGCAGAGATATAGTATAACAAAAAACTTTAACCAAAAAACTTAACCAAAAAACTTAACCAAAAACTTTAACCAAACAACTTAACCAAAAACTTCAAAGTAATTTGACCTTGACATTGGGCACAGGGGCTGCATGGGAGGGGGGTAGAATGAAAATATAGATGATGATAAACACCCATGTGAAGTTTCAAGGTAATGGGCAAAGCAGTTGCAGAGATATAGTATCGAACTAACCAAAAAACTTAACAAAAACTTTAACCAAACAACTTAACCAAAAACTTTAACCAAAAAACTTAACAAAAAACTTAACCAAAAACTTTAACCAAACAACTTAACCAAAAACTTTAACCAAAAAACTTAACCAAAAAACTTAACCAAAAACTTTAACCAAAGAACTTAACCAAAAACTTTAACCAAAAAACTTAACCAAACAACTTTAACCGGACACACGTACGTACGCCAAAGTGCCGACTATATCGCGCTGTCCGCAAGCGGGCGCGACAAAAACTAGAGCAAGTGAAAGGGGCTCACGGATTCCCCCGGCCGATGCCTTGTCCGACCAACAAATATTTTCTAAGTCATTTGGCCTTGACATTTGGCATGAAAACCACATGGGTGGGCTATAGAATGAAAATATGGATGATGATAACAAAGTACAAGAAGTTTAAAATCAATCTCACATACGGTTACAGAGATAATGGGTACCTGAAAACTTACGCAATCTAACGGACGGACGGGGTGACGAAAACTATATACCCCTCGACATACTTTGTATGCCGGGGGTATAACGGGGCTATACTAGAAATCTGGTGTAAGAGGAATTAACTACAATGGAAATTACTGTGTTTTTTTTCAGGTGTGATAATTATGATAATTCATTAATTATTTCATATCGCTCTGTCGAAAGATAGATTTATCTCTTGATCGAGTGTATACTGGTAAAACCCAGTTTTCAAGCAATTAAGCTATCAACTATTTGACGATAAAACAAGAGACGAGGTAAAGCCACGAAGGCTGGGTTTTCTTCAAGGCATAGACAATTGGATAACATATAATTATGCAAGGATGGTGGTTCTAGGTGGTATAGTAAGTGAGAAACAGATTTAAATGCGAAAACGTAACGGTTAAAACGGCAAAGTCAATTACGTGGATAAAATAGGTCAAGGTCAAACTAGATTGGTCAGTAAGCGAGGCTTACGAAATACCCCCCGTGTGGGCCCAGGTACCCCTAAATATGTAAAATAAAAATCCAAATGTGTGGGCTGGTGACCTTGACTCTGGGCTTAGCGGGGGTGGCACGAACGTGAATTTGTTACAGGGTGATAGAGGAGCAATGTGTGTGTGAAATGTGAAGCAGATCTGAGCAAGGAATTAGAAGCTATAACCGATTTCTCTGATGTTAAGTTTTGTAAAGAGAATAAGTATGTGACCTTGACCTCGAGATCAGCTGGAATTTGTCACAGCATGATAGTAGACTTAGAGGAATGCATGGATGAAATATGAAGAATTTTTGATGAAAGAAATAGAATTTATAACATATTTCTCTGATCAGAGCTCCAGATATGCTTTGTGTCTAAAGCGTACTATACCCCCACCCCCCCCGATTTCAAAATCATTGCGTATTTTACTTTTACAAATGGATTATTGATTTTCTTCTTTACTAAATGGGGAATAAATGACAAAGAAATATAACAAATTTAAACATTCACTTATTTGACCTACAAAAGCTTTTTGCAGCTCAACTAAGTGAAATTTAAACTTTATGACAGTATTTCTGTATCATACTTCCCTGTTATATGTTGCTATATAGCTTCTATTGGGGCTACCCATTCCGAATACAATTTATTGACCCGCATCTAGTCCGCACTTACACCTGTCCCATCCCATATCGACCGCGCATGCGCGCACAGGAGACTTCCTCTTTGCTTCGGACAGCTTACGTGGAAGTATCCTTTTTGGTGCACCTATACGTTTTCCTGTTTTATACGCTCTATTCATGGTTATTGTAGGCAATATAAGTAGGCAATAACTTCTGTAATAGAGTGTGGGCTATTCATTTCTATAAGTTGCTAGTCGAAAAAAATTATTTTTTGAAATTATTTCGAGTTTTTCTTAGTGTGGCCACTTCGCGATTTTCCTATTATCGGACGTTCCTATTGTCGACAAAGAAAAAAAAAATAGGCGAGGTGGATATAGTACACGCCAATCTAATTGAACGCTCCTCGCTGGAATGCAAGCGGGTTTCACCGGACACCGGACATAGCCACTGATATCGGCGACGCTGATTTTGACCACGCCGTTTCAGCGAGCTATCAGTACCTGGATACGAAGATATAACAGGGTGGAGGTACAGGGCATAGGCCTACCGACACTCTGTATTCGTCCAGCGGGGAGTCTGATGGCATCATACAGGGGCGCGCAGACTCACCGATCAGGACGGGTAGATCTGGGGTGACTAGGAAGAGAACTAGGTCTAATTCTAGTTCGTTTTCCAGTAGCTCGTCTACCAGCCCGAGGGCTTATCGATCCAGGAAGCACAGACGAAGTTCTAGGTCTCGTCAAAGTTACGGTCATAGACGTTGTCATGAACATAGCAGACACAGGTCTCGGTCACGATCGGATGATAGTTCATCTTCAAGGGGCCAGACTATGATCTTGCTATCATCCATCTCTAAGATGATGGAGAATTTTACCAGGCACAATGCGCCAGGAAGGGCTGAGGAAAGGAAAACTTCACCAGTACGTGTGGAGGTTACCGATCCTCAGGAAATATCAGGTGTGGAAGAAGGGGGCCAATATTTGGAACTGAACTCAGCAGCTAGCGTAGCTGAGGAGGACAGTGCCCCTTCTTATCCTGAGGCGGTAGCTGCGGTATACCAGTATCTGCCTCAGGATATTTGTCCTGCTTAGCCTGCACCGGTGCCGATGGCTAAGTCTCTATGGGAGGCAGATTCAGTCTCTGCTCCAAAGGAGATGCCTAGATTGCCTCAGTCCCCACAGTGAGTGCTCTGTTAGAAGATTTGAACAGGGCACAGGGGTTTGACCCCAAGAAGGTGGGGTCTCTTACGCCCAAAACATTTTTGGCGCATCAGGGGCTCAAGTATTATGTTCCACATACGGAAGCCTGGCCCCTGAGGCATCCGGCATTAGATGATGATGCTCAGAGAATAGGAGTGACCAAGGTTTCGTTCCCCAAGGCACCGGACACACTGTTGAAGTCCTTGGATGCGAGAGCTAGGTCGCTTATATCCATGGCCTCTCACACTGACTTGTTCCTGGGCGTGAGCAGAGCGGCCATTGAGGCGGGGGACGCCAGAGCAGTGGAGTCTCTCCTTCAGTCGTCAGCCAGAGCTACTAAGCATGTCATGGCTACAGCTCTGACGATGTCAGCAGACATGGTGCTGTCTAAGAGGGACGCCATGTTAGCGACGTCGTCCATTCTTCCCGGACAGGGAAGGGATCTACTGCGGGCGGCACCACTTCAGGCCAAAAATCTGTTTGGCGACAAATGTTCGCAGGTGGCTGCTGCTGACGCGGCTGAAAGACAGTCAGCAGTTAGCGAAACTGTCAGTGGCTTCTTCGGCAAAGCAGTTCACCGCTAGGAAGCAGAGCTCAGGAAAGAGAGGGGGACATAAGCAGGCAGCTTCGGTCTCCCCGTCTCCTATTCCAGCGAGTAAAGGAGCAGGCAGCTTCAAACAACCCTTACCACCTAGGCCTCACCAACAGGGTGGTGCGTCCAGGGGTGGCGCTGCACGTGGCAGGGGCAGGGGTAGTTTCTCCAGGGGGAAGCCTCGAGGGGCTTCCTGTTAGGGGTACGTGGGGCGCTTTGCGTTTGGGGATTGGTTCATTCCCGCATCCTACAAGCCTGTAGGAGGGAGAATATCCGATTTCCTTCCAAGCTGGAAGGAAATAACGGATTGCAAATGGACCATTCAGTTAGTGGGAAAGGGACATTTCATCCCGTTCCACACCAACCCCCCCCTGAGGTGGATAACCATACAGGGATTCGCGAAAAAAGGAGACACTAGTTGCGGAAGTGAAATCCCTTGTAGCGAAAAACGCAATTGTGGAAGTCAGAGATTGGCAATGTCTGGGCTTCTACACCAGGCTTTTCGTGGTTCCAAAGCGAACGGCAAGCTGCGCCCCGTATTAGATATGTCGATGCTGAATCAGTTCATACAAACAGATCATTTCAAGATGGAGACTGCTCGATCAATACGACGAACTATAAGAGTCAACGATTGGGCCGTCTCCATCGATCTACAGGACGGTTATCTTCATGTACCGATGTGCCCTGCATCCAGAAAGTTTCTACGCTTTCAATCGGAGGGCAGGGTATATCAGTTTTGTGTCCTACCCTTCGGAATAACCACGGTCCCAAGGGTGTTCACAAAACTAATGGAGGTAATTGCGACAGAAGCCATGCGGAGAGGTATTTCAATACTACAATACCTAGACGACTGGCTACTGCACGATCAGTCCAGAGACACACTGCTACTCAATCTACGTGTGTTCTGGGACATGATCACAGGGTTGGGACTCATGCCGAACATAGAGAAGTCGGAACTGGTACCGACTCAGGACTTCTGCTATGTAGGGATGAATTTCCTTACCAAGCTGGGGATAGTCAGGGCACCCTTGGACAAGAGTGGACAGGACGTTGAAGCTGGTCTTCAAAGTCTTGGATACAGTTCAACCACCAGCCAGGGAGCTATTGTCGCTGCTGGGGGTCTTGAACTCAGCAGCAGATATGCTGTGTCTAGGTCGTCTACATTTACAACCTCTGCAGATATATTTGCTCTTCCACTGGAGACCGCACTATCATCCTCTGGACAGGCTGATACCGCTTCATCTCAGACGCTGGGCTCAGAGGACGTGGTATCTCCAGGGGGTTCCCATGTCAATTCCCAATCCAGAGTTGGTGTTGACCACAGACGCCTCCAACTCAGGGTGGGGAGCTCACCTGGAACCCCTGGGACTGGTGTTCTCAGGGATATGGTCGGAGGAATGGGCCGGGTGCCACATCAATATGCTGGAGTTGAGGGCGGTAACGTTGTCTCTAGCAAGGGCACTTTCCCAAGTAAGGGGAAAAGCGGTTCAGATAGCCACGGACAACACCACAGTAGTGGCATACCTGAACAGACAAGGTGGATTTCGGTCTGGAGGCCAGGGAATTACTTATCTGGTGTCATCAGAACGGCATAATACTGGAGGCGAGACACATTGCGGGGAAGTCCAATGTTTTGGCGGACTATATGTCGAGGGGGGTTCACCAGTTCTTACCGAGTGGTCACTGTCAAAGACAGTGGCCAACGAGGTAATCAACAGGTGGGGCCACCCCTGGCTGGATCTGTTTGCAACCAGGATGAACAATCAGCTCACAATGTATGTGTCTCCAGTACCGGACTCCCGAGCATGGGGGGTGAATGCAATGTCCTTGTCATGGAACCAAGTGGACGGGTACGCACTTCCTCCATTTGTCCTACTGACTTGCAGAAAATTTGTTTATCAGACTGCCAGGTCACACTAGTGGCTCCGTGTTGACCAACGAGAAGTTGGTTTTCCAGCATACTGGAGCTCCTAGTGGACCATCCGGTGGTTCTTCCAGTGTCTCCCAGGCTTCTGTCTCAGCATGCGGGGAAGACACTACATGCAAATCCTCTCATTCTGAACCTTCACGCCTGGAGCCTATCAGGAAGGGAATCCGAAAGGATAAGTTTTCGCAGCAAGCTGCAGCAAGCTGCAGCAAGCTGCAGCAAGCTGCAGTAATCATTGCGCAGGCAAAGCGTCCCTCTACTACAGCATGCTACGACGCAAAATGGAGGGTCTGGGTTAATTGGTGTAAGCAAAGGCAAATTAATCCAGTCAGTCCAGCTATATGAGAAGTAGGGGAATTCCTTAGGTATTTGTTCGATGACAGGAAGTCGTCAGCATCGACTATTAAGGGATACAGGTCGGCATTGGCCAGCTGTTTGAAGTTCAGCCCGGCTCTGACATGTAACATAGGTTCAGATCCCCGGTTATCGGCGATGATTTCGTTTTTCACTAGGGAAAGGCCAGTAGCTAGAACAGTTACCCCTAAATGGAATCTTACAGTGGTTCTACGGGCCTTAACCAAGGCTCCGTATGAGCCCATGTCACAGGCTTCCCTCCTCGACTGGTCAGTCAAGACAATGTTCCTCCTCGCTTTCGCTTCGGCAAAAAGGAAGGGAGAATTGCACGCCCTGTCTATGGAAGATCAGAATCTGGTTTTTGGGAAGGATTTCGTTACTCTATGTTGCGAAGTGGGTTTCCTTGCTAAAACTCACGTTCCAGGTAAGCATCCCATAACGTTCGTTATTCCGGCCCTGTCCAAAGCATGTCAGTTATACGTGACAGAAACCACACTATGGCCAGTCAGGGCAAATCGGCACTACATCTCAATGACTAAACGATTGAGAGGTAGACGCAAGACTCTTTATTCCATGCATGGGTAATCAGGATCTATCCAAAGCGTCTGTTTCAAGATGGATATCTCTAGCGATAAGCAGAGCATATCGATCCACTTCGGGTAAGACACTCAGAAAATTAAAAGTCAAAGCCCATGAGGTCAGAGCAGTATCTACCTCCTGGGCTTTCCTCAATAGAGTGTCCATGGATAAGATAATGGAAGCAGCATCATGGAAATCTCACTCCACCTTTTCTCAGTTTTACGTACGAACACCGATGTCGCAGAGTGCAGATATTTACACATTTGGTACCTTAGTCGCGGCTGGCAGGGTTGTCGAGGGTGGGGAACATAATGTTTGTTTGTTTATTAGTGTTTAACGGCCTATCAACAGCTAAGGTCATGTAAGGCCGGGCAAACGGGTTCGATCCCGTTTTAACCTGCTGCATTGGGGGGAAAATCCCAAAATCAGAACGGAATATTTACATCGAGAACAAATATATTCAGCCCTGAAATTAGAATAACCTGACCTGGTGCCAGGTCCATACCACACCAAGTCACTTGGCCCCTTACCCTAAAATAGGATTACGAATATCGTAATACTCACATAAGTCGTATAACCAGATTCAACTGTCGCATACAAAATTCCAAAGACGTATGTGAGGGCCAAACCAGGTCTCCAGTCGGGATTCCGGTAAGGATGAACCCCGATCGTTAAATTACCCATCGCGTGCTCCCACCTGCCACCCACAGGGGGGAACATAATGTGTAAAAAGGCTCGCTTTGAAGCCTGTTGTTATTCTGGGCCATTGGATCCAGTTCAGGATAACAAACTTGGTAGTATATTCAAATTGGCAGTAAGAAAAGAGCTAGGTATCAGCTCGTTCGAGTTATGTTTTCGGAAAGTTTTCTAAAATTGTTTTCTTGATTGCACATTTATAGTTAATGCCAGTCTGGATAAGGATTTACTATTATGTGTACAGTTGTAAATTGTTACCAATGATTGTGAGGTCCGGAGAGGGTACCGGGGAGTTCCCTGTGCCCCGGTGCACTAACCGTATTATTTATCGTGACACTCGAGGACAGAAATGATCAGTCATCTAGGGTCACTGATACTATGTATTGTAATTATTGATAGTACATGTATGTGGTTGTCAATATACATATGGGTTATTGATGTGGTCATTAATGTTTGTGAGTGAAGTGAGTGAGAAATTAAGAAACTGTGGACATTGTTAAGATTCAGTGTAGAGACTGTGAGTCTTATATGTGAGACATTACATTGTGGATGACAAACATGCTATGAGTCACATTCAGTACGTGTGGACTACGGCTGGAGACGATTCTCAAGCAGACCAGAAGACGTTACTGGTGTTACTAGAGTGGCTCAGGCATCTTCTGGGAGTGAACAAAAAGGGGGGCGCTGCTTAAGACGGTGCCCAGCAGTCATCTACAAGGCTTTGGTGAGTTAATTTATTGATCCTAGGTTAAGTATTCATATATTCTGTTTCATAGAAGCTATATAGCAACATATAACAGGAGGTAAGTATTCACAAAAACTAATTTTACATTGAAAAGTTCTGATTTTCACTACTCAATTTGAAAAGCAATGCGTATTTTCACATTGATGTGCATATTTTGTACTCCCAATTTTGATAATCAATGCGTATACAGCTAAAACTAGAAATGTGGCCTATCGGCACACGAATACCCCCACTGGCAGCCAAAGAAAACAAGGCATTTTTTATTATAAGCCATTTAGACGAGCGTTACGCATCAAGTCTGTGACCTTGACCCTGGGCATAATGTGATAATCCATGCATCGGTGTAGAAGAAATAGAGCGGAAGGGACCTTCAACTGTGACCTTGACATTGGACGTAGGTGCGTGGTATTGAATGCGACACACCTTCTCATCATGAGAAACATTTGTGCTGAGCCATTTGATAATCCATGCATCGGTGTAGAAGATATAGAGCGGAAGGGAATTTCAATAGATTTGACCTTTGACCTTCAACTGTGACCTTGGACGTAGGTGCGTGGTTATTGATCGTGACACACCTTCTCATCATGAGAAACATTTGTGCCAAGCCATTTGATAATCCATGCATCGGTGTAGAAGATATAGAGCGGTGTAGAAGATATAGAGCGGAAGGGAATTTCGATAGGTTTGACCTTTGACCTTCAACTGTGACCTTGGACGTAGGTGCGTGGTTATTGATCGCGACACACCTTCTCATCATGAGAAACATTTGTGCCAATGCATTTGATAATCCATGCATCGGTGTAGAAGATATAGAGTGGAAAGGAATTTCAATAGGTTTGACCTTTGACCTTCAACTGTGACTTTGACCTTGGATGTAGGTGCGTGGTTATTGATCGCGACACACCTTCTCATCATGAGAAACATTTGTGCCAAGCCATTTGATAATCCATGCATCGGTGTAGAAGATATAGAGCGGAAGGGAATTTCGATAGGTTTGACCTTTGACCTTCAACTGTGACCTTGACCTTGGACGTAGGTGCATGGTTATTGATCGCGACACACCTTCTCATCATGATAAACATTTGTGCCAAGCCATTTGATAATCCATGCATCGGTGTAGAAGATATAGAGCGGAAGGGAATTTCCAACAGACCGACAGACAGACCGACCGACCGACAAGCTGACTCCTATATACCCCCAACAAACTTTGTTTGTGGGGGTATAATAAGTGCGTAAAATACGCCAATACATACCTTATCTGGAGCTCTGTCTGATGTTAAGTTTTGTAAAGAGACAAAGTATGTGACCTTGACCTTGTGATCAGCGGGGGCTGGACGGTCGTGGATTTGGCACAGCATGGTAGTAGAGCCTTACAGGAATGCATGTGTGAAATATTAAGCATTTTAGATGAAGGAAATATAAGTTATAACTTACTTCTCTGATGTTAAGTTTAGTAACGGACGGACGGACGGACGGACAATCTGACTCCAGTATACACCCCCCCCCCACAACTGGTTGCGGGGGGTATAAATATATAAACAACATACAAAACATATACAAGAATTCTAGACACAAAATGTTCTATATACCTAGACAGACAACACAGACATTCAGTATACCCCCCCACAACTTGTTGCGGGGGGTATAACAAAGAATTGTGCCACCTATTGGTTGTTTACATATATGCAAACATGTAACTACGACGACAATTTTGCACAGAATAAATAAATTATTCAAAATGTAACATTTACTGGTAATTAAGTTCTGAATGATACATTGCAAAGTACATTGCAAAGAAAATAACATAAATACAACTTACCAATATACCCCATCCACATAAAGTGGAAATCTCTTTGAACTATTGATACTTTTTCATAGTTTGAAATTTCAAATCATATGGTCTGCATTGCAAGATATCGTCCGACATCGTTTTTATCACGTGAACAATAAAATAAAGCATAAAATCATATTTTTACTGACATTTTATCTATTTTCACTTCAAACAATCATGTTGTCTATGACCACATTTTGAAAAATAAAAAGATGGCTGATGCTAAATTTGGGTGGCACGATTTACCCAAATCTACCCAAATCTTCATGTAATTACTATATTTGTTAATAAATAAAGGGTGTCGGGTCGTTTCGAGTCCGGGTCGTATCGAGTAGGGTCGTTTCGAGTCGGGTCGTTTCGAGTCTCTATGAAAAACTACAGTTACTGTGCGTAATTTGATAACATTTAATATGTCTTCACCACATGGAGACGATTCTTAAATACTCACAACTTGACAGTTATGTTGAAGAATCATACATCAACATAATTTATACCAAATCATGTTGCGGGTGAGTATTTGTATATTTGCAATTTATTGTTACAGCATTCCCCAGATGTCACCACTGAAGATACGACACTGGAGGAGTCGACCATCCGATACAGCGACGATTTAGACACGGATTACGGCGAGCCACCCACACTCCAGCCATCTTTTTCGCTCGAAGAAGTATACGTAGGTTACAATGTAATGTGTCATGTTGTTAATGTATTAAACCATATAGAAATCAGAGCTACAGTTACTGTGCGTAATTTGATTATCGGCGATCCGTTCACCCAGTTGATGTCAGTTCACGCCTTCGTGCAGATCGACGGTGAGCGGAAGCAGTATCCGTTGGTGTTCGTGCTGATGACGCGTCGCCAGAAGTCGGACTACGTCAAGGTGTTCGAGTCCGTGAAGGAGGCCATCCCTGACGCCGCCGTTGAAGGATTCGTTCTCGACTTCGAGAGAGGTATATTGACATCGTAAATTATAATGAAATCAGGTTTATTACTACATAATATGTACATACAATGCTTAAAAAATTGATTGATCGATTAAATATGTTTCAACTTATTGGGGCTATGGCATGTTATCCATCTGTTTACAGCTGCGTGGCAGGCGGTCGCAGAGGTGTTTCCAGGAACTACCACTAAGGGCTGCATCTTCCACTGGTCCCAGGCTGTTTGGCGACACGTTCAGGAATACGGTCTCGTTCCAACCTACAGGGAACGCAAGTCGACGCACCAATTCATCAGGTATTAACCATATAAAACCATATACTGTTAATACATTACGGACATGCCCAAACATTGCTTCAAATGTTGATTATTTCATAGACGGCGGCCCGTGTATACACTGTACACCCAATGTTTTATTCAAATTGTAGTCAGCTGTTGGCACTCCCGTTCCTGCCGGCCAGCCACATCGACACCACCTTCCAGTCCCTCAAGGTACGAGTAGCGACCTCCGAACCCCTGTTCAGGCTCGTCACCTACATCGAGAGGCAGTGGATCACCAGCGGCCAGTTCCCTCCGTCGTCGTGGTCAGCGTTCCAACTGACAACACGAACGAACAACGACGTCGAAGGTATGCATTTATCATTCATAATTAGTATATGTACGATGAGATGAGCGTAGTTCCAGATGAGCCACATCGTATTTATTTTTATTTATTTAGGTATATTACACATGTTTTTATTTTCTGTTGCAGGTTGGCATTATCGCATGAATCATCGAGCGGGCCAGGCCGGCCTCGGCGTGTATCGGCTGGTCCCTCTTCTACGTCGCGAGTCAGAGCTGGTCCACGCCAACGTGACGTCAGGCGACATTCGACGAGACGTGAGGTCCGGCACCGCTCGACTGGAACGCCGACTTCAGGAGTACTGGACGCAGTATATGGATAGAGAACTCTCCACCTCCACCTTCCTCCGTCGCTGCGCGTCTGCCTACCGTCCGTTACGACCTCTCCTGATCGCCGACAACAACACCGACGACTCCTCCACTGACTTCGAGAGCGGTAACAAACGGCCCTTTTCAGGGCCAAATATGGCTGGCTATATGATGCTCATAAAATACCCTTTACAACTTAAAGAATTATAATCACGGATCATTTTATGAGCATCAGACCCGTCACACCTCCACGTGGTGCCAGCTGGTAACACGATTCCATGTGCATCATGAAATCGTGGCTAAGTGACGGGAATTTTGTATCTGGTATTAAACTTGTTAATACTTTAAATATCCCATTTCTTTTCCCAATTAAATTGATTAAAACATATATCCATACTTATAACTTCTTATAAAATCAATAATACAAATTATATACGACAGACTCGAAACGACCCTACTCGATACGACCGGGACTCGAAACGACCCGGTACTCGAACGGGATGCGACTCGAAACGACCCGGGACCAAATAAAGCTATGCACATCATAATAATGATGTTTGGACCGTACTTACATAATATCTGTCATTAATTTGCTCATACAAGGGCCCATTTTAATGTTTTGATGCAAAATGGAAATATTTGTAAATGAAATAAAGGGAGAGTACCGCAATTAACTTATACTAGGAAGCCAAGGAAGATAATGGCTAATCATGCTAATGGGAATGATGATTTTTAATTGAAATACAAATAAAAAACAGTAGAACCTCTCTAATGTTGACATCCAAGGAGACATTGTGTGAAAACTGTTCTGCCAACTAGTATAATTATATATAGTCCCTATTCTCATGGATCCGTGCCCCTAAGCACATAAATTCATATTGTGTGTTATATTTTGATTAATTCCTGAAAATGTATACATCAACATAAAGTTCAAACACTTGATTATGAGTGCACTTAAGGAATTCACCAAAAAAGTTATTTATGCAAGTCTTAGAGTCCCTAGAAATAATTAACCCACCCAAGTCGCTTAATTGATCTTGAAACTTCTCATCAGGTTCGTGCCCTACAACTTTTTGCACACTTGAGTGGCATTCCTTGATTACTCATACAATAAAGAAGTGTTGCTGCCTAGATGAATCAAATTTAAATATGGTGAAGTTTAGATTCACCTAGAAATCAACATATATCACATTTTATGCATCATTTGCGAACAGACCCTCTTCAGATTAAGGGAGTATGTAGAAAAATCACAAAATAGGTGGTAAATCACAATTTTATGTAACTGTAACTTAGAAAACCATGGGAAACAACTTAAAATACCTGGATCTACACTGGTCGCAAAACACATAAACCCCATTTTGATGATAACTTAAAGTTAGACAACTGAGATATAATTAATGAGTCTTGATCACAGTAGTCTCCCTTTATATTAATCGCTTTCATGCGGAAATATGTGCTTATATTCTTCCTTTTTTTCGGTCAATTTAGGGTAAATCGTGCAGCCGCTAAATTTTGCTGAGTTTTAGCGTGTTTAAATATGCATAAAAGCTGGGCTGACTGCAGGTTTAGAAACAGACAGTAGGGGTGTCATGGACCTGATTATGACTAACTTTACCATTTGTTTTGATGATTGCATAGAAGCAGTCGATTCATTTAATGCTGTTAAAAATTTATCCATGTTATGCATGAGCTGCGTCTGGCTTTCTTGGTTGCATTCACCCCATTCTTTCTGCGCCTTCACCAGAGGAATGTAAACATCTGCAAGGAGTGTGGTCAATGTTTCGATTGTATTGTGCTTCAATTCGCCGCAGAATATATCTCTCTCCATGCGTGTCCCATCGACATCTTTGTCCACTCGATTTCTCAGGAAATACAAAACATTCACATTTTCCAAGTTTGTGTCTTTCAATGAAGCCAATGTTCCTGTGACATGCAATTCCCGAGTGGACAGGACTCCAGACTCCGGTTTCTCGCAATAGAAAAACAGCCTGCATGGTCCTCCTGATTTAAGAAATTTGTTGATTTTGGCAAGTGTTGTCTCTTCTGTCATAAAATCCTCAAGCAAAGTTGGATTGTCATAACCACCAATTTTGAAAGTCTCTTGAATTTTACTGGCTATCCACCAATGTCGTTCATCCATTTTTGTTTGTTTATTTGAAGCGTAACTTATACAAAGAAGTTACTCCATATTTTCAGCTTTTAATCTCGTCTGAGATTTGAAATTGTGCTTTTTCTGTTCATAACAACAATCATTTGAAGGTCTGCATGAGCGCCGCCATATTGTTGTTGGTAACGACGGTTCCCCGGATGAAGCACCTGTTATGCTTTATTTACGCAATTATAGTAATTCATGTAATTGCAGAAATGGTTAAATTGAGATTTGCGACTCCGGGATGAAAAACATTCATGAGAGATGAAGGTGTATTGCTATTTCCATCCATCCATCCTCTGCTGTACTCATCGGGAGGATTAGTACCAGTTGTGCGTACGGACAAGTTAGTGTAACAGATGACAGTAAAGCAAGTATTGACAAAAATGGATGTATGTGCAAAAGGGTGCTGGTCAAAACGTACCCAAGTCAAAACGTACCCGCATTTTAAGTCAAAACGTACCCAACTATAAGTCAAAACGTACCCAACCTCTGGTCAAAACGTACCCGCATTTTTGGTCAAAACGTACCCATTCTTTGGTCAAAACGTACCCACTCAAGAAGTAAAACGTACCCAAATAGATAGTCAAATATATCATTGTGGTTGATATATTTTGCATTGACTAGACTACTGGGTCGTTTTAGCAACATGAATTTGTAGTTTTGACTTTAAAATGATACGTTTTAACCAAAATCGGGAGACATTTTGAGCAGAAGTTGGATACGTTTTTATTACTATAAAGAAGAATTGAATGAGGTTTATTCAATTTTTCTTTATACTACTGACACTAAGAGAGTTATTAAAAGAAATATTAAATTACGAATGAAAGAAAAGTTTGAAAAGTGAATTTGAATGAATTAAGGAATAAGAAATATGTCTATTAAATTAATTCAGTAAATATTATGAAATTTAATTTAAGATTCAAAAATATATTCTGTCATTAAAAAAATATCTTTATAAAAAAAAAGGTTGATTCAATATGAAACGATGTGATCAAATCATTTCATGAGAATGAAGTGGTATGTCATTGTCCAGACGCAATGGAATGCGGGATTCGGGCAGTGTATTCTAGGTAGGATGTCATAAAACTGTCAAACTTCCTGTCCACTCGAGGACAAACACACCGCAGCTAATTGGTGACCGTGTCATTGGAATTCCATTTTAGATATTTGGTCAGTTGGTCATTTGGAATTTTAAACTGAACTAAACAAGTATATACAGAACATTTTTTTTATTTATTATATGTGTGTTTCAAAGTTCAAATTATTTTTCACAAAATTATACAATACATACAAGTAACAAAATTGCCGAATTGTCAAGAAATTATGTATACCAGAAATTTACCGCAAAACGTCCCTAAAACAGATCATGAATATATTCGTTGCTCAATGTAGATACTGATCAATGTAATTACGCTTTATTATTTCAAATAACACACATAATATATAACATAAATACAGTTCAATATTTACAGACTATATACAAGGTTCAGACCAACTTCTTTCAAATAACCGATAATTGCAGACCCAGATAAATGAAAAGATAATCAACAATATGTAATCCTAGATTCGAACAGTGTATACCCAGACCTATGAACAGATAATCGATAATAAACATTATGTAATTACAAACTTCAAACAGTGTAGACCCAGACCTATGAACATATAATCGATAATAAACATTATGTTAAACAATAATCAATTAAAAATTCGAACAGTGTAGACTCAGATCTATAAACAGATAATCGATAATAAAAATTATTCGAACAGTGTATACCATGACATATGAACATATAATCGATAATAAAAGAATTTCGATCAGTGTAGACCCAGAATTGTCCTCGTATCGTTACAGGTGTAGTGTCTAGATGGTCGGCGCATACACTGCTGAGAGCTTCTTCAGAAGGCGGGACGTCGAGATCTGCCCTGCCGTGTAGTCGTCCCAGATCCCGAAGATCATGGCCTGCATCGACCTGGTCGCCTTCCGCTGACGCTTCTTCAGCTTCTTCTCTGAGACCAACCGGACCTGCAGCGGTAGTAGAGAGGCTTCATCGTGAAGGCTCTTCACCAGATGGTACAATGGCGGAGGTGCCCCACTACGATAGTTCAGACGGCGATGCCATCCTGGAATAAAAATAAAACTTTATTAAAACATTATACATGTGTTATTTTGTTGTTAAATTTCATATTTTCATTTTTTTCAGCCATTTTTATTATCTTTTTGGACGATGTACATGTATAAGACTGCGGGTATATGTAAGATGTATATGTCAATGTAGATTGATTGATTATTGGAGCTTAAAGGCATATCAACAGCTTATATTTATCTATTTTACTATACCTTCGGTATCGTTATTCGTTCTGATGGCTGCCCGAAGACTTGTACTTAGTATACTGTATCATTTTTGGTTGATCATACCTCGTCTGGGTCTTCATCTCTACATGGACCGCATGTGAACGTGTGGGTAATCTCCCCCTTCTTAAGTCGGTTGTACATGTACTTGGTAAGACCTGCAAATACAATAAATATATATATTACAGTTATAAACAGTTATGTAAATAAATGAGAATTTCGTTATTATTTCATAAAATGGACAAGTTGTTGTGATCATTTCAATATTTCAGACATACCTGTGTCACCGCATCCACGATGCTGCCAGCCACAGCAACGATCGCAGTCGATCGCCTGGTGGTGATTGCCGACCTTCTTCGCACAATGTATGCACGTAACATCCATTGTGGATTTGTGATGATTTGTGGAACTTGTATTCTTATATTTAAGGGTGGGAAATGGCTCGAAGACCTTCCATACCCGGGCATGTGCCCGTAAATGATCAGGCCAATGGCCGTTGGCCCATTTTTTTTTCCGAATTTACTAATATATGCGATACAGTCGAAATATGTGCATTAAATGAAGGAGACGATGAGGCGGTGAGTTTAACCTAATTAGTTCATTCTCCTATTGTACAATGGCGGTATGTCAGACCGTGAAGAGGGCCGAGTGTGCGTGCACATGATATATGGATACTCAGCCGTTACATTGTTATATTACCTGCTAATGCTATTAGAGGGTTGGACGAGGCAAGACAGACCAAGTAGAGACGGATCCACGTGATATGGGCAAATCCAACGCCCACAGAGGAGCAACAGCGCAGGCCGAGCCGAAGCAGCCGAGCCACCGACCCACCCACAGCAGACCGGGACACCGCATTCAGTGACAACCGGAAGCTCCGCACCGCAACCGCCACCCACAGCGACCAGGAGACAGGCAAGCCATGCCCAAGCCACCCACAAGGCCGCCACTGGCAACACCCAGGCAGCTCATTCCGCCACAGATCCCAAGGCGCATATAGCATGACACTGCCCAGTATGCAACACAGAGGAAACGACCCGATGTCGGGTCCACAGAGGCCTAGGCCACCTCCCACTGAGTGGGTGGTAGACACGAGCGAGGCCTTGTCCCCGAGGATTGTCCCCGAGGAGGGGGGACTAAGTTTGTTTTATTTCGTTCTGATCTTCTCTTTGTTGGTGTCGTAGGCGTCTGGCTACACCGCGAGGACCGCATCTGGTTTGTGTTTGAGTGAGCTGTGTGCATGAAAATCACAGATGCCCTTATCTGGATTGTGTATGTATATGTTGTGGGTGCGTGCCTATCTAAGTGTGTCTGTCAGGGTTATGTCCAATGTCATATTGACTTGGCTCATCTACTGCCCTAAGGGCGAAATAGCTGGTCCCCATAGGGCCAGATTCTGTTGATTGACTATATGGACAATATAATGAGACCATTATGCCCGGCTCGACCACTAACTGCACAGAAACAGTTCGGCGCTTTGAGGTATATATTGTTGCAGGCAGAAATCCTCCGTTCTTGAGCTTCTTTCTTCTAGCGTCGTGTCTGCATGGAGTGGATCCAGCGGTTATTTGTGACACCCGGGTTCACCAAGCACTCCCGGCTTTCAATCAGCGGGAGCAGCTTCTGTCTTCTATGACTTCATATGTTGACTTGGTCGCCTTAGTGGTTTTACCGGACACAATGGGTGTGTAGTTTATATTTGTTTATGTTATGCATATTCTTTACTACACTACACGCTGCTGTGCGGAGTATTGTGTACATGTATAATGCCTATGCGTGTAAGGGACCGTCCGTATTGGGCGGAAGTAAGCTATTATTGCGTGCTTGGATGTAGTAAAAATTACAAAAAACTGTCACCCTGCCATTTGGGACGAGACACACGTAAGGGAGCTATGAGCCGCCCCCGTGTCTTGCGCGGTCCATCATAGGATGGACTGAGTGGACTTATGGGTGACATGAGTGTATTACGTCCGCAGATTCTGAACTCCCTGGACGCTTGCCTGGGATGGACCAGACCAGTTGTGACCTAGTGAGAGTCGTTGATATTTGTCTACTTACTAGACAAGTATCGGTGTACCTGGATGCGGTCCTCTCGGTGTCGCTTCGTTGGTGACGCATTGGTGCTACAACGAATCTTGGGAGAAGAACATGTATGGTTATTCAGCATCAATTGTATGGTCCCTATCTGTTTCGTGTATTGGAAATGGGACTCCTGGTTATGCTATACATTTTTGCATATGTACATATCATGGACATGTATACATATGTGTATTATGATTACTCCTCGGCGACAGTGTGGACCTAGACGTATGTGTTCCTATGTGTTTTTTATTGATGTAGTATAGGGCCAATTTTAAAATTACATTACAGTTAAAATACAAGTTTATATTAGAGCGGCACTTGTTTCCGACTTACTACCCACCCATCGACCAGACCGCTATGCAGTTATTTGGATTGTGACGTATTCGGGTAGTGGCTAGGTTCAACCAATGTCATTGCTCACTCGAGTGCAGTGCTATTTTTCGAGTAATGTGTGTGCATTTGTTTTTTGTTTTTTGTTTTTTTTTTGTATATTATTACTGTTTCTAACGGCTGATATCGCAGGGGTTCGGGCGACTTTACGGTTCCCGACAACGATATCCCCACGACACCAGCCGTCACGGAGCTTCGCAGAGACCGAACGAATAATTCCAGCATCATATATACACGTTTTTACGAGTGACAATTAGCGAACAATCTAATGAGCCCTTTAATGTATGTGTTCATCAATTACCGTATTAAGGTAATCATTTTATGATCACAGACAAACTCACCTTCAAAGGTCTTCAATCAACACCAATTAACCCGGATTAATGTCTTCAATCAAATCCAATTAGCATTGTCAGTCGGCCATCATATCTGCAAACACAAACACAAACACTCCAGCATTATCATGAATTAAAGCAAGAGTGTTTCCAATTACCAACACAAGCAAATTAACAAATATCAAATTCTTTTATGCAATCTGAATATATTCAACTAACTAACTCACAGGAAAAAATACCTTCATGTATGTTGAGAAAAAAATTACCAATTTATATGCATATTTTAATCTCAAGTATACCATTTTTCTCATCCTAATACCTTCTAAGTATGATTTTACCTATCTACAACTTTTTACTTGACACATAATATTTCCAATATATTTCCAGTTATTCAATCTCTATATTATCCCATGGGTACGTTTTGACTTATGGTAGGGTACGTTTTGACTTCTGGGTGGGTACGTTTTGACTTCTGGGTGGGTACGTTTTGACTTCTACTTGGGTACGTTTTGACTTATACCTAGGGTACGTTTTAACTTTTTTGGGTACGTTTTGACTTTTTTGGGTACGTTTTGACTTGGGTACGTTTTGACTGGAACTCGTGCAAAATAGTAAGAATATAGTAAAAACAGATTAAAACATTGCACACCATGTTTACGGTTTGGTATGCTACATGTTGCCAAATTGTGACCTGAATTGATCTAGGTGTTCGTACTTGGCAACCTGCGGGGGACGGACGGACGGGTGTTCTATTGCACAACCGCCCCCGGCAAGGGAAAGACAAATACTTTATAGAAATCGGATAAGTGGTTTATAAGTGTGTTTCTTTAATTTACTGTTTGTGGAGCGGATGTTTTTTTGCGGACAAATCCTACAGTTTTGTTTGCCTTAATTATTGATAATATTTTCAATGTGGCTGTTCCATGACAAATTGGTGGATATTTTACAGATGGAACAGATTGGAGGATTTGTCTGTGAAGTATGTAAAGTGATTTGATGGGTTAACGAGACCTTGTAATGTGTAGTACCCTGATATTTTGGATGGGTTGAAGTGCATATCCCAATCATTTTCCCAGAGTTGTGGTATGTCAAGGTCGACATTCTGCAAGGTTAATTGTGCCATCCTGTAAATTGTTGATAGTCAGGTATAGGGCTGTGCCATCAGCAAAAAGACGGACTTGGGAGGTAATATTTTCTGGGAGGTCATTAATGTATGCCAGAAAGCGATTTGGGCCAAAAACTGAGCCATGCAGGACGCCAGAGGTTACTGAAATTGACTCCGACTGAAATTGACCCTCGAAGAGAACTCATGAAGGCTTTACTCCAGTTAAGCGTGTGCTTTCTTACTCCATACTGATGTAATTTATGAGCAAGCTTGTTAATTATGACTTACCTTATCAAAGGCCTTACTAAAATCCAAGATTATTTTAAAAGTCAGTTTGCTTATTTGTGCTGGCAGTTCTGGCTATACAGGTCCTCGACTAACAATGCAAGTTGTGTTTCGCATGAACGACTTTCCCGGAAACCGTGTTGTAAATCGTACAGAATATTGCTCTGGTTTATGTGTCTGACCAGGTTTGAAATGACAATGTGTTCCATCACCTTACACAGAATGCAAGTGAGCTAGATAGGGCGGTAGTTCTCAACTGCCGACTTGTCACCTTTCTTAAAAAGAGGGGTCATATTGGCACTCAGCTATCCACACCCGTAATGAGTTACACATGTACTAACCGTGACATACGCTAGATTGGAATTGGTCCCTGAATATCTTTTTTAATTTGTATCTGGATTCCATATTTTTTTGGACGTTTTGGGGAATATTTATCGTAAAGCCTCAAATGTCACAAGGTGACATGAATGTGTAACCGACTGCGGGACTCAAAAGTGAGAACTCTGGAGGCTGTAATAGTTCATGCATGTGCAGTGATGTTATTATTTCATAACCCCTAGCCCTTGGTGGTCGTTGGGCACGAATGACAGTTCGACAGTGGTGCTCATTATGCTTACTTATGGTATTAACTATACGTCGTTTACATTTCAATTATTTATGAAAATTACTTAAATATTATGCATAATTAAACTATGTTTTGTTCAGTGTAACATCTCGAAATATATTATTTAAGGAAGGGGCTTTTTAATGTGTTTTTTTTGTTTTGTCGTTATATAGTCTTCTCAATTCAGAGTGAAATATCTGTCTGAAGAGTGCTCCAAAATTATATTTATAATACATTATATTGAATGATATACGACTTTTGACATTTCATATAACTATACATTGTACGTATTCGATGCGGTGTTATTTATCAGTTTGCTGACAATGTGGTTTATTAAGTTCTGTACTATATATATAAAAAAATTAAAATGAGAGAATTTTGGCAAGCAAACAACAAGAAAACAACAGTTAGCTAGTTGGCCCTGATAGTCATAAACAGCGATTTTTTTTATCTATTTGCAGTGTACTGTTTTGTTTTACTATTTCACTTAACATTAACTTTATTTGTTGTTATCCGCCACTCCCCTATCATTGTTTCATGCTAGATATGCAAGTCAGATTAGATATAGGGAGGAATCTCTTTCCGTTTAGCTCAGTTGATAGAGCATTAGTATTTATAACTTATAGGGCTATTGGTTCGGGTCCTTGACTGGACGCCAATTCTGCTCACCCTATGATATTTCGTGCTGAAAAGTGGGAAAGATCAATACTGCGATATCGTCGGATAGATGAGTTCTCATTTCTCCAATCGGAATCTAAAAAAGCCAAGACTCTTTTAATTACTCACTGATGAGTGAAATATGATGAAATGACATCTAATAATATTTCGGAAAATATGTCTATTGACCAATATGGAGGTCATTTGATGAGGACAGTTTTGTTTATTAAACTTTCTTCACAATAATCTTATTGTTTTATATTAAACAAATTATGATGTGTTTTTTTGTTGTTTTTATTTGTGTCTGTATCATTGGTAAATATATGTACTGATGCATGTTTTGACTGAAATTGTTTGAACGAATTCTCTCCCAATTGTAGTGGCTAAGGAAATGTTGAGCCGAAAAGTCAGCGGTTGGACTGACTTCATTTAGTTGATACTTCCGGTTGGAGCAAAAAAAAAAAGCGCACTTGCTTTGTTGGCCTACTTCTTTTGTTTCTACACGTTTCAAATATAGCAACAATGTCACTGGCATTTGTACCACCAGGACAACAAAAAGGTTCAGGTGGTAAGGGTACACCACCAAATCCACAAACAATACAAAAGGTAGGTACTCGGTCTCTCATTGCTTCGCGCTGCATTCAGTTCGCACTTAAATCAGTTCACACTAAAATTAGTTCGTACCCAAATCAGTTTGCATGTCCATTGGCCGGAATATTTTTCGTAGCGGTGTTTAATTTTGAAGTTTGTTTCATTTCATAGACTGTTTCCAATTACAAAAGTGATAATGTGAAATGTTTCAGATGCTGGATGAGAACAATCAGCTGATACAGTCCATCTCCGAGTACCAGAGTAAAGGGAAAGCTGCCGAATGTGTCCAGTAAGTATCGCGTCAATCAGCTGATGACATCGTGTTTATTCAAGTATCTTGTACTTCCGCTAAACACCCGAGTGAGCGCAGCGAACCAAATATATATATCGTTAGGATCGAATCACGAGCACATTATTTCATGATAATCAGCTGCATTGGTTAACCCATTTCAGTCTTAAGGATACAGTAATTTTTGTTTAAAAATCACATTATTTTGTTTATATCTCCATAAAGGTATAAGTTGTTACCACTCATTTTAACCATTTTGTTGAGACGATTCAAATGAGTGCTAACAACATATACATTTCATATGAAATAAAGAAAATAGGATTGTTTCCCGCTAAAAAGTTTCCAACTACTATCATTGTATTCTGGAAGTCGGACTTAGTCCATTTCGCGCACCTGCAGGTTAAAATTATCTCCCCTGTCGAGGAGAGCTCGTTTCCTATATAATTTAATAATTTTTTAATGCTTCAAACATCAAATTCCAATCGCTAAATCAAATTTAAATGCAGATTTATAACGTTAAATGTTCATTAAAAAATATTTTTATCACAATTTAGTATTTTCGTAGTTCCAAATGTGAAATACTGGAGCAAACTATTACAAATATTCATTTTTTCCTTTGGCCATAGTACAGTGGAACGCACTACCTCAGGATGTCGCACTAACCCAAGATTTGGAGAAATTCAAACTTGCGGTTAGTCGCATCGACCATCTCAAACCCTAAATCTTGGAATGATGTTTTTAACCTGATTTTATCTTCAATTTCACACATATTTTAACATGCTATCAATTTACTCCACTTGTCTTATACTTTTAACTTCTCTGTTTCTATAAACTAGACACAGGCAGCGCAAATGCTCAAAATTACCCGCGAGGGTGTGCAGCATAATACAGAGATAGATAGATAGAAATATTCTGGCATAAAAATGATGTAATTTAGAGCAAAATGTATCGTGTCACCCCCAAACATATTGGGTCACGTTACTAGTAGTGATACGTCATGCCGACTTCCAGAATCCTGTCTTTAATGGGTTCAATAAACATTTTCTTACATTTCACATGTGATAACTGGGACGTTGAACCCTTTCACTTTTCACACGTGATATAATTGGATACCCATTCACAGGTAATTACATTTTCAAACATTATTTTCTATTCATTTCTTCCTGAAAATAGGTGTTGTTACACTCATTTGAACAGTCCCAGTGTTGCGGTTCAAATGAGTGGTCACAACATTTAACTATGATGATTTTTTTTTTTTAATTTTCAGTCGGTGAAAAGTGTATCCACATCAGGAAAGTGATTAAAATAAATAATTCCTGTTGTTACAGGTACCAGCAGATGCTGCACAGGAATCTGGTCTACCTGGCCACCTTGGCTGACGCCAACCAGAATGTTCAGTCACTGTTGCCCGTGAGTAATGATACAGATTCTAGTTTCATGAAAAATTTAGACTATAAATTGATGCTTGTCCTGAAGTGCATGTGTATCTCCATCCTTGCCTACAACCAGTTTTCAAAATAGTTTAAACTGTATTTAAAGGTACATGCCCACGCAGTAGGCACAAAATGTTCTTTATAGGAATTAAATAAGTGTATAATTATGTCACTATTCCACCAGTTATAAAAATTACGAGTGCCCGCTATACAAATATAATCATTTATTAATTATCAATTTACTGTTAGCGACGCGCGGCGGTAACAGTCTATTTTGATAATGTGCGGGGACGACGACTTTCACATCACGGCTTGCGGTGCACATGCGCAGTATACTACGCGCGCCAGTAGGCTTCCCAATATGTAAACAAGAATATCAACATGTCGAAACGTCCAGGACGGAAATTGTATGAAAAGGCGTCGGCCAAAAAAAAGGCGAAATGTCTTGAGTGACGGGCAGTACAGAGAGAGAGAGTGGTTAATATTGGCGACCAGATCACCAAATGGAAAGAGTTACGTGGAGATTTAGATTTGGACTCGAACAGAGATTTTTCTTCTCAACTTCCGATTCTTCACTGCGCATGTCAAAGATGTGATATGATTGACCGTGTCACGTGACGCGTGTTGGTAAAAATAGCACGAGGTCGGAAAATACCCTTTCTGTTCGCTGCATATAAAATGCGATTTAGCACCAATTAACACGCGCCGTAATTAAAAATAACTTGTTAGTGGGTAGACAAATGGCTCATATAAGGCATGACAGAAAATGAAAAGTAGTAGTACAGTGTAACCTGCTGCGTGGGCATGTACCTTTAATTTACGATTAAAAAATAGCACGAGAGCACTTATACAAATGCTTTTGTTTGCACAGATGGAGTCAGCATAAGGGTAATGCTTAACCCTTTCACCCCTAAGTAACGGGAATTAATTTTTATATGTTAATTTCCGGACCAATCCAATTGTCACAAAATTATTTTCAGACTAGTCCATTAATGTAAAGGAGGTGTTTCTTGCACAAAGTGCAGATCCCGATGAGACGGCTCATCACGAGCCAGCTCATTTGGATCTACACTATTTGTCAATACCACTATACAGGCCTGTGGTGTTGAAAGGGTTAATATGGGAGGAAACCCACTTGTCCAGTCTGACATACCATCTCCGATACGGCGCACTCGTTACCAATTGTGCTAACTGGACAATCAAATAAAGGGATATAACTGCATATGCAGGGAGAGGGAAGTGTCTAGATTTTAGGTTCAGTTGGAGCTACACTGGCAGGGCCGTTACCAGAGGTAAAAACCAGACGAGGCGAACCAAGTCCCGATATGGGGTCAGGGAGCATTCTCCCCGCCGCCACCCTGGGGATTTGTTTAAATTCGTACCAACACACGGTGCATCCTAAGAGTACAATGTATATGAGACACGCCATGTGGTTTTGTACCTACGGACATCTGCATTATTTCATGAAATATAGTTAGAGAAAATGATATTTTCAGTAAATTACTTGAGAAGTTGACACAAATGTCAGAGTACACAGGGATTCCGCTGGGGAAAATAAAAAAATCGCCACTTCAAACATTCAAAAGTGGCGATCGCCAGCGGAATCCCTGAGTACATGTACATGCAGAATATAATTCAATATAATTCTGCATCTACTCTGAAGTTTTAGTGAACTGTTGACTTCATTTATGGAAAATTTGTTAAATTTTGTAATGTATTTCATGAATTAACGCCGTTATCAGAAGGTACAAAATCAAATGGCGTGTATAGGAAATAGTACTCATTTAACTCGGTAAGATATCGCATATCATCAAATTATTCACAAGCACATGTTTTTAGCTCTTCTGTGACTACATACCCAAATTTATTACATGGTAACTAGTTCGGCAAAATGACAGATCACCTCGTCCTGGTTACGGCACTGACTGGTCAGGAACGAAATAAGCCGCTTCCGTCAGGTTGATGTCGATATGTCTAAATATACAACAGTGACACTGGATCACCATTTATTGACAATAATGGCACCATCTTTCTGCCTGAATCGAATGTCAACGGTCAAGGTAATCTGGACTTGCTACACTGTTACCACGGTTACAGGTGGGTGGTGGTCGGTCGAATGAGACGGTGTAAATTAACGGTATGGGTTCCTCCTTATAGGAATCACGATTTGCCTGGTTTGGCCCTCAGGTACGTTTTTAGCTCGACTATTCGAAGAATAAGTAGAGCTTATGTTGTCACCGTGGCGTCACCGTCACCGTTACGCCTTGGTTAAGGTTTTTAGTCAACCTTGTATATGGAATACTACTGGCCCTACACCCACCATACTTGGACAACTTCATCTCCTAGTGATGTACATCAATAACCCCTGATCTATATTTGACCTTGACCTACATTTCCTCTTGAATTACTTAGTTAATTCCACTTGGTTAAGGTTTTTAGTCAAGCTTGTATATGGAATACTACTGGCCCTACACCCACCATACTTGGACAACTTCATCTCCTAGTGATGTACATCAACAACCCCTGATATATATTTCACCTTCACCTATATTTCCTCTTCAATTACTTACTTAAGTCACCTTGGTTAAGGTTTTTAGTCAACCTTGGTTAAGGTTTTTACTCGAGCTTGTACATGGAATACTATTGTGCATACATACACCATACTTGGACAACCTTTTCTCATAGGGATGTACATCAATAACCCCTGATCTATATTTGACCTTCACCTACATTTCCTCTTCAATTACTTAGTTAATTCTCTTTGGTTAATAAGGTTTTTAGTCAACCTTGTAGATGGAATACTCCTGGCCCTACACCAACCATACTTGGACAACTTCATCTCCTAGTGATGTACATCAACAACCCCTGACCTATATTTCACATTGACCTACATTTAACCTTGAATTAATTACTTGATCCCCCTTGGTTAAGGTTTTTACTCAACCTTGGTTACGGTTTTTAGTCAAGCTTGTATATGGAATACTATTGTGCATACAGACACCATACTTGGATAACTTTTTCTCATAGGGATGTACATCAATAACCCCTGACCTATATTTTACCCTCACCTACATTTAACCTTGAATTACTTAGTTATTTCCCCTTGGTTAAGGTTTGTACTCAAACTTGGTTAATGTTTATAGTCAAGCTTGTATATGGAATACTCCTGGGCCTACATCAACCATACTTGGACAACTTCATCTCCTAGTGATGTACATCAATAATCCCTGACCTATATTTGACCTTGACCTACTTTTATCCTTGGATTACTTAGTTATTTCCCCTTGGTTAAGGTTTTTAGTCAAGCTTGTATATGGAATACTCCTGGGCCTACAGCAACCATACTTGGAAAACTTCATCTAGTGATGTACATCAATAACCCCTGACCTATATCTGTCATTGACCTACATTTAACCTTGACTTACTTACTTAATTTCCCTTGGTTAAGTTTTTTAGTCAACCTTGGTTAAGGTTTTTATGCAGGCCGCAGCCACCTTGTTTGTCAAGCTATGTGTACATCGACAACCCTCGTAGTCGAGCTATGCTGTTCTCCTACAGCTCTTGTTATCTTTGGCTCTTTAGTTACCTGGGAGTTGAATTGGGTTATTGCCCATTATAAAAGTAGTAAGATTATTACTGATCCTTCTGCTTTTGGGAGGGGCCAAGTGATTCTGGTGTGGCGAGGACCTGGCATCAGATCAGGATTATTCTGATTTCAGGGCTGAATATATGGTTTTGTTATTGTAAATATTCAGTTCTGATTTTGGGATTTTCTCCCCATTTGTACATGTACTTGAACATGTACATGTACTTGTACAGGTAATATATGGGATTTAGTACTAAACCCATTGACCCGGCCTTAAATGACCTTAGCTGTTGATAGGCCGTTAAACCCCAACAACCAAACAAACAAAACCACGGTTACAGGCGCCGGGACAGAACCAGAACATGCAGCCGACTCCGGGTCAGGGCAACCCACCGATGAACCAGATGAGGTCACCGCCCAGCATGAACCCAAATCAGATGAGCCCAGGTAGGTACAAGTGTTAGCAAATTAACCCTTTCAACACCACATGCCTGTATAGTGGTATTGGAAAAAAGGGTAGTTCCAGATGAGCTGGCTCGTGGCGAGCCGTCTCATCAGGATCTGCACTTTCTGCAAGTAATTTTCATTTCATATTTTTGAGAACAAAAACACCCCCTTTTCATAAATGGACTAGTCTGAAAATCATTTTGTGACGGTTAGATTGGTTGTAAAATTAACATATCAAAATCCATTCCAGTTTCTTAGGGGTGTAAGGGTTAACCCTTTCACTCCTAGCTAACTGGAATGGAAACTGCCGTGATGTTTTTCAGACGATTCTATTTTTCAGAAAGGGGTATTGTTTTTAGAAATGTGAAAATATCAGCAAATGGTGCAGATCCTGTGGAGACGGCTCGTTACGAGCCAGCTCATCTGGATCTACCGGTACACTGTTTGCAAACATTATGACAGAGATCTGTAGTGTTGAAAGGGACTATACTAGTATTACACTAGGATTCGGCAAAAAAAACTTTTCGCCATTTTGTTTCAAATTGCATTTTGTGTGTGAAAATCAAAGTTTAGAGAAGCCATGAAAATAACATTTTGTGACGTGTTCTGCATAATTACTGTGTAATTGACTGATACAATTATTTTTTATTAAAAATTGTTTCAGGGTCGAGTATGTCTGGACAGGGCAGTATGGGCGGTCAGCCGTTCAATAACCCACAGCAACAGGGATTTCCCAATCAACAGCCCATGATGTCACAACAACAACAGTCTGCATCACAGCAGCAACCGATGATGTCACAACAACAACCTGCGATGTCACAGCAGCAACAACCGATGATGTCACAACAGCAGCCGACAATGTCGCAACAGCAGCCGACAATGTCGCAACAACAACAGGCTACACCACCAAGCTCACAGCCGCAACAGCAGACAAACCAACAAAATGTGCCAATGATGTCACAACAGCAACAACCACCATCGCAACAACAACAGCCTATTTCTCAGCAGAATCCGATGTCACAACAGCAGCCGATGATGTCACAACAAAATTCAATGTTGTCACCACAGAATCCGATGATGACACAGCAGACTTCTATGCCTCAGCAACAGGCGCCGGCTGCGATGTCACAACAGGCAATGTCTGGGGGGTCGTCCAGCCAGACGAGTGGCGGGATCAGCTCCAGACAGATGGGACCCCCGGGGCCCCCCAGCTCATATAGGAGGCCACAGATGCCAGGTATGTTACAGCATAGTTTGTGCAGTGATTTATTTACCAGCGCCGAATACTCACATTTTTTTAACCAAAATTCAGATTTGTTTAAAATTTTGCGTAGAATGGCGCTCCATTTTTGTCGCGCCTGCTTTAGTAGAAGGCGCTACTATAGTCGCCTCTTTTTCAGTTGTGGTCGTCTGCGTCAACAAATGTCAAAAAGTTTGTACAAGCTTCTTCATCATGGTATTACTTTAATATTACTCGACAGATTGCTTGGACAATTGATACATGTGAGCATTTGGAACACACTCATGCCGCCATTAACATGACCTTTACCTTTTGTACCTTCGCATGGTTGTGGAAACACTTAGCCATCTTTTTATGTCAAAAAGTTTCTCTACCCTTGACCATTTTCGTTAGCATGCACTTCTCTGATGTTCTTTTTAGCTCACCTGAGCGAAGAGCTCAGGTGAGCTATAATTACCGCAATGTGTCGGTCTCGTCCGTCCGTGAACATTTTCAAACGTCTTCTCCTCGGTAACCATTGGGCCTATAGTCACCTAACTTCATGGCCATGGTAGGGGGATTACAAAATTGTTAAAATGACGTCATTACGTAATCCAAGATGGCCGCCATCTAAAAATAGCACAAACTCTTCAAAAATCTTCTTCTCAAGAACCGCCGACCGGATTTCGACAAAACTTGGTAGGAATGATCCATGTACAATGCTCTTTCAAAATTGTTAAAATGGTGACCGTGGGGTCAAATTTTATTTTTGACCGAATATTGTCATGTTATATCTCAACTTGAAGGTATCAACTAGGCATTCACTCTGGTGCATTTTTTGTCGAAATTGGATGGTTATGTCATCCAAGATGGCCGCCGAAAGGTCAAACGGTCGTTCTTTTATTAGAGATTTCAAAATTCTTCTTCACATGAACCGCTCGGCCCATGGTAGCCAAACTTAAAAGTTATGGTCCATGGCTGAAGCCTTTTCAGATTTGCTAAAATGGAGGTCATCGCTAATCCAAGATGGCCGCCATCTAAAAATAGCATAAATTCTTAAAAAATCTTCTTCTCATGAACCGTTAGCCGGATTTCGACGAAACTGGGTAGGAATGATCGATGTAGAATGCTCTTTCAAAGGTGTTAAACTGGTGACCCCGGGGTCAAAAATGGGCGTGGCCCGTAGGGTCAAATTGGGGTCAAATTTTATTTTTGACCGAATATGCTCATGTCATAATTTATCAAATTGAAGGTATCGATAAGGCGATTGCTCTGGTGCAATATTTGTCGGAATCGAATGATTATGTCATCCATGATGGCCGCCAAAAGGTCCATTTATTTGAGATTTTGAACGTCTTTTTCTCGGGAACCACATGGCCGATGCTGGTCAAACTTCATAGTAAGTTAAGATCCTTGGGTGAAGCATTTTCAGATTTGGTAAAATGAGAGTCATCGCTTAATCCAAGATGACCGCCATCTAAAAATAGCACAATGTTTTTAAAACACATATGAACTCAATGTCACATTCTCCTCTGGTGTTCATGGAGTCAGGTGAGCGAATTAGGGCCATCATGGCCCTCTTGTTTTGTTATGCTTACTTTAGCACTTGCCCATGATCATGTTACGGTCAAATGTCTCGGCAGACACGACACCGCTTCCGTGGTGGAATTCTTGTTAAGCATTCCCAAGTCCTAATAGCAGTGACCAGCTTGTTTGTTGTTACAGGTCACAGATGTTGCAGATTTGTTGAAACAGTCTGAATACCCTCTGTGTATTACAGGCCAGCAGTATGGTGGGCAGGGTTTCCCCGGGCAGCAGCAGTTTGCAGGGCAGGGCAACTACGGACCGGGCGGGCAAGCTCCGGGCAACTACCCCCAGGGCCAGGGCTTCAGCCAGAACATGGGCCAGCAGCAGTATGGCCAGTACCAGGGCCAACCCTCCCGCTTCCCCTACAACCACTCACAGGGTAAGGGATAGAAATTTCTTTGCAGAGCTTCAGATAAGGTGCATATTGGCATATTTTACGCACTTATTTTAGCAGAATACACATTTATTATCAAAAGTGGGAGTACATAATACTCACAGCAATGTGTAAATACGCATTGATTTTCAAATTGAGTAGTGAAAATACTGCAATATAAAGTAGAAAATTTACAATCGAGCACCAGTATCTCGAATATCAGTATCTCGATGATATCCCCTATCTCGATGATTCACTAAAGTCCTGAATTATATCCTTATTTGTTTAATATCGGCAATCTCGACCATGCCCTATCTTGTATATGTTCTCTATCTCGACTGTTCATTCTGTCCCCTCTGTATAAAAATATGGTAAAAATCTCTTCACTATCTCGATCACATAAACGCTTGGATAAATCGCCTAAGCGCCTGGCTGCCAAGATCAATTTGGTTGACACTAATTTTCCAAACATATCAAACAAGCAAAAAAAATTCACACCTACCTTAGGTTGTTTGCTTAATTAGTCTACTTGGATATATTTGAGTGTTTGTCATAATTCATTAAGCATATCACGCTGGTCATTTGCGCAAGTCACTGAGACTCGTTACGCCACCTTGTAATGTTGATTAGCTTACTACCTTTGGTCATTAGTTAATTAAAATTGATGAATGTTTACTCGTGGTGTAAATTGGGTGAAATGAGTTCATATTTTTCGCGAAACTATCCAACTATGTCACTTCTCGAACCTAGTCCTATCTCAACTATATGGACGATCTCCCTTCGACTTCGAGATACTGGTGCTTGACTGTACTTAGTGTTTGCTTTTTGCAGCTCAAATAAGTGAATTTTTTAAATTAATATTTTGTATCATTTGTTCCCTATTTAATAAATATGCATAGAATTGGAAATATGGGGGTATATTACTCTTTTGATTCAAAATTTATCTGCAGCTCTGTGTGCATTTACGAATGTTTGTACAGTTGTTATTAAAGGTACATACCCACGCAGTAGGCACAAAATGTTCTTTATATCGGAGACATCATCTGAGACATTTTCTGGCAAATAAACATTAATTCACCATTACCCCACCTATGGATTGTCACTATTATACATTTTATATCAGAAGTAAATTTCCACACTGATAACCGTGTTTCCTTAAAATGTTAACAGACATTACTATTTATTCTCTGTATTTATTTTTAGCTCGACTAATCGAAGAATAGTGAGAGCTTATGTACAGTTGTTTCTGTCAAAATGTTCCGGGTTTATACGTGTACAAAGTGTTGTGCGTTGCGTATCCGTGGAGTTTCCGTTAGTTGCGTTTCAAACCGTGTGTCGTCTACGTGTAATACGTTTTCGGCCATGCGTTGCGTTTCCCCACTCTTGCGCATGCGCGAAAGTCGAACAAACCGTGTTCAACGCATTGAGTTTCAAAAGCGTGTAATCCGTGTACAACGGTTGTAAACGTATACAACGGTTGTAAACAACGTATTGAGTTTCAAAAGCGTGTAATCCGTGTACAACGGTTGTAAACGTATACAACGGTTGTAAGCGTATACAACGCTAAGGTAAACCGTTTAAACGATTTAACGCTTTCTTTGACGAACGGTTACACGCATCTACATGTACACAGCACCGTACAGATGAAACCGTGTTATACGTATAACACGTTTCCACGGGTTTTAACGCATTACACGTTTTGGGTATGCCAAACCTTGTATCGAGTAGAATGCGCATGCTCTGATCGTTCTTCGTGTGTGTATATACTTCTAGACTCACTGCAGGGCTTCTAACATTTTCAGTTTTCCGGTTCTGGACCGATTTTTGAACTCTCAGACCGATTGAGATTTGAAAACTAGTCTTAAAAATCGGTCCGAGAAAAATTGCCAGTCGGCTGCTATTTCGCTATAAACCTTGTAAATTTACCGGTATTGACCACCAAGTAATTTATGACACATATCCGCGGGCCATATCCGTGTTAAACCAGTGTGCAGCTCGCTGTGTATTCAGTTTCTCCAAATATCGATTAATCTTAACACACGTGTGGGACAGGTGTATAGCGGATTAGTGACTGAAATAGACTGGCTTCAGCGTAAAGATAATACGAGAGTTCCTAGACTCGCCATTTCTGATGATGTTAAAATAAAATAAAATAAAGAAACCATGCACTGTGTTTATCTGTGTTCGTAATATTTAACCCCAATTAACTGACACGGACTATCGGCCCGGGCTATTCCATATTAAGTTAGGAACTGTTACATTACGCTGTATTAGGCGTCATTTTTGTGTATATAAAATGTACATAGGAATGCCGCAGATCCTGATGAGCCGGCTCACGTGATTACAATTCTCAAACATTTTGATAAACGACAAGGTACATCTGTCGTGTTAAAAGCGTGACATCAGGGATTTGGGATCAATTGAAGTGCTAAATCACACCGCCGATGTACTTTGAACTCGATCTGAGGTTATGTATTCGCGATATTTTAAAAGGGACGAAACAAGGACGCCTCGAAGAGATCGGGGCCGAACAGGTATTTGTGTTAAAACGTGTAACCGTTGTACACGTTTCAACGCTTTCATATAGCTACACGCTTCCAGGTAAAGCATTGTACACGTTTCAACTCTTTCACCTCGCTACATATGTATACGCCAAAGCGTGTTATACGCCTTGAAGCTAAACGTATTACACGCTTTAAAACTAAATGGTTTGACAATGTGTATTACACGTGTACGAACCGTATTATACGTTTAAACAACGTATACAACGCTTTAAAACTAAACGGTTTGACAATGTGTATTACACGTGTACGAACCGTGTTATACGTTTAAACAACATATACAACGCTACAGCAAACCGTTGCGTTCGCGTTGCGTTCGCGTTGAGTTTGCAAGTGTTGTCTACGGTGGAACAAAAACGGAGACTGCACTGTAATCACCCCGGCGTCTCCGTCACGTCACGCCTTGGTTAAGGTTTTTAGTCAAGCTTGTATATGGAATACTCCTGGCCCTACACCCACCATACTTGGACAACTTCATCTCCTAGTAATGTACATCAATAACCCCTGATCTATATTTGACCTTGACCTACATTTCCTCTTGAATTACTTAGTTAATTCCCCTTGGTTAAGGTTTTTAGTCAACCTTGGTTAAGGTTTTTAGTCAAGCTTGTAGATGGAATACTCCTGGCCCTACACCAACCATACTTGGACAACTTCATGTCCTAGTGATGTACATCAACAACCCCTGACCTATATTTGACCTTGACCTACATTTAACCTTGAATTACTTAGTTAATTCCCATTGGTTAAGGTTTTTAGTCAACCTTGGTTAAGGTTTTTAGTCAAGCTTGTAGATGGAATACTATTGTGCATACAGACACCATACTTGGACAACTTCATCTCCTAGTGATGTACATCAATAACCCCTGATCTATATTTGACCTTGACCTACATTTCCTCTTAAATTACTTACTTAATTCCCCTTGGTTAAGGTTTTTAGTCAACCTTGGTTAAGGTTTTTAGTCAAGCTTGTAGATGGAATACTATTGTGCATACAGACACCATACTTTGATAACTTTTTCTCATAGGGATGTACATCAGTAACCCCTGACCTATATTTTATCTTGACCTACATTTAACCTTGAATTACTTAGTTATTTCCCCTTGGTTAAGGTTTGTACTCAAACTTGGTTAAGGTTTATAGTCAAGCTTGTATATGGAATACTCCTGGGCCTACAGCAACCATACTTGGACAACTTCATCTCCTAGTGATGTACATCAATAATCCCTGACCTATATTTGACCTTGACTTACTTTTACCCTTGGATTACTTAGTTATTTCCCTTTGGTTAAGGTTTTTAGTCAAGCTTGTATATGAAATATTCCTGGGCCTACAGCAACCATACTTGGAAAACTTCATCTCCTATTGATGTACATCAATAACCCCGGACCTATATCTGACATTGACCTACATTTAACCTTGAATTACTTAGTTAATTTCCCTTGGTTAAGGTTTTTAGTCAACCTTGGTTAAGGTTTTTATGTGGGCCGCGGCAACCTTGTTTGTCAAGCTATGTGTACATCGACAACCCTCGTAGTCGAGCTATGCTGTTCTCCTACAGCTCTTGTTCGATGTGCAATGATCATACCTTATAGTCTGTCGTAAATAATAGTTTTTCAGGTGACGCATTTAATTAGTATAAATAATTAAAAAATGTTATGCCTCATTTGCATATGAAAATAGCCTGATACCACCGCGCGTCACTATCAGTAAAATAAATATTACTAAATGATTATATTTGTAAAGAGGGCACTCATATTTTTTAGAACTGGTGGAATAGTGACACAATTATACACTTATTTAATTCCTATAAAGAACATGTTGTGCCTACTGAGTGGGCATGTACCTTTAAGACAGTTTATACAGTCTTTTTCCCAGGAAGAAAATTAAATTGACAAGTCAAACCCATCAACCGTTACAATATATGGTTATCACAATGATGTCCGTATCTTTGTGTGTCCATCTATCCTACTGAAACTATGTAATTTTGAATCAATTTTGGGGTACATGTAGTCGCCACCCTGACTGTCTGTCTGTCTGAGATTTGCATTAAAGTGATGGGCTTGAAACTTCAAAAAATTACTTATTTGTCATCATCCATATTTCCATTCTATAGCCCACCTATGCGGCCCCTGTGTCCAATTAGTATTGAATGTTTCTCCCATGGTGGGTGGCAGGTGAGAGTATGGTGATGGGTAATTTAACGATCGCAGTTTGGCCCTCACATACGTCTTTGGCATTTTGTATGTGACAGTTGAATCTGGTTATAGATACCCCTTATGTGAGTATTACGATTATTTGTAATCCTATGGACCTGGCACCAGGTCAGGTTATTCTCATTTCAGGGCTGTATATATTTTTTCTCGATGTAAATATTCCGTTCTGATTTTAGGATTTTCCCCCCAATGCAGCAGTTTAAAATGGGATCAAACCCGGCCTTACATGACCTTAGCTGTTGATAGGCCGTTAAACACCAATAAACAAAAACAAACAAATTATTCCATGACAAAATTGCGAAAACACCGCTTATGTGAAGCCTGATGTATTCTTACACTGTTTGCCCAACTTGTAGATTTGTACCGATTTTTCTGGACCACAACATTGGTTTTGCAGGTCAAATGCAAGGTCAAGGCCAGATGCACCAAGGTCAAGTTGGAGGTCAGATGTCGTCGCAGAATCAGATGCCAGCTCAAGGTCAAATGAGCGGGTCAATGCCGGGCGGCCAAATAGGTAACCAGATGCAGGGTCAAGGTCAAATGGCGGGCGGTGGAGGTCAGGTGATGTCACAGATGCCTGGGCAGGGAATGATGGGTAATCCGATGCAGCAGCAGGGCGGGGGAATGATGGGTGGGCCGATGCAGCCACAGTCCAGTATGGGCGGTACTGCGCCCTCTTCATCCATGGCCGGACAGGGATCGATGGGATAAACAATGCAAGAACTGGGCAGAATTTCAGTAGCCTATTTCACCAAAATTGCAAAGCATACTTATCTTGCTAAGTACACTTTTGAGGGAGAAATTTTCAATTTAAGGATAAATTTAATAATTTTTAGCCAGGTTTTTTGAAAATAAATCCAGGCTATTGGATTGGCGAAAGCCGGGCGGGCGGGGGCGGGGTGCGGTCGGGCGGGCGGGCGTCCACAATCAATGTTAAGTTTTCGTGTTTGAGTCCATTTCTTTCTTACTGTACCACCTAGGACCACCAAACTTTCACAGCTTCATAATCAAGGGGTGCCCACCACATATCACTATCCAACATGTTACTTTTTTTTTATCTTGACCCATTTTTTCCGCGTAGTCGACTTAGCCATTTTCAATGTTAAGTTTTCGCGTTTACAATGTTAAGTTTTCGTGTTTAAGTCCATTTCTTTGGTACTGTACCACCTAGGACCACCAAACTTTCACAGCTTCATAACCAAGGGGTGCCCACCACATATCACTATCCAACATGTGACCATTTTTTTTACCTTCACCTATTATTTCTACGTAATTGACTTAGCCATTTTCAACGTTAACTTTTTAACGTACGTCTGGTTAAAGTTTTTTGGTTAAAACTTTTTCGTTATACTATATCTCTGCAACTGCTTCACCCATTACCTTGAAACTTCACATGGGTGTTTATCATCATCCATATTTTCATTCTAACCTCCAACCGTGCGGCCCCTGTGCACAATGTCAAGGTCAAATTACTTTTAATTTTTTTGTTAAAGTTTTTTATTTAGTGTACTATATCTCTGCAACTGCTTCACCCATTACCTTGATACTTCACATGGGTGTTTATCATCACTGTCGCACCCGCTTGCGGAAAGCGCATTTTATGCATTTTGGCATACGTCCGTCCTTCCGTCCGTATGTCCGTGTCCGGTTAAAGTTTTTTCGTTAAAGTTTTTCCATCTACTATATCTATTTTTTAGTGTCCATGCCTTGCCCCAAGGCGCGACATGGAGGCCACGGCCATCTAGTCTACAAAAAGTGGGTATAATTATGTTATCCAAGTGTCCATGCTTGGAAAAAACCTGGCCTTCGTGGCTTTGCCTCGTTTCTTGTTATTATACTGAATTTATTACATTATCACAGCCAAAATGGCTATGATAAGGCAAAATTAATGTTTAGATTCTCATCCCCGCCCGCCCCTAATAAAACGGCCCGCCCAAGGTTTTTTTTTTAAATTAAAAAACATTTGGTAAAATTTACGAGAATGATGCGGCCCGCGTATTATACCGCTCCCACAGCTTTTTATCTGAGTGCTTTACATAGCTCAATACAGCAACCCCGGAACCCGCCCCCTCGAGATTAGCAATACTTCAATATGAACATGTTATTACAAAACACTATTGCACGCAAGTGCGCCTTGCCGTTCAACACCTCGTTTTAGTATTGCCTGAAAATAAAAAGTGTCCCACCGCCCCATTTTTCCCTAAAATTTGGATGAGAATCTAAACATTAATTTTTTGTAGCCTAATGTAACAAATTTACTACATGTATAATAATTCTGCATACTTTTAATCATGAAATATACGAGTCGTTAGTTCTATATGAAATAATGCATTTTGGGGAAAATATATTTAGCTAGATAAGTATGCTTAGCACTTTTGGTGAAATCGGCTACTGGTCCTGTGATAATAGATTTTTCTCCAGTTTTATGGTTGAAATCAGGAAGGTTGATTGGTCGAGAGAGACTGTGCTGATTTTAAGATTGTGTGTGACATTATCAAACTTACGGAGCACAAAGTCCAACCTTATGTTCAATATCGGGAAGTTTGGTTGGTCATGGCTGTGCTGTGGTTAGTCTCGGCCAATCTGCCCGATTTCGTGTTTACCACGTAAATAAAGAAATAAACTTGAAAGTTAAATGGTTTTGTAAAGAGCTTTTAGTGCAACCATAAAACACGCATGTCATTGTCTTAGGTGCCCTATATATCATAATAATCTGTCTTGTTTGTTGGGAGGATTTTAAAGAAAATCTACTGTAAAAATTACATAAAAAAATTACGTCGCGTCAGAAAATGTCATTCAGAAATAGCGGATCTCTAACGAGTTTCCATTTGACATGAGATTTATGAAACGAGTAACATACAATTCTCGCCAGAGGCTCTGGCGAGGTGCATAATACTGCTGACGAGTTTCATAAATCACATATCAAATGGAAACAAGTTTGAGATTCTGTTTATCACATTACATCACACAACCAAGGAACGCAATACTTTAGATATCCAAAATGTTTCCATAAGAAGACGCCATTTACTATTTTCCCCTCAAGTTGAAAATCTCCACCGAGAAAAATAGTTTTAATACTAGCAACAAATATATTATAAATATGACATAGCATAGATTCCCGTTCTTTGTAAACACTTCGTTTTACCAAACGGAAGCGCATTTTAACAATTGTAGTGATTTTACAGAGTCACAACGCTTCTAACTGACGTTTGAAACAGGATGACGTCAGTGTCAAAACAACGTTGCTTTGTTGTGCCATTAGGGACGTCATTTGGAACGTCTTCCTTTTGTTCGTTTGGCATAACGGTAGAGGATAATGCAAATATGTAATTAGGGTGATGCGGCCAGCCAATCAAATTCGCTGCAGGTGTTATTATACGTGTGTCATATCGCATTTATGAAATGAGTTTGCAGATACCACAATATTGTGCTCAATAGCAAACCATCTGGGCCCAGTTGCTCAAAACCTCTGTTAGCTTAACAGACTGTTAAATCCTTAGCAATGCTAAGGATTTAACAGTCTGTTAAGCTATTACAGAAGCTTTGAGCCACCGGGCCCTGATGGTTTACAAACAAACTGTCGTCAGTCTGTTTGACTCGAGTTCAAATATTGAGAGCATGCTTTGAATGTTTTGTTGTAGCTGACCCAGTACCAGTAGTGCTGAGTACGGTCTAACCCTTAGAATGCGGGAAAGAAAAACAGTTGTCTGCTGTTGTGTTATAATTGATCGTCTTTCTCAATAAAACCATGGCTTGACAGCACTTCAGAATCATTTGCAACGGAAATGATTCTAAAGTGTTGTCCAAACACATTTTTGATAAGAAAAATGGAAAATATACAGCAGACGACAATTTTAATTCAGCACTGTAAGTTCAAATCGTTTGCTTGTTATCAGGAAGTTTCAAAGATGGAAACAAGCTGCGTTTCTCTCTTGGGCCAAACAAAAATTGGGTTTGATTGGTCGAGTCTGAGCCAAATTTCAAGTACATAATACATGTGCATATAATCATGGGCACATTCAGTAAGATATTAAAAGATTTAGAACTTGATGTTTTATGGTTGTGCAACCATGTTTTGAAATATAATTTGTATATCTCTGTAATATAGTTGTTGTTCCGCCAGTTTTTGTGGTAGTCCGAGTTTTCGGGGTATTCACTTTTTTTAGCGCGCCTTTTGAATAAAGGAGTGCTTATGGCATACCCTCCGCGTCGTAGTCAGCGTATGTCCGTCCGTCTGGTTGTCCGCCCATCCGTCTCCAAAAACTTAACGTTGGGGGAATTATACCCCCCGCAACGAATTGTGGGGGGCATATAATGGAGTCGGGTTGTCTGTGCGTCCGTCCGTCACTAAACTTAACATCAGAGAAATATGTTGTATAAACTTCTATTTCCTTCATCTAAAATGCTTAATATTTCACACATGCCTTCCTGTAAGGCTCTACTACCATGCTGCGCCAAATCCACGACCGTCCAACCCCCGCTGATCCCAAGGTCAAGGTCAAATACTTGGTCTCTTTACAAAACTTAACATCAGAGAAATAAGTTATAAGTTCTATTTCCTTCATTGAAAATTCTTAATATTTCACTCATGCATTCCTCTATGGTTGTACTATCATGCTGTGACAAATCCACGACCTTTCAGCCCCCGCTGATCCCAAGGTCACATACTTAGTCTCTTTGTGGGCGGTATACTGGAGTCGGGTTGTCTGTCCGTCCGTCGGAACGTCCGTCCGTCTGTACATCTGTCCGTCCGTCCGTCACTAAACTTAACATCAGAGAAATATTGTTAGAACTTCTATTTCCTTCATCTAAAATGCTTAATATTTCACACATGCCTTCCTGTAAGGCTCTACTACCATGCTGCGCCAAATCCACGACCATCCAACCCCCACTGATCCCAAGGTCAAGGTCAAATACTTGGTCTCTTTACAAAACTTAACATCAGAGAAATATGTTATAACTGCTATTTCCTTCTTTGAACATTCTTAATATTTCACTTGTGCATTCCTCTAAGGTTGTACTATCATGCTGTGACAAACCTACGACTGTCCAACCCCCGCTAATCCCAAGGTCAAGGTGACATACTTAGTCACTTTACAAAACTTAACATCAGAGATATATGTTATAACTTCTATTTCTTTCATCGAAAATTCTTAATATTTCATGCATGTATACTTCTAAGGCTCTACTGTCATGCTGTGACAAATCCCCGCTGATCTCGAGGTCAAGGTCACATACTTAGTCTCTTTACAAAACGTGAGAGAAATTGGTTATAACTTCTATTTCCTTGCTCGGATCTGCTTCACATTTCACACGCATTGCTCCAATGGACCTCTACCACCATGTGACAAATTCACGTTCGTGCCCAGAGTCGAGGTCACAAGCCCACAGACTTGGATTTTCTTTTACATATTTAGGGGTGCCTGGGTCCACACGGGGTGTATTCCGTAAGCCTTGCTTACTGACCAATCTAGTTTGTGACTGGTGGCACTCTTGTTTATTGGGTGGTGGGGTCGGAAATTTAGGGGGGTACCTGGGCCCACACGGGGGGGGGGGGGGGGGGGGGGGGGTGGGGGGGGGGGGGGGGGGGGGGTATTCCGTAAACCTTGCTTACTGACCAATCTAGTTTTGCATGGTAGCGTTTGTTATTGATCATGTTCTCCATGACGATAAAATTGTTGATGTGCAGGAATTATTCTGACGCGGCGATATCTGAGAACCAAAGTACCTTTTTTATGGCCTTACATACAATAGCATGTTCCATGTTCCACTATCATAATGGTGAACAATGTAGGCATTGATCAGACTGCGGTTGTGAGGGTTAGTCTAGGTTTACACCGGTTACAAAGGCCTTAATGTCGGGTTGTTGCCCATCTTTGTTTTCAGTATTGTTTGGTAAATGCCATGGATCATTTGACATTGTTATGTCTACATGTGATTGTTTTGTACCTACTATATGTACATCCATTTATAATGTTGGAGTTTTATTCAACATTGCAATGGCAACCAGATCTTGGTCTACATTGTGTGTACATAATGGACAGTTTACATTGAATCGCTAGTGATATTTATGTAACTCTGTTGTCTATCTGTAATTTGTAATACTTAACCCTTACACTGCTGAATTAAATTTGGTCTTCTGCTGTTTGTGCTTTATTTTCCATTTTTATATCAAAACATGGTTCGACAGCACTTCAGAATCATTTACAATAGAAATGATTTTAATGTGTTGCCAAACCATGTTTCATTGCGAATAAAGACAAAATATTAAACAACAGCAGATGGGATTTGTTTCCTGCGTTGTAAGGGTTAAACAATATGTACATGCTTGATACTGGGTACTTTGCTTTCTTAACCCTTACAGTGCTGAATTAAAATGTCGCCTGCCGTTTATTTTTTATTTCCCATTTTTCTTATCAAAAACATGCTTTGACAGTGCTGCCAAACCATGTTTTTATTTAGGGAAAATACCAAATAAGAAACAACAGCAGATGACAATTTTCGGTTCCCGCCTTCTAAGGGTTAACCCTTCATGCTGAAGATACACAATTTTTCTGACTGAAAATATTAAATAAATTCCTTTTTTTCTGCACAGAAGAATCTGTTATCACCACTCATTTGAAACATCTTTATGAGACGGTTTAAATGAATGGTAACAACATAATTTCTTTGAGAAATGAAGAAAATATTATTTGTAAATTTAGGTACCTGTGAGCGGGTATCCTGCACAGCATGTGTCGAGGCATCTAGATTCGCAAAGTGCATGGACTTGCAGCACATAACATTTTTTAGGGTGGTGTTTGGTTGGGAGCTTGTGATGGGTAATTTAACGATCTGGGCCCGGTTGCTCAAAACCTCTGTTATCTTAACAGACTGTTAAATCCTTAGCAATGGTATGTGATGTGATTGGTGTTTAACGGCCTATCAACAGCTACGGTCATGTAAGGCCGGGCAAACGGGTTCAATCCCGTTTCAACCTGCTGCATTGGGTGGAAAATCCCAAAATCAGAACAGAATATTTACATCGAGAACAAATATATTCAGCCCTGAAATTAGAATAACCTGACCTGGTGCCAGGTCCATACCACACCAAAGTCACTTGGCCCCTTCCCCTAAAATATGATTACGAATGGTAAGGATTTAACAATCTGTTGTTAAGCTAACAGAAGCTTTGAGCAACCGGGCCCAGGATTCATCTTTACCGGAATCCTGACCGGAGACCTGTAGCCTATTTCACCAACATTGCAAAGTATACTTTTCTAGCAAAATATACTTTGAGGGAGAAATTTTCAATTTTAGGATAAATTTATTAATTTTTATTATACTGAATTTATTACATTATCACAGCCATTTTGGCTGTGATAATGCAATACATTCAGTATAATAATTCTGCATACTTTTAATCATCAAATATATGCAGTAGTTAGTTCTATATGAAATAATGCATTTCAGGAAAAATAAATGATTGCTCCCTCAAAGTATACTTTGCTAGAAAAGTATACTTTGCAATGTTGGTGAAATCGGCTACTGGTATGGCCCTCAAGTACGTCTTTGGCTTTCTTATATTTGAGAGTTAAATCTGGTTATACCCCTTATAAGAGGGTGGGTGGTGGTCGGGCGAATGAAACGGCGTAAATTAACAGTATGGGTTCCTCCTTATAGGAATCACGATTTGCCTGGTTTGGCCCTCTGGTAAGTTTTTATCTTTGGCTCTTTAGTTACCTGGGAGTTGAATTGGGTTATTGCCCATTATAAAAGTAGTAAGATTCTTACTGATCCTACTGCTTTTGGGAGGGGCCAAGTGATTCTGGTGTGGCGAGGACCTGGCATCAGATCAGGATTATTCTGATTTCAGGGCTGAATATATAGTTTTGTTATTGTAAATATTCAGTTCTGATTTTGGGATTTTCCCCCCATTTGTACATGTACTTGAACATGTACATGTACTTGTACAGGTAATATATGGGATTTAGTACTGAACCGATTGACCCGGTCTTAAATGACCTTAGCTGTTGATAGACCGTTAAACCCCAACAAACAAACAAACCCCCTTATAAGAGTAATCCTACCGGTATTACTTTTTAGGGAATGGGCCAAGTGAATGGTGTGATATGGACCTGGCACCAGTAGCCTATTTCACCAACATTGCAAAGTATACTTTTCTAGCAAAGTATACTTTGACGGAGAAATTTTCAATTTTAAGATAAATTTATTAATTTTGATTATACATGTACTGAATTTATTACATTATCACAGCCATTTTGGCTGTGATAATGTAATACATTCAGTATAATAATTCTGAGTACTTTTAATCATCAAATATATGCAGTTGTTAGTTTTATATTAAACACTGCATTTCAGGAAAAATAAATGATTACTTCCTCAAAGTATACTTGCTAGAAAAGTATACTTTGCAATGTTGGTGAAATCGGCTACAGGTCAGGTTATTCTAATTTCATGGCTGAATAAATGTATATATTTATCTCGATGTAAATATTCCTTTCTGATTTTTGGTTTTCTCCTCAATGCAGCTGGTTCAATGCGGGATTGAACCCGTTGGCCCGGCCTTAAATGACCTTAGCTGTTGATGGGCCGTTAAACACCAATAAACAAAACATAAAACTGTTAGACCAAAAGGTTTCTAGATGTGCAAAGTGCATTTCAATTCCGTACTCCCACATCATGGATTATTCCCCCCCCCCCCACACACCCTTTCAGACTGGGAAAGTCGTCTCTTGGTGGTACTCTCTCATAGTGGGATGCATCCATTTAGTGTTGTCTATTGCTTATATTAATAGTTAATTGAAGCTCCTACTTGGCAATTAAATCTTACAAGATTGTTGAAGTGTTTAACCCAGTGCATTCTGATGAATCAAAATACATTTATGCTTTTCGGTGTATGTAAATTTAGCTCACCGGATCCAAAGGCTTTGGCAAAAATGGTCATATGATACACGAGATGTGATACATGTGATAATTAAATCAAAGATGCTGATGAGATGTTCACTTTCATAGCCGAATCAACCACGAGCCCTCTAAAGGTAATATGGTTGTAATTTTCAATTTGTGGATCAGTTGGATACTGATTTTCAGACGAATAGCCTATGTACTTAAAGTATGAGCCAAAATGAGAGATATACATTTATGTATATATCTGATCAGTCAGGTGAGTGAATCTTCGTGCTTATCAAAAGTATATGTTGTGACCACTCATTTGAATCATCGTAACAAGATGTGTTCAAATGGTGGTCACAACATATATTTCTGATGAGAAAATAAATTCTTTGAAATATTCAGTCGGTGAAATAATGTATATTCAGGATGTAATGGGTTAAACAGTCAACACTTATGAAAAGTTTATCATAACTGTGCAGTGGTCATATTTTGTAGTCGTAGTTTATATACATATATACATGTATCATTGTTTAGTATGCACATACATGTACATGGTTTTGTAAGTTTGTGTATAATCATTCATTATTCATTAAATTAGCAACCTTGAAGACTGATTTTACTGATTTTACCTTTTATCACCAGTACTAATACTTTTTCTCGTACAATTAAGCTTTGATACTGTTTAAACCCAGAATAATTAGTTCATGGTTGGGATTATGAACAGGACAAGACATGCCATGCAAATGGCTGAGAAATTAATTTCTTGACACAATTACATGTGCAAAGTGGGATAGATATTATTTCATGCTTTTGTGACCGTTGAATATGTTGATACTACAGTGGAACCCCTCTAAACCGAACACCCTGGGGACAGACTGAAAAGTTTGGTTTATAGGGCTTTTCGGTTTAGAGGGGTTTTCTATTTCCAGTTAAGGAAATGTATGTTTTCCATCATTAACTCTGGGATTTGTATAGTATATACCATTATTACCATATTGAAAGTGGACCAGCCACCAGTATAGAAAATTTATGGAGTATTTTCATATTTCTCAACCGGAAAAAGTTAAGTCCCAATGAGACGATTCTAAAGCACTCCCAACTTGCCATTTGTATGGAGAAATAAGAAATGTACCCCCAAATTATGCACCTTAACGGGGGCTCGGCTACAGAGTTGTGTTTTATCATGTCGACATGTGTAATTCCCAATAAACAGAGTGCAGATGACATTGGATAAAGGCCCCTAAGTATTTTGTGCCACTGTGGAACTTTCTCGATCAGCTGGAGCGCTCTTTTAATACCAGAATGTGTTTTTTTTGTATTGACATTGCAAATAGTACAGATTCGCAAGGGGTATAGCAAATAGTTCGCAATGTAATCTGAGTCTACGGTCTACACTGGTCGCAAAGAGCATATGACACATTTCGCGTGTGCTGTGTAGTTAACGCGAGCTGCTACAATAGCCCACAGGCTACAGTCACGAGTTTACAGCCTCGTTAATTATCAGATTGTCAGATTAATCGGTCGGTGGGTTCACAAAAAATGTGCCGATTATTTTATTTCCGTAATTGTTACGTACGTGTATAATTAAATTGTGAACCATGCTATTGTAATGAGCTTGTAAAACAGCAAACATGTCTCGTATTTAGGTCGCATGTATTGAATAGATTCTTAACTTTGTAATGCCGCTTATGACATTAAAAAAACACGCCGCTTAGCGCATTACACGCATGGATAGCGCTTGTGCAGAGCTCAAGTTAATGTGCGTAATTTGATCAATTTTGATATTTCTTCCACACAAATGTCAAGTTGGGAGTCCGTTAGAATCGTCTCATTCTCGTGGCTCCGCATTTTGGGAACCAGAGCTGAACAATACCGGGAACCTGTCTATTGTAAACACGGTGTGATTTTGACACCCGCTTGAAACAACAACATTGAAATTGGGCGCGGTGTATTTCTTGGATGACATCATGACAGGTGACCGTGTTTCCGGTTTTCCGGGGTTATTTTAACGCTGAAATATGGTTTTGGGACTTGAAATGGCGTCCGGATTACGGAGTAGAGAGGTTCCGGAATAGAGGGGTAGAAACTAATGTGTTTATATAGCAGAATATTCGGGACGTGGTCGTATGTTTGGTATAGCGCAAATTCCGGTATAGAGGGGGTCCGGTTTGGAGGGGTTCCACTGTATTAATATTGTTACTTGTTCAATTTAACATTTTATATCCTGGATTTCATGATGGGTGGGTATGATAATGCACAATTATAAATGTCAGAGATGTGTCTTTTTAATTAATAACAAATTATAACGGCAAGAACAGTAACAAATAACATGCTAACTTTTTCCTCTATTCTAGGGACTCGCAGAGCAAAAGGGGGGTTATCGAGTAGTGTAGCTCCTGGTCAATGTCACGCACACGTAGGTAGCCCAATACAAATCTGATGTTTTTGTTGGAGGCACCTGGAGTGGAATGATCACCCAACTGAATAATGAAAGGAACAGTGTAGGTCCGGATCAAACTATGCACGGACGGATCTGGAACTACACTGGTTACGAACCAGGGTAGAGCCCTTTCAACCCTACAGACTATAAAGCAAATATATGCAAACAATGCAGATCCCGATGAGACGGCTTGTAACAAGCTGTCTCATCAGGATCTACTGTGCTTGCCAATATTTTTCAAAATATTTAAAAAAAAAATACCCCTAATCTGATTAATGGAATAGTCCAGAAATCACATGGAGCTATCACTGTCAGATATTTAAGAGTGAAATGGCAATCAATTCTGCACATACTATGTTAATCGTACATCTAACAATATTGATACAATTATCAAAGTGATCAGATACGGATGACAAAGATAATCTGGGGTTATGTTGGTCACAAATAGACTCCCAATTCTCATTCAAACATTGTGGGTGACAGGTGATGGGTAGTTTAACGGTCGAGGTTCGTCCTGGTTTGGCCCTCACATACGTCTTTGGCATTTTTGTATGTGACAGTTGAATCTGGTTATACTCCTTATGAGAGTATTACGATCATTGCCATTCACAGCTGTCATGCTTCTAACAAACAATATCTATATACTTAACCCCTTTCATGTTGAATACACCTGTATGAGGTATGAACAAATTTAAATAATTTTCACAATTTTTCTTCTCTTAAGTCCATGTTGTGACCACTTATTTGAACCGTCTCGCTGAGACAGTTCAAATGAGTGGTAACAACATATATGTCTCTGCATAATTAATAGAAATATTTTAATTTTTCGTGCAAAAATTGTAGCCTCAGCAGGTAATGGGTAAACAGGCTGCAGAGGTGTGTCGGGTCAAAATCTAGACTGGCCACAAATGCCAGAAGCCCCATTTCTCATATCACAGTAGTAGATATAATGTGACTGGAGAAATGTGGGTTACGGATTTTGTGACCAGTGTAGATCCAGATCAGCCTGTGCATCAGCAGTCTGATCAGGATCTGCACTGTTTGCCATACCATCAATGAAATATCAGTCGTGCTTTGAACAAGCAATATAGATCGTTATCTGGCTATTTGATCACGAGGTACACTGGTCACAAATCCCAGAAGCCCTCATGTCACATTTAATAGTAGATATATGTGAACTGCATGTCCTCCCATGATAATGAGACTAAGTTTGCAACTACAGTAGCTCGGATGAGGAAGTCTGTTCAGAGCCTTCACTGTTCATTACTGAGTGGTGGAAATGCAGGTAACAAGAACACATCCATATGAGACAGAAACGCCATGTGATTTTGTGCGAAGAACATGTGCGATTTTTCATGAAATACATTTACAGAAGTTGATATTTTCTGTAAATGATGTCGAAAGATGACAACATTTTCATAGCAACTGTGGAATTCAAGTCCGCATTTGATATGAATATGTTGTCAACTTTCGACGTCATTTACGGAAACTATTGTAATTTTTTCATAAAATATCACATAATGTTCTTGGTTACAACATGGCGCGTTTCATATTAAGTTGCAACTGTGAGCCATCCTTAATGGGATTCACCCCATGGGCTAAATAAGCTAGTGGATACCAGTACGATTTTCTGACTGTCGGGTAGGGTGCCTTATAAATGTAACCACCAGAAGATTTGGGCGACGTCTGTAGCCTATTTCACCAACATTGCAAAGTATACTTATCTAGCAAAGTAGACTTTGAGGGAGTAATCATTTATTTTTCCCGAAATGCATTATGTCATATAGAACTAACGACTGCATATATTTGATGATTTCAGAATTATTATACTGAATTTATTACATTATCACAGCCATTTTGGCTGTGATAATGTAATAAATTCAGTATAATAAAAATTTATAAATTGATCCTTAAATTGAAAATTTCTCCCTCAAAGTATACTTTGCTAGATAAGTATACTTTGCAATTTTGGAAATAGGCTACAGATCATGAAATTCTTGCTTCAGTCCTGTAAGGTACTACAGTTTACAAGCGTTACCTTAAACTCTTTAGTCAACAACTGATAGCCCAGTCAAATTCTTGGTCCCAAGTACATGTTTTCCTATACAATAACATACATTTTCGTTTAACTCGAAGTATTTTCCTCCGTCCCTAAACTTTCAGTAAATGAGTGTAGACAAATACATGAAATTACAATCTTCCCTACCATGTGTATCGGTAACTGTTACTGCAGAAATGTGACTTACAGGTTTTGTGACCATTGTAGATCCAGATCAGCCTGTGCATGCCATTCCATCAATGAAATGCATGTCGTGCTTCTTACACGCATTATATGTAGGCTATGGGAGTGCTATTTGATCAGGAACTACACTGGTCATAAATCCCATAAGCCCCATTTCTCCAGTTATAGCCACATATGATCAGATGGTCACAAACATTAGCAATCAATTTTCAGATGGCATGAAAAGTTTGCACAAGTAAATAGTAAATGTTCTTTTTGGCAAAACCATGTGTTCTGATCAAACTGATTTGTGAAAAACATCATTTATCGGTAAATCAACGAAAATCAAACTTGCCTAACACAAAGTGTAACAAGGGCGTCCTTATTACGAAGCTAATCCCCTCGCTGGCAGGCTTGATAATAAAAAAACAAACTTTTAACGCATTTGCCTTTCAAAGCCATCCAAACAAGGTAAACACAAATCGTCAGTGACCTTCGGCGGGCGGACGTGGGTCATATGCAAAGAAAGCACCATCCCTAGACACACAATGTGGCCAAATTTTGTCAAAATCAGTGAAGCGATTCATAAGTTATTGAAAAATGAAAGGTGTTACGTACATATGCATGCATGTATGTACGCATGTACGTACGTTCATAGACTAAAGCTATATCCCCTCTTGCCTATCGGGGATAACATAGATGTGGCTGTGACAGGATAAATGGGGCTTATGGATTTATGATCAATTCTAATCAGATAGCACACTCGTGTAGCCTGATAATGATCTATAATGCGTATTAGAAGCATGGCGCATGTGTCATTGATGGAATGGTGAACAGTGCTGATCCTGATCAGGCTGATCTGGATATACACTGGTGGCAAAACCCATAGGCCCAATTTCTCCAGTCACAGACACAAATTAATATTTTTCTTTACCAAAGTTGATAAGAACTTGTGCCATAATAGTCATCCACATAAACTTGTTGAAACCATTCATTACCAAACTGTAGTCCGTCCAAACTATGACTTAACCCTTGCAATGCTGAATTAGATTTTGTTGTCTGCTGTTTATGTTTTATTTGCCATTATACTCGTGATAAACATAATTTGACAGCACTTTAGAATCATTTCCAATGATGTTACTGAGAAAGAATACAAAATATGAAACAACAGCAAACAAAATTTTCGGTTCCCGCCTTCTAAGGGTTAAAGCCAGAATATGACCATAAAGACAATACAATCTGCCATCCTGAACATTATATAGAACCTATGTTCAAGCACAAAACCTGTTTTCTATAAGATGGTGGGTGGTGAGATCATTCAATTATTTTCATGGTGGGCCATATGTCGGAGCATTTCTGATTGTCATGTGCTGACAGACACTTGAGCAAGTCATGTAAGTCTGCAAAGAAGAATAATTGTCATAATTCAATTGAAGAACATATCGTCAATCTAAGAACAATAATTTTCTAAAACAATTTTTCATGTCAGAAACCATTATCTTTGAAGAACACATTAGGACATGGAAAAAATATGTGGCTTAACCATTTCATCCCTAAGTAACTGGAATGGATTTTGATATGTTACTTTTTCAACCAATACAATCATCACAAAATGATTTTCATACTAGTCCATTTATGAAAGGGGGTGTTTTTGCTTTCAACAATAAGAAAATTACTTGCAAAAAGTGCAGATCCTGATGAGACAGCTTGTTACGAGTTGGCTCATCTGGATCTGCAAAAGCCGGGCTTTTGGGTTCAAAGGGTTCATAAATGATGCTTATGGCCAATGTGACCAGCTTAGACACAGACATGTCTTCACATATTATGTCTGATGAGGCCTGCATCTGCATAATTCAGACTGAGAGTACAGTCTATCCTTATGAAGCTGCAGAAACATCGAGTATATTTGTGGCTGTGACTGGAGAAATGGGGCGTATGGGATGTGTGACCAGTGTAGCTCCTGATCAAATAGTACACTCCTGTAGCCTGATAACGATCTAATTTATTATTTGAAGCATGATGGGTGTTTCATTGATGGAATGGCGAACAATGTAGATCCTGATCAGACTGAGGATGCACTGGCTGATCTGGTTCTACACTGGTTGCAGGCGCGGATACAGAAATAATTGCAGGGGGGGGGGGGGTGGGGGTCTAGACCTCCGCGAGCTCGAAGTGTGATGCGCACCGTAAAGTTGGGGGGTGCTCCCCCAGGAAATTTTTAAATGCCAGATTGCCGCAGATGCGATTTCCTGACACCTAGGCCACGAACAAAGACGTCCAATTATTCGAGTATTGTAGATTTTCTTATTTTATTTTTTTTTGGCCGGGAGCAGGGGGGTCAAAGCCCATTTCTCTTGTCACTCACATAATGTACTCAGATCTCCTGCTTAACCCTTTCACCCCTAAGTAGTCCATGTAGACTTGAACTATTTCCATTAATCAGGAAAAATCTTTTTTGATGAAATAAGAAAATATCCACAAACAGTGCAGATCCTGATGAAGCAGCTTGTTACGAGCCAGCTCATCTGGATCTACACTGTTAGCAAACATTGGGAATGCTGTCTTTGTGTTGAAAGGGTTAAACGAGTTTTGTCAAGCTGCTTGGTTTGGACAACATATGTTTAGGCTGTTCTGAGATTAATTCTTTAGTCTAAGGCAGTTCAATACATGTGAATAAATCTGCTACATCGGTTGTCAAGAGCAAATTTACAACAAAGTCAGTAAATGATTCCACAGCCTTTGACTATAAAAGTAATCACATATTGGTAAAATACCTTTAAGTAGTAGTAATAATTTTGACTTATGATGAGATTCATAAACGTCATTGTACAAACATCATATGAGACACGCCATGTGATTTTGTACCTTTGGTCATGTGCGTAATTTCATGAAATACGCTTACACAATTTACAATATTATCAGTAAATGTTGTCCAAAGTTGACAAAATTTTCAGAGTACATGCGGAATTACATGCGGAAAAATATTGTAAATTTTGTAAATGTATTACGCAGTTGTCAGAAGGGACAAAATCGAATGGCGTGTCTCCTATATAATAATGTATAGCGGAAAAACCCTGATGTTACATGCCAGTTTTTTGCGCTTTTAACATGTTGCCTCTTTCGACGCCACTGATTATTTGGTTTCATGCATTATTGCAAGTTGAGAAGCATATCAAATGCATGTACACGCGAGTACATATTTATATAATTCAATAGTACTTGTAATATGTTCAAGCGTTTTCTTCAGTTTCATCAATGACCAGCCGCCCATAACTGTCGTCTAGGCTCTCTGGTGTCGTCCTGGATTTCTCATGTGTGCACAATGTGGCATTATGTCTCGACACTATTTCTGGAGTATCATCCGCCATTCTGGGATAAAACAGTTTTGCAGGTGTAAACTTCCTGGGAATCATATTTGCATCACTGTTTGAATCTGAAGAAGAAAGTAGAAAGTTTTACCGAATGTTTTAAGGTATTAGGTAATAGATAGATACACTTGAATTCAATGATAATGGCTTCATAACAGTGATGTGGTATATGAATATATATAACATATGTGAATATTGTCTTGTTACTGTATACTATATGGAGAATTGAGTTGCCATCTCCGCCATCTTTGTATGTACAAGCCATCGTACAGTTTCATCACTTCATGTGTTCGACACGTACAGCAAATAATATGACAGTAAACCAAATAAAATTTGGTGAAATACATAATAGACAGATATGAGAATGGCAAGCTATAAATATTATGCCAGCAAACAAAAGACGAGATGTCTGAGCATTTCTCCAATCAATCTCCAAATAAATTTCAACGTGTAAAGCTTTCCAATCTGATGCACAGCCTATGTTACTGTACACGTTACCCATAGGTAAAGCCATTTTTACTCTCATAGTAGGTGAGTAGACACCAGGGATAATACATTCAACTGCTCACATGTCACTGGAGTGGGTGGCAGGTGGGAGCACGCGATGGGTAATTTAACGATCGGGGTTCATCCTTACCGGAATCCCGACTGGAGACCTGATTTGGCCCTCAAGTACGTCTTTGGCATTTTGTATGTGACAGTTGAATCTGGTTATATCCCTTATGTGAGTATTACGATTATTCGTAATCCTATTTTAGGGGAAGGGGCCAAGTGACTTGGTGTGGTATGGACCTGGCACCAGGTCGGGTTATTCTAATTTCAGGGCTGAATATATTTGTTCTCGATGTAAACATTCCGTTCTGATTTTGGGATTTTCCCCCCAATGCAGCAGGTTAAAATGGGATTGAATCCATTTGCCCGGCCTTACATGACCGTAGCTGTTGATAGGCCGTTAAACACTAATAAACAAACAAACAAACACATGTCACTGGCTGTCCAGAAAACTGACATATTTTACAGTTTAGCGTAATGTAATTGATAGGATCCATTCTCAATGGCTTTTCTACGTGTGATTAGCTACATTATATCATAATTATGTTCTACTTCACATTTTGAGTTCTTTGTCAAACGACAGAACAGGTGAAACTGGCTGATGGCTGGAACACTCAAAGATGGCCGACTTGGCCACCCCATGTGCCGTATAGGATACAGTATACATATATTCCATCACATTTACAAAGCAATTATCTTTGAATCAAATGATGATGAGGTATGTAGTTGGTCCTTAAACATGTATTTTGTCTACTTATTTTGCTCCTACAGTCACTGTAGTCAATAATCATGCAGTGATGTGGCTGAATAATTATCTCAGTTCAAACCGAAAGTGCAAAAACAATGACTCAAGTAGGATATGCACTGTCATAAAATATCCAAAATATCTGATTGAGTTGCATTTTATTGTTGATTACCGGCATACGGGACCTATACATATATAAATTAATATTATCGAGAACTCGATCACTGGTAATACTAGTACTCGTAGTTGTTAAAATTGTAATGGCATAGTTCCCAGTACGACATCATAGTATAACAAGAGCACCACACAAAATGATGAAACCACTCGTCCGTGATTGGATGTAGAATTATTAAGACATTCAATGATTCAAGTGACAACAAGTATGTCAGTGACACCCGTGGATGGGTTGGTTGTGATATGTTGTGCATGGTAGATAAGTGGATCACCATATAAAGCATTGAGTTGAAAAAATATGCAACGGTTAACCTTACCGATTTACACCTGCACTCATTCTTATTACTCATTCAAGCCAACAAATAGGTTAAAGGTAGGTGGCAGTCATGTATGGGTTGTGGTGAGTGATGAATGAGGAAACTGTGACCAAGTTTAATTAACTTAAAGTGACTGTGTCTCAGATGGTACTTACGAAGACAGAGTTACACCAATGAATATTAGAGCAACTAATTGTTATTGGTCATAAACTTCTTTGGCTAATTTGGCATTTGCATGTCCGCTTTCAATGTACTCAACAGCAAATCGACTTACTGTTTACCACATTGAAAGCTGACATGCAAATGCTATAATTAGCTGACAAACACATGTTTATGACCAGCGACAAGTTGCGACTGTTAGTACAATATTCATTTACATTTCTAAGCTGTTTTTTGTGAAATGCATCTTCGGAGGTACTATCTGAGACAGTCACTTTAAGGTAGTTGTACCCTTCTTGTGGCACCACATAAAGTATATGGAAATCTAATAAACCTAATAATAAAACAATAGCTACTTGCACAAATAAACCAAATGAATGTGATCAGCAAGTCTTTATGCAGATACTGCTACCAATAAAAATGCACACACACCTGTAATATGCAAATAACATACCAATTTTGATGTAGCACATGTTTATTTACATTTCTACACATGTGTGTAGATTCTACACTGTAGAAGCCAAATTATGCATGTAAAGCATACAAAACGTATGATTTGCTAGCTACAGCATATGGTGTCATTGTTTACTGGCAGTATCTGCATACAGACTTATTAAACACATATATACATGTACCGGTATGTGGTTTGTTGGTGCAATGGTGTAAGTTGCTATCATTTTATATTAAAGTAGGTTTTTATTAGATTTTCATAGACTTATATGGGATTTGACCCCATTAACCCGAACTATATGGTAACATGACATGAGCTGTTGACAGGCCGTTAAACACCATTAAATAAATAATTAGTCTATAGCCCACCCTATACTCAAGGTCAAGGGACTATACCTGTGTGACAGAACATCCCCATGTTTACCCTAATGCATGTACATGTACATGTACACGTTAATGTACTATCACTATTCGAAGATATAAAAATAATTATTCTAATGCACATTTCTTGCTGTGACAGGAGAAATGGGGAGCAATGGGGCTTATGGGTTTTGAGACCAGTGCAGATCCTGATCAGACTGTATCCGCAGTCTGTCAGGATCTGCACTGTTCGCCATTCCATCAATGAAACAACCGTCATGCTTCTCAAAAGCAATATACATGTAGATCATTATCAAGCTACACGCATGTGCTATTTGATCAGGAGCTACATTGGCCAAAAATCCCATAGGTCTCAATTCTCCAGTTACAGCCACTTTTTAGTACTTACATGCTTTTTGCATAGCGTTGTACTGTTTCATTTGAAGTTGTCTTAATTCTTCATTCTTGAGCAAATGCTGCACAAATTTGATATCCGACACCAATCCATGCCCCATACCAAGCTTCACCCTATCCCATCTCAAAGTTGTATCACCCTTCAACACTATAATTTTGCCAACTGCCCTTGTCTCAGGTTTTGTTGAACTTGATGAACATTGTGTGGCGTTTGCACTGATTGGTATACCAGTACTACTAACAAAAGTACCTCCTGTTGCGCCAATAACGGTTTCGATCGATATTAGCCCTCACCAGTCCACCACTGTCAGTTGTAGGTGTATTTACAACTTTCTCTGCACGATGATGTGAACCAGAATCCATCACAGATGGCAAATTTTCACTAGAATGTTTGTCATTTGTAGATCCTGTATTAGTATGGGGGCTTTCAAACATAAAGTCATCATTTAAACAGTTATTTTGATTGTTAATGATGGTGTTCCCACTTGTTTTAGTATATTGTGGAGGTAGTGGACATTCTTCATCTTCTGTGGCACTATCTTTTGCACAAAGCTTACCGGTATCATTAATATCAGTGACATTATGCATATGGTATTCGTGTGACAGTTGGGTAGGTTTACAGTGGTTTCTTCCATGTGTCAGAGGCTCTATATGACTACAGGAGTCTGCCACAATTTCAATTGGCGGCATAGTAGGTTTGTTTGGAGGAGAAACTATAATCTTGCCGGTATTTTGAACAATTCTTGCAGGAAAATCTAAGAATGGAACTGGACTAATTAATCTCCTCTTTGTTGATTTCTTTCTTTTTCTCTTATTCACCTTGCATTTACTTTCGGGCATACTTCCTTCAGGGAGTACACTACAGACATTTCTTCCAGTTACTTGGTTTTCATTTGTTTGGCATGCACTACTAGTTGTACCTTCCTCAGTATGCTGTGATTGATTTTGGGTTGGTGTAGCAACATTGTATTTCCTTTGTTTAGCCATGTCACCAGACTCCATACCTTCATTATCATCAATTATATTGGCATTTCTCTTACGGGTTGACTGTTCATTCCCTAGTGTTAATGCACATGTATCTAGTTTTTCTGGCATCGAGACGCTTGTAGCATTATCGGTAACAGATATTTGGTTACCATTGCTAGCCAGATTTGCACCATCATAGTAGGGAGTTTGTCTTTGCGTCACAAATGAAGTCGCTGCAGGCAATTGATTCTGTATAGGTACATTCACAATGTTTGCTGAAGCCATACTGCTTTTATAGTTTGATTCATAAACAATATTTCCAAATTTGTCCATATATATCACTGGGGGTGGTAGCAAAGGCTGGACACCAAATATCCTTGGTTGAGCCTCCGCATTCGGGTTGCACATGCGAACCTGTCTGCTTACACGGTAATGTGCCATTGGCAACAATGGTGCTCTGTTCGCAGTTGTGAAGCGCCCTTGTGGATCTCTTTGAATGATTTGCTGCATGATATTCTGTGTTTCACTTTTAGGAAGAATTTGCCTAACTGCTGCTCGTTTGGGCTGATTTCGTTTTACAGTACATTCATTATTATTGTTGTTTGAGTTTACGCTTGTGTGATTACTATTCGGCACTATGTCTGTAAGTTCATTATTATTGTTGTTTGAGTTTTCGCTTGCATGATTAATATTTTTCAATATGTCTGTTTGACTATCCAATGTCTTTTGAATGTTATTCAAATATGCATGCTGCGAACATTTTGAAGAGTGTGTACACATTGATGTGCATACAGTGCTAGATATTGGTGTGTCCTGACTATCAAGTACAGAGTTTAAAGTTTGATTACCCGAGTATTCTGTACTATTTGTAGACACAGATTGTCTGTTGATCTTTACAGTCATTACATCTGCTGGTATATCTTTCTCATTTGTATGCATGGTTGTCAATTTTCCAACATTGAGTGCTGCAATTGTGGCCGGTTTTAAATTTTGCAATACATGTGATGATGGTGAAAATGTACCTTGCGTGTCCTGAACCACGCTTGTACACGGGCTCTTACTTACTGATGCTGTAATTGTGTATGTAGCATCTTCAGAACAACTTGTGGATTTCTTCACTGGCGGTTCAGTCGTTTGTATTGTGCCTTCATTTATATAATCAAGGTTGGTATTGGAAACACGTTTTGTATTGGTTGCATTGTTACTAATTGTACATATTGGTGACGGAAGAGGGCTACCGTTGTATATATTCTTTCTTTTTACACTACTAGTATATTGTTTCAACATTTTCAGGTTTTGTGCAAATGTTTCTGTATTCTTAATTTGCACATCATATTTATTTTGTGGAGAGCAATTGTGTTTTACGTTTACTAACATTTCAATGATTTCTGAATTATCGTGCATCAACTGCATCTGTTTGTCGTTTATTTCCAATGATTTATTGGTGATTTCTTTCTTTATTGAAAGGATATGATTTTTGGATTTCTTATTCGTTTTAAGCAAATCAAGCTCTTTAATTTGCATGTCCAATATTTTTATTTTTTGTTCATTTATTTTCTTTTTAAGTTCATATAATTCCATTTGTTGAATTATCTCACTGCGTCTTTCACTAGAACGAACCTTGCTTGAACCTTGAATATTATTTATTTGGTCTGATGTTGTGTCTGATTCTGAAACAGGTTTAGTCATTGCTTTTGATACATGTTTGTCATTGCCTGCAACATTTTGCTGTCTAGTTCCTATACATTTCACAGGATCAGTCTCAATCTTTCCGATTTTCTTAGATGTGCTGCCAGACGTAATGTTTTCAACTACTTTTTCAAGATTTTCCACGACTCCTTCTTGTATTTCTTTTACTCGACAGCGGAGCAATTCAATATCTTTGATTTCACAAACATCTGTTTCTCCATCGGTTACATTAGTAATTTTCATGCACATGTTGTTCAGTGCAGTTTGTGCTGTCGGTGTGTGCTCTCTTTTGATTGTAACTGGACGACCTGGTGGGCTGAGTACACAGTGCACATCAGTCTTATTTGTAGTCATAATTGTATCTTCAGTACGACACGGTATATTGTTTGCAAAATTAGTGCCAATGTCAGTTTCAGGCATATGTTCACCACGTAATGGCTTTAATTGTGATATACTTGAAGTTTGCGACCTACTTTCATTTAACATGCGTGGAACTTTATTGTCATGTAGCTGATTTTCAGATTTAGAGGCTTTCGGTATAACATAAGATTTGTTCTTATTTTTAGAATACCCATATATCCACTTGCAAAACCTTTCAGTGTATTTCCTGTCTAAATCATCGTTACACTTGCCATTTGTAGTAGCAATTCCATCTTCAGTTTCTGAAGTATTGCTAATTTCTTCAAACTCGTGCGAAAGTGATGCTGCATCAGTAAGGTAAGTATTCAATTCTTCTGCTGAAAGGCTTCTGAGTTCACAGTCATCAACTGGCTCAGTGAATATCGGTGGCGAATCTTCTTGCGAATATCCACTGCAACTACCAGTTTCTTGTGCATATTGATTCATATCGTCCATTATTGCAGACCGCGACTCACAAACACCTTCCGTGGCTTTGGTGAATGAAGTATCTGTATGTGTATTGTCTAAATATGAGTTAGTGTGGGCAAAATCTTCAGTTTTTATTTCAATCTCGTCCATCATATTACTATCTGGTTGAGAGAAAATTGATGTTTTCTTTAACAGGTTTTGTTGTAACAGTCGCCTTTGCTCTTTCAATTTCTCAACTTGATACCAGTTTTTGGGCATGGGCACTGAACTAAACCAGTTGGTAGGTAGTGCCATCATATCTGATTCTGTCTGTCTTTCGTTGTCGGCATCAGAATCGGATGATCTAGAAGTCTCAGATTCAAGACTTCTATCCCATTGTGTATTTGGTGCTCCAGCCATTTCAACATGTTCACTGTCTGTCAATGAAGTCCATGCTCTCCCATCAATTGTAATGTTGGTAGAATTGCTCTCATCCATGCCTTATTCTATAGCTCCAGTGCTGACATGCACACTGTTAATCTGAAATTAGTAAGAGTATACATACATGTTACATAGTTATTTACCTATGGGAGGGCAGTTCAACACATGCAGTCAACTGGTGGAGTGGTTATGTTTGCTGACAATTAATAGAGCAAATGTAGAGAGAATAACTACACGAGTCTCTCACTTTCCAGTACTAAAATGATCCCTGTTGATAGGTGAACAAAAACATTTAATGGTAAGATTTTTGAGACACATTTTGCAAAATTGTGAATTGAAGTGTATAGTTTTAACAATATTTTATTCATATTTTGACACATACACAAACATAGTACCGTATTTACCGTATGTATTGGGACACCGGAAGTATTGGGACACCTCTATTTTTTACGAAAATAATTATTTTTGGGAGATTAAGATTTGGAACATACCTCAAATCAGCGTAAAATTCCATAATTTTTTCGTATTAAGTTTTGGGACAACCCTTTTTCATCATTGTGTGAATCCATTTGGAGTGTGTACACATATTAATTTGGAAGAACATGCACTTTTGATATTCTGCTTTCTTAAATCCCACAAACACGTATTTTAACATGTTACAAATTGAGAAATATGATTCAGAAGACAGCTGTTCAAAAGCTCACTCTGTTTCACATGTCCAAAATGTGGATAGGGTATATACAGGGCTTGTACCATGCAAATGACCGACAAGTATATCAATTAGTCTAGTTGGTTAGCCATCAACAAGTAATCTGTCAAGTAATATTAATGTTATATCATGATGAAGAAACTTGTACAAACTTTTGACGTAAAAAAAAATGGCTCAGTATTTCCGCAAACATGTGAAGATAGTTACGAATTATTACATTTATCAAGTGTCCAAATTTTGAAGTAATCCATCAAGTAGTTTTGAAGTTATACCATGATGAAGAAGCTTGTACAAACTTTTTGACACAAAAAAAAATGGCTAAGTGTTTCTGCAAATAAGCGATGGTACAAAAGATCAAGGTCATGTTAATGGTGGCATGAGTGTGTTCTAAATGCTCACATGTATAAGTGTCCAAATATTGAAGCAATCCGTCAATTAATATTAAAGTTATACCATGATGAAGAAACTTGTACAAAGTTTTTGACACAAAAAAAATGGCTAAGTGTTTCTGCAAATATGCGATGGTACAAAAGATCAAGGTCATCTTAATGGTGTTCTAAATGCTCACATGTATTAAGTGTCCAAATATTGAAGCAATCCGTCAATTAATATTAAAGTTATACCATGATGAAGAAACTTGTACAAAGTTTTTGACGCAAACAAAAATGGCTAAGTGTTTCCGTCAAAATGTGAACGTAAAAATGTGAAGGTCATGTTACTGGCGGCATGAGTGTGTTCCAAATGCTCACATGTATCAAGTGTCCAAATATCGAAGTAATCCGTCAAGTAATATTAAACTTATACCATGATGAAAAAGCTTGTTAAGTTGTACTTTTTTATGCAAAAAAAATGGTTAAGTGTTTCTGCAAATATATGAAGATCAAAAAGATCAATGACATGTTAATGGCGGCATGAGTGTGTTCCAAATGCTCACATGTACACAAAAAAATGGCTAAGTGTTTCCGCAAAAATGTGAAGGTAAAAAGGTCAAGATCATGTTAATGGCGGCATGAGTGTGTTCCATATGCTCACATGTATCAAGTGTCCATGACAGACGTCGTATGCTGCTCAGTTAAAGCAGTTATGAACTGAGTATGCGTTCCAGAGATATATGAGACACGCCATGCGATTTTGTACCTTCGGACATCTGCGTAATTTCATGAAATACTTTTACAGTTTACATTTTTTTTTGTAAATGGCGTCAAAAGTCGACAACATTTTCAGAGTACGTGCGGAATTATATTGTAAACTTTTGACTTTACTTATGAAAAATATTGTAAACATATTTAATGAAATTACGCAGATGTCCAAAGGTACAAAATCGCATGGCGAGTCTCATATGCATAATGGATGGATATGCCAACAGCAGACAGTTTGCAAATTATTGCCGCTATGTGAAGTTTAATGTCCCCAGTACTAAATCCGGAGCATTATAAATATAATATAAAACAAGAGTTCCGAAGGTCGCAATAAACGCCCGTTGAGGTATAGCCAGTATACAAGTGGGGATAACTCCATGGAAAAAGAAATCTGTGACGTTGATGGATATACCCCTCACAACGAAAACGTAAACAAATGAGAATTCAAGGAAAGTAGGTCAAGGTCACCTGAATGACCCAAGATGGTTGGGTATCAATCTAAGCAAGGTACTGATGAAGTTCGGCAAAGATCCGCCTAACGTATTGACGAACGTGACCTATATTTCGAAAAAGTAAGTCAAGATCACTTGAATGACCCAGGGTGGTTAGCTATCACTGTAAGAAAGCAGCTGATGAAGAAACATCCGACTAACGTATCATGAGATATATAAAATTTGGACGTACATCCAAATTTTGGTGGACCTGTCCAATACTTCAAGAAAAGTAGGCCAAGGTCGCCCAAATGACCCAGGGTTGTTAGGTATCAATGTAAGGAAGCTACTCATGAAGTTTGGCGAACATGTGATTAACATATCAGGAGATATACACTATTTGGACGTACATCCAACTTTTGACGGACATGAGTTATATTTCGAGACAATCGCCGGAAAGTGTCTAACCCACGAAGGTCAACATCACCAAGGTCAAGGCTAAAATGTGAGGAAGTCCAAAATTATTGATATGAAGGTCAAGATCACATAGATCAAGGTCACACAAATGTGAGGAAGCTATTGATGAAGTTTGGTAATGATCGGACTAACGGATCAGGAGATATTCAACATTTGGACGTACAATGTACATCCAAAATTATTGACACAGAGGTTAAGGTCACCAAGGTGAAGGTCAAGATCACCTGAATGACACTAGATATCTATCAATGTGAGGAAGCTATTTATGAAGTTTGATAATGATATAATAACGGATCAGGAGATATTCAACATTTGGACGCATGTCCAAAATTTTGGACACCAATGTGAAGCTCACCAAGGTCAGCAAAATTACACTGGGTAGATAGCCATCAATGTGAGAAAGCTATTGATAAGTTTGGTGATGATCTTACTAACGCATCAGGAGATATTTAACATTTGGACGAACATCCAAAATTATTGTTTGTTTGTTTATTGGTGTTTAACGGCCTATCAACAGCTAAGGTCATGTAAGGCCGGGCAAACAGGTTTGATCCCGTTTTAACCTGCTGCATTGGGGGGGAATCCCAAAATCAGAACGGTGCTAGGTCCATACCACACCAAAGTCACTTGGCCCCTTCCCCTAAACTAGATTGGTCAGTAAGCGAGGCTTACGGAATAACCCCCGCGTGGGCCCAGGTACCCCGAAATATGTAAAAAAAAAAATCCAAGTGTGTGGGCTTGTGACCTTGACTCTGGGCTTAGCGGGGGCGGCACAAATGTTAATTTGTGACAGGGTGGTAGAGGTCCATTGGAGCAATGTGTGTGTGAAATGTGAAGCAGATCCGAGCAAGGAAATAGAAGTTATAACCGATTTCTCAGTTGTTAAGTTTTGTAAAGAGACTAAGTATGTGACCTTGACCTCGAGATCAGCCGGGATTTGTCACAGCATGATAGTAGAGCCTTAGAGGAATGCATGCATGAAATATGAAGAATTTTTGATGAAAGAAATAGCAGTTATAACATATTTCTCTGATGTTAAGTTTTGTAAAGAGACTAAGTACATTGTATGTTACCTTGACCTTGGGATCAGTGGGGGTTGGATGGTCGTAGATATGTCACAGCATGATAGTACAACCTTAGAGGAATGCACGAGTGAAATATTAAGAATTTCCAATGAAGGAAGTAGAAGTTATAACTTATTTCTCTGATGTTAAGTTTTGTAAAGAGACCAAGTATAAGAAACTAACATGTCATGATGTCACTGGATAGTTTTGCTTCAAGTTTAATACCAAGTTTGCTATGCTGATCCAGAATGCTGTTCGCCAGTTTTGTTTGCAGTACCAGATGCGCAGCATTGGCAGAAAGAAATGTGACGTTGCAAACACGCATGTGATGTCATACATCATACAATTTACGTCACTTACAGACATCAGAACGTTATGACATTTTACCTGCACAGACTTCTTTGAATTTCGTCGAATATTCAGGGAATTTTGACTAAATATGGGAATGTTAATGACATTTAAATTTGTTTGGTGCGCAGAATTAGCCGACACCATTGTACTATTTTTAAATATATTTACTAGAGCACAGTCGATGGCGCACCATCGCAATATACATGTACATGTACCCACTTTTCCCAAATGCTAAGTCGAAAAGGGGGAGATAATCCAAGACCGGGGTGGAATCAAAAACCATAAGGAAGACACTACATAAATAGGGTAGCATTGACTGGAAAAATTTGCAAAAGGACGAAACTACGTAGGTACGAAATCGACCAACTTGTCCGCGATATTTACAGACTTTTTCACGTTTTCTGACAATAGAGTTAGCCAAATCTGGTTGAAATAGATAGTTAATAATGTAATAAACAATATTTGTTCTCGGCATCAAAGGATGTCATCAGAATATATCAATTGCGCATCTATACACCATAAGGAAGGCACACACCAAGTTTCAAGTCCCTACCTATAACGGTTAAAAAGTTTTACGTCTTACAAGAAACGTGACGGACGGACATACGGACAACTTAGGTCCAAAAGCGAGATAATCCATGTCCCAAGGGTTGATTCAAAATTGACATTCATTTCCAGTATCTACCTTCTGTTATATAAAATATATGCCAAGTATTGAAAGTTTTGTGGCCATATTATAGTGTTTTTTAACCCAAATAACGGAAATATAAGGCTCCATTCCCCCATCGAAACAGTAAATTTATTTCTCCCACTTTTTCCCTCAAATACTCCTAAATACTCCTAAAAATCCTATTTAACTCGCTATCATTTTGAATGGGATACAACTAATTCATTTCTACAAAAAAACAACGTTTGACTCATTGGCTGAAAAAGTTAGATAAAAAACACTGTATGAATTTGACTGTTTTTTTGATAATAACTGCCATTATGGCTTACTGTCGAAAAATCCCCTATTGCCGAACTCACGTCACATTTCACCCGCCTTCAAAAAGCATCGACACCCCACCCCCCTTCCCTACCCCAAAAAAAGTGAAAAAAAACCAGGAGGCCTAAATGGGCCTGTATCGAAAACCTGAAATTATTATCCCCATTATAAAGTAAATAAATCAAAGTACTGAATGTACTGAAATATGTTATCTCCACAAAAACTGATCACTTGCGGAACTAGAGACTGAAAGTTGCATATTTTCTCAATCATCATCCAGAGGCAAATGTACTAGCTGTGCTGGTGCAAACTCATTCCCATCCACACGTTTTCTCTACAATAAATTACTTTTGTAACTCCCAGAAAAAAATTGTACGACATTGGCGGCTAACTGGTCACTGCTACCTAACTTTGAGAACTAACGATAATAACTGCTGTATTCATACGCACAAAATGTCTCGATTCTTATTTTCCAAATTTTAACTGATAAACTGAGAAAACTAAAGAGAATAGTATATATGTAGAGTTTTAGATACCAAGCAAGACAGACCAAAACGCCATAGGATAAGTTGGCACACAGGGCACTCTTTTCTTGGTCGTACTCGCCGTTTAGGCGTAGCATGACAATTAATATGGCTGCCCCCATAGAAATGTGTGTGACATATATGCTATCTCAAAGGAGATAACATATAATCAAAGTACTGAAAGTAGGTTAGCTCCACAAGATTACTAACACTTATTATTTATTTATATAATGATGTTTAATGGCTTATCATCAGTTAACGTCATTTTAGGTCAGGGTGAAATCCCATATTACATGTGTATGGATAGAAGGTTAATCCGAAAATCAGAACAGAATATTTACAGAAAATATAGTCATTGTACATGGCTTTGCACACTTTACATGTATTTTGATAATAATCAGAAACAAGTATACAAATAAAGTTCGCCTTTGTTTGTATTTTGACAGATATGACATTCAACACCGGAAATATTTGTGTCACATGTCAGACAGTTCATGCGAGATCCGGGATCCATTGTTGTTGTACTACATGAACCAATTTGAAAACACATGGGCGCCCGTGTACATGGCCTCCAGGTGGCCGGATTAGCTCAGTAGGTAGAGCAGAGGACCGAGAGACCCCGGGTTCGACTCCCACCTCGACCGCTGCGAATGGTCGATTCGGCGTGTCCTTGGGCAAGACAATTTTGTGCTAGCCTAGTCCTATCGGATGGGGACTTAAATAGTCGGTCCCGACATGCAAGGTCATCGAGACAGTGCCGTCGTTAAATCAAAGTATTTACATGGTGATGTCTGGCCCCCAGCTACATCAACAGACTATTCAAATGATTGTTTCACCGTGTATGAAAATAACAAAATTAATATTATTGACCAAACACCCACACCATCGCATCGACGACAATAAACCAACATTACTATCCTACTCTTTGTGCCTGGGAGAGAATGAGCCAAAAGAGTAGCGGCTGGATCTAATAAACAGCGCAGGAAATAGTAATCCCTCAATACACCGTGATAGCATCGGTGTGTCAGGTATGCTGTGTGGTTTCCGGCGGCTCTGTTTAGTCAATTCATCAATACACAGCATCGGTATGTCAGATGTGGTGCGTGGTGTCCGGCAGATCATAAGGCAATATAAAAATATAGCTGCTGTATTCATACGCACGAAATGTCTTGATTCGTATGTTCCAAAATTTAACTGATAAACTGAGCCCAAAACTGTGAAAACTTTAGAGAACAGCTAGTATATGTAGAGTTTTAGATATAAAGCAAGACAGACCAAAACACCATAGGATAAGTTGTCACAGGGCACTATTTTCTTGGTCGTACTTGCCGTTTAGGCGTAGCACGGCAATATGGCTGCCCCCATAGAAATTTGCGTGACATAATATGCTATGTCAAGGGAGATAACATATAAAAATGGCACAGACTATCTATTATATACAGCAAGTTTCCATCAAAATTCGTCTGCAAGTTCATAATAAGTCATTTGAATAATTGTTCAGGTTGTCTCTTTCAGGCGGCCATATTGGATGATGTAATCATCCTACTTTGACAAAAAAAATGCATCACATTGATTGTCTCGTTAAGTTCAATTTGATATACCGGTATGTCTTGACCATATTTGGTCAAAAATTAAATTTGACCTCTATTTGACCACCCGGGCCACGCCCATTTTTGACCCCGTCGTCACCGTTTTAACAAATCTGAAAGAGCGCTGTACATCAATGATTTCGACCAACTTTCGTCAAAATCGGTTCATCGGTTTGTGCGAAAAAGGATCTTTAAGAATTTGTGCTATTTTTAGACGGTAGCAATCTTGGATAAGCGATGACCTCCATTTTAACAAATCTGAAAAGGCTTCATACAAGGACCATAACTGTGAACTTTGGCCATCATCAGCGGTTTAGGTGAAGAAGACTTTTGAAATCTCTAATAAAAGGATAATATTTTGACCTTTTGGCAGCCATCTTGGATGACGTAATCATCATATTTCCAAAAAAAATTCACATCGGCCCAGCGGATCCGGAAAAGAAGACGTTTGAAATTGTGGACGGACAACGGATGACGGACAAAAAACGGTAACAAAAGCTCACTTGCCCCTATTTGGAAGATTACCTGTGTGACCCTATATTGCAGATAAAGTACCCATATTTGTCAGATTACCCTATTTGGCATGTTACCTGTGTGCCCATATGTGGCAAGTTAAGCAACTCTATTTGAAAGGTTACCTGGGTGTATATATGGCAGGCAGGCAGTGTGCCCGTTTGGCAGGTTACCCGAGACCCTATTTGGCAGGTTAACTGTGTGCCCATATCTGGCAGGTTTAGTGCCCCTATTTGGCAGCTTACCGGCGTGCCCTTTCTGGCAAGTTAAGTTCCCATATTTGGCAGGTTACCAGAGCCCATATATGGCAAGTTAAAATGCCCCTATATGACCGGCTACCTGAGCCCTTGTTTAGCAGGTTATCTGGGTACCCCTAAATGGCAGGTGAAGTGCCCATATTTTGCAGGTTACCTGTGTGACCTGATATAACAGGTAAAGTGCCCATATATATTGCAGGTTACCCGAGCCCCTATTTGGCACGTTACATGTGTGTCCCTATATGGCAGGTTACCTGGGTGCCCTTAAATGGCAGGTAAATGTCCCTATTTGGTAGGTTACCTGTCAGCCCCTATATGGCAGGTTTCGTGCCCCTATTTGGAAGATTACCTGTGTGACCCTATATTGCAGATAAAGTACTCATATTTGTCACATTACCGTAGCCCCTATTTGACATGTTACCTGTGTGCTCCTATATGGCAAATTAAGTGACGCTCTTTGAAAGGTTACCTGGGAGCATATGGCAGGTAATGTGCCTCTATTTGACAGGTTACCCAAACCCCTATTTGACAGGTTTAGTACCCCTATATGGCAAGTTACCTGTGTGCCCCTATATGACAGGTTAAATGCCTCAATTTGGCAGGTTACCAGGGTGCCCCTTTCTGGCAAGTTATTTGGCAGGTTACCCGAGCCCATATATAGCAGGTTACCTAGATACCCCTATATGGCAGGTAAAGTGCCCCTATTTGGTAGACTACCTGGGTGCCTTTATATGGCAGGTAAAGTATCTCTATTTGGCAGGTTACCTGGGTGCCCCTATATGGCACATAAAGTAGCTCTATTTGTCAGATTACCCGAGCCCCTATTTGGCATTGTAGGCAAAGTACCCAGCAGGTTATACCTGTGTGCCCCTATATGGCAGGTAACCTGGGTGTTCCTATGGCAAGTGTGAGCACATCAGTGGGAAATATGAATTCTGCGCTAGCTAATGTCGGTCGCAGCACATTGAACACGGGTTGAACACGGATCTTACTGATTTTGTTTGCTTTTTTGTACTAAATTTATGTTGTTGCAAATGATTCCGTATTCTAAGGGTGCGATGATTAACCGCCTAACTCCATGGTTTGGTGCACAAATACAATTTTGCGGTGTTCCAAAAATCTATTTCTAACTCGTTGTTGATGCTGTGAAATTCCCGCCCTTATTTTTAGCGAAACGCTTTCCAATCTAGATTAATTATTAGTCTATGTGTCGGGGCCGTAACCAGAGGTAAAACCCAGATGAGGCGAACCAAGTCCCAATATGGCGGTCATGCAGGGAGCATTCTCCCCGCCACCACCCCAGGGATTTGTTATGCTCCCGCCACCGAACGGTGAGGGGGGCATATAGTGTTATTGACGTCCGTCCCGCATGGGCGAATTTCTTATAATTTCATTCACGTAGCCTCTTCATATATGCGTTCCTCTGATGGTCCTCCATCGACGATCCTCGGGCCTCCGCTAAACCCAAGGTCAAGATCACATACTTAGTGCATTTAAAACCTTAACGCTTGCACGGATCTGCTTGATACTTCACACAAACACAAATGGTCCTCTACCGCCCTGTGACAAATCCACGATCGTCCCGCCCTGCTAGGCCCAGGTTCAAGGTCACATACTTGGTGCGTTCAAAACCTTAACGCTCAGGTAAATGGCTTATAATTTCTGTTTCCTTGCACGGATCTGCTTGATATTTCACACACCCTTTGCTCTAATGGGCTTCCACTGCCAAGTGACAAATCCACGATCGTCCCGCCCCTGCTAAGCCCAGGGTCAAAGTCACATACTTGGTGCGTTCGAAACCTTAACGCTCGGGTAAATGTCTTATAACGAATCTGCTTGATATTTCACACACGCATTGCTCTAATGTTCCTCTACCGCCATATAACAGATCCACGATACTCCTGTCCATGATAAGTCCAAGGTCACATAAATTGAGTTCAAAACAAACCTTAACGCTCGGGTAAATATCTTATAATTTCTGGTTCCTTACTGAATCTGCTTGGTAATTCACACACACACTTGATCTGATGGTCTACTTTCATGCTGTGTCAAAACCACGCTTCTCTGGCCCTCTGTGTTTTCAAATGTGCCTCGATTTCTTTAGCTGCCAGCGGGGGCATTTGTGTGCTGACAGGCCACATTTCTAGTTTAATTTGTAACATAAAAAATCGGCAAAATGACAGACGAGGCCTCGTCTGCCTCATCCTAGTTACGAATCTGTGTGTCATCCACAAACACATACTGCGAAGAATTTCAGGACGTTCAAACCTTTAATTTTCTAACGCAATACCCCACTTTTCAACCTCATCTGAGACACAGTACATGTACCTTTCAAACAGCTCTTGAAACTAAACCGAGTGCCTCGATTACTGGGTGGCCGACTATATATGGCAGGTAACATTACTATAACCAGGAGTAGCCATATTGGGCCTGCACAGCTTTATACATTCATTATTCCTATGACGTTTTGTCAAAACCAGTCTGATGATTATAATGGGCCGGCATATTGGATGACCTAATCATCCAATTTCGACAAAAAAGGATCCAGAGTTAACCTGTCTCCTCAATATCTTTGATTTGATGTATGACATGACCATATTTGGTCAAATGTGTTTGTTTATTGGTGTTTAACAGCCTATCAACAGCTAAGGTCATGTAAGGCCGCCGCTGGGTCACTATTTTTTTACAAATCTAAAAGGATATTTGCTGTTGACCATTCCTGTCAAGTTTCGTTGAAATCTGCCTGGCAGTTCGTGAGAAGACTTTTTAAGAATTTTACCTACTTTTCCATGGCGGCGATCTTGGATTCGCTGAATACCTCCAAAAAGTTACAAATCTGACATGTGAAGTTTCACCAACATTAGAAGACGTTAGAAATCTCTAATAAAAGGATGACATTTTGGCGGCCATTTTGGATGGTGTAATCAATCATCTGATTTCGACAAAAAATAATCCAGAGTGATCGTCTCCTCAATACCTTTGATTTGATATATGACATGACCATATTCGGTAAAATTAGAAATTTAACCCCTACTTTACCCTCCATTGCCTCGCCCATTTTTGGCATGCCCCCACCCATCGATCATCTCTATAAAGATTGACAAACATTGGTCAAGCTGTTCATAAGAAGACGTAATTAGAAATCTAATAAAAGGATGATATTTTGACCTGTCGGCGGCCATCTTGGATGACATCATCATCCGATTTCGACAAAAAAATACCCCAGAGTGATGGTCTTGACGATAGCTTCGATTTGATATATGGCATGGTCATATTCCGTCAAATGTGAAATTTGACCGCTTCTTGACCGCCCTGGCCCCGCCCATTTTTGGACCCAGGGCCACCATTTTAACAAATCTGAAACAGCATTGACTATCTATCATTCCTGCCAAGTTGTGTTGAAATTGGCCAGGCGGTCCGTGAGAAGAAGAGTTTTTAAGCATTTTACCTACTTTTCCACGGTGGCCATCTTGGATGCGTAATCATCTGATTTCGACAAGAAATACTCCAGTGTGATCGTTTCCTCAATACCCTCAATTTGATATATGACATGACCATATTCGGTAAAATTTTACCCTACTGACTTGACCCCCACCCCCCCCCCCCCCCCCCACCCCCCCCCCCCCTATGTTTGGTCCCGGGGCCACCATTTTAACAAATCTGAAACAGCATTGACTATGGTCCCGGGGCCACCATTTTAACAAATCTGAAACAGCATTGACTATCGATAATTCCTACCAAGTTGCGTTGAAACTGGTCTGGCGGTCCGTGAGAAGAAGAGTTTTTAAGCATTTTACCTACTTTTCCACAGCGGCCATCTTGGATTGGGCGACGACCTCCAAATTTACAAATCTGACATGTCCCCACCCATAGATTATCTCTGTGTGAAATTTGACCAACATTGGCCAAGCGGTTCACAAGAAGGCGACGTTTGAACTCTCAAATTAAAAGATGACCGTTTGGCATTTCGGCTGCCATCTTGGATGACGTAATCATCCGATTTCGACAAAAAGATACTCCAGAGTGATCGTCTTGTGGATACGTTCGATTTGATATATGACGTGACCATATCTGGTTAAATGTGCATTTTGACCACTACTTGGCCGTCCTACCCCCGCCCATTTTTGACCCAGGGGCCACCGTTCTAACAAATATGAAACAGCAGGCGCGGATACAGAAATAATTGCAGGGGGGTGGGGGGGGGTCTGTAATTACAATTCGGCATACCCGACCTCCACGAGTGCGAAATCGTAAAGTCGGGGGGTCTGGGGGTCCTCCCCCATGTAATTTTTAAATGTCAGATCGCCGCAGATGCGATTTCCTGACCCCTAGGCCACGAAAAAAGTCATCCAACTATTCGAGTATTGTAGATTTTCTTCTCTTTTTTTTGGCCGGGAACGGGGGGGGGGGGGGGGGGGGGGTGGGGGGATTTTCTTCTCTCTTTTTTTGGCCGGGAACAGGGGTGGGGGGTCCGGACCCCCTGGACCCTCCCCTGTATCCGCGCCTGAAACAGCATTGACTATATTGATAATTCCTCCCAAGTTTCGTTGAAATTGGCCCGGCGGTTCGTGAGAAGAAGGGTTTTTAAGATTTTACCTACTTTTCCATTGCGGCCATTCGGAGTACGCGACAACCTCCATGACATGCCCCCACCCATAGATCATCTCGGTGATATTTGACCAATAATTAGTTCAGCGGTTCATGAGAAGACGTTAGAAATCTCTAATAAAATGAAGACCTTTCGGCGGCCATTTTGGATGACGTAATCATCTGATTTCAACAGAAATACTCGTTGAAATTGGACCGGCGGTTACTGAGAAGATTTTGACCTATTGTATTCTTCCACGGCGGCCATCTTGGATTATGTGACGACCTCCAATTTTACAAATCTGACGTGCCCCCAACCATAGGAAAATCCATGTCAAGTTTGACCAACAATGGCTCAGCGGTTCGTGAGAAGACATTTGAAGTGTGGATGGACAACGGACGGACGAAAAGTGGTAACAATAGTTCACTTGAGCTTCCCGTCCGTAGGCGTAGCTACTGTACATATCTCGTACATGCAACGTCATTCGTCTATAATACTATAGGTGACGTCACAAATATGTTCTGACGTCATATCGCAAAATGTAAGCTCAGCTAGATAGAGTTGTGTTTCTATGGTTGATTACACTCACCATGCTTATTATTCTCTGTTCATTTTATTGTGTTTTCTGTCATATCACATGTATCTACGAACATTCAGCCATCTTTGAAACTGTCAGCCGATGAATTTCGTCTGCTTTCATATTTCCATAGTAACATCCGGGTAACTTGGTCACAGCCTCGTTTTCACAAAGAGCATTTCGCTCTTCCGCCATTTTGTTTGTTTTTGGCTACAAAATGTCGATAGATGCACATCGTACAGCAGAGATACAAGTAGAAAATGTGGCAGGTAAATTTAAATTTCAGAACTGCAATGTTTAATTAACAAGTTGGCAAAGTAATTTTTCTGGATAGTCGGTTATATCGTTTTGGGGGCGTGTTCATTTTTGTGCGCTTCGGCTGCCTGGCCTCCCAGCGCAGGAATACGCACAAAACCCATTCACACTGTGGTTCCTAGGATATTTGGGTATTCCTACTCGGCTACTTTACGTTGACGAATGGTAACTTTTTGAGACAGCTGTTCCTGTGTATTTCTTTGCTGACAGTAACCATTTGAACTTCTTTATATTTTCCAAACGTCTCATTCGATTTTCTTGTCACAACTATGGAACAAGAAAACGATATATACAAGGTCACATATTGACCTACTTTTATATGGCGTAGCCAGTTTACCGTCCATTTATCCATTTTAAAATGAAAGTGAAAGTAGAAATAAAAGAAATAAAAAGATTGTAATTACAAATGGTATGCTTTATCTTGGCATTTGTCCAGTATTGTCAGCCTTTTGACGTTTTGTAATCTTATGTCAACTTATGTCTACTGTACATCACCATTTGCCAAAACTCCAAGAGAGTTGATTTTATTTTTATATGGCTCTGTATTGTTCAATGTCTAGCTGCACATTTTCCACTTTATAGGCAACAGGTTGCACTATATCACAGTCAACTGTAAAAATGTGCATAATAGTATTTACATTTCAAGCACTAAAATATAGTGGAAAAAATGCAGTTCATTGTTCGCTGTATTGTTAATCTTCAATCTGAATCTTCTAAGCCTTCAGGCCGAAGTAAACACTCTTGTACTTGTAGTAGCCCCAATTCTCATGGATTTGTGCCTTCTCATTGGTTCATGCCCTAGAAAACAAGTGAATAAGCATATTCTAAGAATAGTGTTAATTGAAAATCATTTTAAAAAGGTATTTTAAGTTGTTTCCCACGGTTTTCAATGTTTCATGCAGTTACATACAATTGTGATTTACCACCTATTTTGTGATTTTTCTACAAACTTCCTTCATCTGAAGACGGTCTGCATAAAATGTAATATATGTTCATTTCTAGGTGAATCTGGACTTCACCATATATAAATTTGATACATCTAGGCAGCAACACTTCTTTATTGTATGAGTGATCAAGGAATGTCACTCAAATGTCTAAACAGTTGTTATCGACTGATGTTCCAAGGGCGGATTCAGGGGGGGGGAGCGGACCCGGCGCGCGCCCCCTCTAAAATTTGCCGAGTAAAGATTTTTTACAAGTTACAAGGCACGTTTCTACGTTCGCGTTGTGAATTTATTGTTTATTGGGGTTTTTTTTGTGCTCCAAAATGTGCCAGAACGCAGGAAATGCGATGTAGATTTCAAAAAAAGTATTGCAAAATAGTTATGCCCCCCCTAACCCGAAATCCTGGATCCGCGCCTGTGATCTGACCCAATTTTAAGTGAGAAAGATGGCACAGTTTGCTAAATAGTTTACATGCGTTTGTTTGTGACAATAAAGTGTGTATTAGCAAAATTCTTAGGTCGCTTTTCACGAAGTAGAAAATAAACAAAGAACTCTTCAAATGGCCATTTGGAAAGACTAGTCTGTCATAACGCTTATGTAATGCATTGTAATGAAATGTAATTAGAGTTATGTACTCAGAACTGCACACAATCAGTTATTGAAGTTATCATATGTGTGTATGAGCTGGAATAATCTGCCAGATGAGGTTAATTGGTCAGGCTGAATAAGAAACTCCAGTTGTGAATCAACATGTTGATAATCAAACAAAGTTGCGTCTATCTCTGTTAAAGAAACATTTTAAAGCCACTCACCTGGGCTTCAAGAATAAACATGTAACCTGGGACGCATACCTGGGACAGGCCCATCGCTGGGCATACGCAAGTACGCATGTGCGTATCATTGGACTCAGAAAACGAAAAAATGAAAACTCCAAAAATGCAATAAAACATTGGGTGCACATGTGTGGGGGGGGGGGGGGGAGGATAGGGATACATAGGCGATGTCGTGGGTGGGGTGGTGGAATAATTGAGCGATTACAAATGGTTTACATGTAGGGGCTATTTAAATCTAGTTCCTACACATTTACTAGCTTTGCCTGATAATCAAAATACCATATTCATCCTAATATACGCGCCTTGCTTGTTTCATTGATATTGCTTGACAAGGGAGATTCATAATGTCGTAAAACACGGGTGGGTGTGGTGCTTGGGCGAATGAGACGGCGTAAATTAACGGCATGGGTTCCTCCTTATAGGAATCACGATTTGCCTGGTTTGGCCCTCCGGTACGTTTTTATCTTTGGCTCTTTAGTTACCTGGGAGTTGAATTGGGTTATTGCTATGCTCTTGCTCTGTTAATTTATTTTCACTCGTACCCTCCCCCCCCCCACCTACCCCCCCCCCCCACCCCATGAACCCAGACAATGTTGCTGGTAAAAATAACAAAAACACATTTTATGCCACCTTCTCTGGTCAAAATTTTCTTGCGTGTCGACTTTGTGGAAAAGTGGATCAAGGTCACAGATTTGATAGTGGTTATAGATGTACATTGCAAGGTGATTAATGTGTGCAAGTTTGGTGGCTCTAGGCCTAATAGTATTGAAGATATGGACTTGACTAAAAACCTTAACCGAAGTGTGACGCCGATGCGGACGCCAGACGGACGGACAAAGCGGCAACAATATGCTCCCCCGAAAAAAAATTCGGGGAGCATAACAACTTCAGATTTGTCCTGCTATCAACACATTTTAACATTTTGCAACAATATATGCAGAAATTTCTTACATGCACCATAAAACTCACCAGATGCCACCAAATTGAATATACATTTCAAAATTTTCTTCGGGGAGACCGTCCAAACCCCCCTAACAGGAAGGACTATACCCTCCCGTACCCTCCCCTTCATCGCCTACGGCGACTAAGCCACGCAGCTGTGTGGAAGTCGATATAGCTGGCTACTTTTTCAAAAAAGCAGACTATCAATTTTACGGAGACCTCTGACTGATAGTAACTCAATTGCATTTTAACAGTATATATAGTTTCCCTTGAAAATTAATGGCCGAGTCCAGTTCGGAAAGCCTGACGGTTTCGAGGATTCAGGAAGGTTTTCGCAGTACTAAACAACATATTTGGTATTTATGACAGGGCTGTACAAATTGATTTTTTAGCCACTTGTCCCGGACAAGCGACTTGAAAAAAGTGACTTGTCCTGGAAAATATAATTTTCAGGGCAAGTAATTTTGAAAAAGTGACTTGTCCTCGTAATATTTCTTATACGAAACTGTCCCAAAACAAAAACTATTATCATAGTTGTTAAATATAATACATATTATATTAAATATCTATAATAATAAACATTGTGTAGTACATATTTATTCTTGTGGTCTTTTGTCACTGTGCCACAGCGGACATAACGTTGCGACGAGTGCATACTCAGAACACATTTATCAACAATAATAAAACATAACAAGAGTGCCGCAAGTCACAAAATACGCCCGTCGGATATGGGCCAGACAGCGAAGATGCAGAAATGTGAAGCTGTCACCAAGGCAAGAAACATTAATGAGAATTTGAAAGTCTATAGCATTATTTCTTCATCTCGTTGTGCTAAACATGTATACTACTTTAGGCAGAGATAGAAAAGTAGAGTGTAAAGTAGAAATGAAAGGGAATTGGATACAATAATGTAGAAAAAAGTGGCTAAGTTTAAAAAAGGTGAGGTGATATTTTTTTTATATGTTTTCGGCATAAAAACACCAAGGTGCACATCTTCAATATGTGTAGAAGACGTGTGTATAGTTTCAGAACGATCGACTGAACGGTTTCGGAGGAGTTGCGTACACAAACTCTGTACCGTATATAGAATTGTATAGAAAAATGTAGAAAAAATGACTAAGTTAAAAATGGTGATATTTTTTGTTAAAAAATATTTTTTCGGCATAAAAAACACCAAGGTCAACATCTTCCCATGTGTTGAAGACGGTTGGTGTTAAAAATGGTTCAGGAAAACAATATGTTGTAGAAGACGTGTGTAAAGTTTCAGAACAATCGACTGAACGGTTTCGGAGGGATTGCGTACACAAACTCGTACCGTATATAGAATTGTATAGAAAAAATGTCTGTTATGGTATATTTTTAAAAAAAGGATGTTGAGAAAGTAAAGTAGAATACTGAAGGTTTATTGTGATATATGTTAAAAAAATATCAAATGGCCAAGTTAAAAAGGTGATATTTTTGTTTAAAAAATTATTTTTTCGGCATAAAAACACCAAGGTGCCCATCTTCAATATGTGTAGAAGACGTGTGTATAGTTTCAGAACGATCGACTGAACGGTTTCGGAGGAATTGTGTACACAAACTCTGTACCGTATATAGAATTGTATAGAAAAATGTAGAAACAATGGCTAAGTTAAAAAGGTGATATTTTTGTTAACAACTATTTTTTTCGGCATAAAAACACCAAGGTGCACATCTTCAATATGCGTAGAAGACGTGTGTATAGTTTCAAATCGATCGACTGAACGGTTTCGGAGGAGTTGTGTACACAAACTATGCACTTTTTCTGTCGGCCGCTCGGCCGCCCAGCGGTAAAACATAATATGTACCGTTTTTTTTAAAAACGGTCGTATAAAAATTGTTTCCTAAAATAATGAGAATCGTATCGCGTTTTCACGATCTCGCCATTCCGCTTTTGAAAAATTCGAATTAGTTTTGCTCATGCATGTGCGGCGTGTTTGCAAAACGCGAGATTGAATATGATAGAATTTCGCGTTTTCGTCTCGAAAGCTCGAAAACGCGAGGTTGCTACATGTCCCTAATAGGACACGTACACATTGTCTTAGGAGACGATTCTCATGTGCTGCAAAAACATTTTAAAGCTTTTATTAAGAAATAGAACAAATGTGGACAATCATCTATATTTCTTGACAACAAAAACATAATTTGACAAAAAATGATACTCGTCTTAGGAGACGATTCTAATGTGCTGCCAATACACGTTTATTGACAAAAAAACAACATATTTCGATACGTGTTATTGGTTAGGCTACTGTATCGCATCGTCGACCTATACACAAGATCGTGAAAACGCGAGACGAAAACGTGAGATTCTATTGTATTCATTCTCGCGTTTTCGCCTGGCTATCTCGTGTTTTCGAGACCGCGATGTCGCGTTTTCGCCTCTTCATGATGTCGCCTTCCGCTTTTGGAAATACGTTTGTTCATGTCATTATGTGTGTGTAGAATGCATGCGTGTTGAAATTGAGTTTTGCGCATACATTACATGTAGAATGCAATTCGAACTAGCATGCTTTATATGCATGTACGTACGTAGAACTAAATCCAACATGCATGCTGTCTACACATGCATGGGCAAATCGTATTTCCAAAAGCGGAAGGCGACATCGAGATCGCAAAAACGCGAGATTGTAACATAAAAAGTCGTTCACGTCATCGCATCGCCGATGAATTGATAATTACGCATTAGCTTGTGCATTTTCACATTTGTTTGATTTCTTGATAAAACCAAGATTTGGCAGCACATGAGAATCGTTTCCTAAGACGATTCTCAAATTTTGTCAAAATATGTTTTTGTAAAGAAATATCAATGTATTCAGGTTTTCTTTTCACATTTGTCCGATGTCTTAATAAAACATGTTTTGACAACACATGAGAATTGTCTCCTTAGACGATTCTAATATTTTGTAAAAAAGAATTGTCACATTTGTTTTATTTCTTAGACCGTACAAACAATTGACACATCCAGAAATCCACAACTTAATTTGTGTTTCTCGAGTTGGATTTCATATGGTGGCGAGGAAATACGATCGATTACACACCGTGAAAATCTTGTTGGAACGTAAATGTCAATTGTCACGTAGGCCATTTCAGTTTACCGCACGTTACGTCACCTGTTATTCTAAGTATACATGGTCGCTCGTTAGGAGCATTTCTTTCCTTCATTTATAAGGTAAGGGTTGTGGCCTAGGGCTTAGAACACCGACTTCCAATCTGGAGGTTGTGAAACCGTTCAAACATCGCCTTGGGAATCAAACATACCTTCATAGTATGTCCATCCCATTAAATTTCACTTTTTCCTTCGTTTATATGCCGCGTAGAAACGATAATTAGGAACCTTAAATTCCATTTCCACCCCGTGAAGGAACATGCGTTTATTTCTCTTGGCCTGTCGACGCAGTGAGACGAAAACGTTAACATACATAAAATAAATCAATAACCATCCATCACCGCAGAATATTTTCGCTAATTCGCTAATTACTTTCAAATTCGATTAAATTAATATAATCAGGGTCGCTGTAGATTGCTATATCACTTTCTTGCGATACACAGGTACTGTGTAACACAGTAGCTGCGAATCGCCAGGACGCCCGCAGCGTTATCGATCGATAAAGTAGTCAGTTTTGGGATTAAGTTTATGACAGTCCGGTTCCAAAAAACGGGCTTGTGGCGGGACGTTCTAACAGAAAATAGTGACTTGCCCGGGACTAAATTCCAGCATAGAGGCACTTGCTCGAGATTAAAACCGACTTATCCCGGGCGTCGGGCATGCCAATTCGTACAGCCCTGTATGAACACATAAATATCGCATAAAAATGATTTTGCGGAAAAAATAGCTGAGCGAATGACATTATATACACGGATGCAAATATGTTTATCAACAGTAGTATTGGTGGCGTATTGGTATAGTGTTAGTTTTAGTTTATAGGAATTAAACAAGTGTATAATTGTGTCGCTCGTTTACCAGTTCTAAGAATTGCGAGTTCTTACCCGCTATACAGATACAGGCCCGTACGCAGAGGGGGTGCGACGGGTGCGTACACACCCCCTTAACCCTTTCACTCTTAACCCGCAGGCATGTATAGTGGTATTGGCAAACAGTGTAGATCCAGATGAGCCGGCTCGTAACGAGCCGTCTCATCAGGATCTGCACTTTTTGCAATTAATTTTCATAATTTTGAGAACAAAAACACTCCATGTTCATAAATGGACTGGTCTGAAAATCATTTTGTGATGATTTAGATTGGTTGCAAAATTAACAAATCAAAATCCATTTCAGTTACTTAGGGGTGAAAGGGTTAATCTACGGAGGTCTGTCCGTGGATGTGCAAAAACAATGTTTAGACCATCGCGCCGTCGATAACGCACCCCCTAAAATAATTCCTGCGTAAAGGCCTGAGATAGAATCATTTAGTAATATTTATTTTGCTGATAGTGACTCGCGGTGGTATCGGGCTATATTCATATGTAAATGAGGCATGCTATTTTTGTCGAGCCCGCTTGCGAAAAGCAAGACAGTGATCACAATGACGTCCGTCCGTCTGTCCGAAATCTGTGTTAAAGTTTTTAAATACCTTCTATCTCAGCAGTCCAAAGTCACATTGACTTGAAACTTCATATGCTTATTAGTCATCATCCATATATTCATACTGTATCCCATTCATGCGTCCCCTGTGCCCCTAGGACAAGGTCAAATGACGTTAAAGTTTTCACATACCTACTACCGTATTTTCCCGTGTATTAGACACTTTTTTACCCAGATCTTCATCACACACGTTTGGATACAAGAGCATTTTTTTCCACCCCGAAATATCGACAAAAATGACCAAAAATTAATAAAATAAAGATTTGTTTCAATGTTTGTTGTTGTTAGTCTTTGTGGTAACATCCGCTTGAAATTGGAAAAGTAGCCTCAGATTTGTATCCGGCATTCGGCGTGTTTCGGCTTTCATCCGTATAACTACATAATATATATATATATATATATAGTTCGATGCTGTGTCACATTTGGTCGACATTTTCTCTGCCTAATCACAATCTGGCCGCTATCATTTGAATTCTCATTTGAAAACATTTACCTGGCCCATATCGGTTTGTGTCATTTTGCAATGAAAAATATTGCATGACGCCATTAAAGGTAAATCCTGATATGTATTATGTGTCGTGTATTCCAATGTAAGTTATAAAACTCCATCATCAGTTTTGAAACTGTGTGTTTACACGATGCTGATTCGTCTAAAGTGGCAAGCCTAAGTCAGCTGGCCAACATGTCAAACACACAGTGTGTCAAGATTTACCAAGTGCACAAAGCCATATCAAAGATCAATACACGCGGTTGCTGACGTCAGTTTCGTATTCATAACTAGACTGGCACCCTGTCTGATGCATGCCTAGCGAAACAATACTACCGGGAACCAGTCTATTTATGACACGGCAAACGTGTTTACGTGAATTGGGTCTCTATCTCTTGACAAATCCCGGCTTATTGCATTAGCGGCCAGACCAGGCAGTGGATTCGCGTAGTCTGCCCATGGTTTACAATGTTCGCCAATCTCTAATTAAAAACATCATAATTACGTCAGCTAACAAAACAAATTCGTCATAGCTATCGGCTGCTTAAATATTTGGACTCGATGAGGAGGCGCCACTGTAGCTCTAATATACCGCTATGATTGGGAGCCAAGTTACCAGATCAACTTTCAGCGTCATTTACGGAAGATGACTGATTTTGAAAATCAATATCGGCAAAATACGATGATGTGTATTAAAATAACACTACTAGTGATCTGCACATGAGAAACGGGCCATAAACAATTCCCCCCAGTCAAATATTGACACTGTGGACACACCGTGGACATGCATAGGTACAGATAGTGTGTATTCACTGTTTTTTGATTAGGTATAAAAATAGACATAACGGTCGCTGCTATTATACGGTACTACCTGAATACACGACTCCAGCATAGCCCCTTATCAGTGTATGTGCATGCGAATCATGAGCCATGTTGACATCATTCAGCACAAGGCTGTAAACTTTGACCTTTAGGCTATGTTTTGAAATTGCACCGATTGACAGTAAATGGTGTTGAATAGTTGACACACGTCCAAGGTACGATAAAAAAACAGTTTGGGGGAATAAATAACCACTCGGCGAGTTTTTTAAATTTTTTGTTTCATTTTGTTAGGAAAATTGGGTGCGTCTTGTATTCTCAAATAGATATTTTCCCCCAGGTTTTGGAATGAAAATAGGGGTGCGTCTTATACACTCTTGCAACCTATACACGGCAAAATATGGTATCTCTGTAACCGTAAGTCAGATTTGCTTGAAACTTTGTATGCTTATTGGGCATCATCCATATATTCATTCTGTGTCCCACTCATGCGGCCCCTGTGCCCCAAGGCCAAATGACTTAGAAGTTTGCGTTATTATAAAATCTGCGTTAAAGTTTTTACATACCTTATATCTCCACAATTGTTACTCCAATATACTTCCAATACTTCCTTTTCATCATCCATATTTTCATTCCATAGCCTGCCACATGCCCATGGTCAAGGTCAAATGACTTTAAAATTTGCGTTAAAGCTTTTACATACCTTATATCTCCACAACCCTTAATTCAATCTTAAAATAAATACACTCTTAGACCATCAAATTCCTCGGCGGGCTCGACATGCGGGCCGCAGCCATCTGGTTTAATTATTTATACTAATTAAATGCGTCACCTGGAAATTATTATTTTCGACAGATTAGAAAGTTTGATCATTGCACATCAAAATATAAATACAGATAATAAATAGTAATGTCCGTTAACATTTTAAGGAAACATGGTTATCACCCCTGATATCAGGGTGGAAATTTACGTCTTGGTCTTCAAGTACAGTGCTGCAGCATACATGTACATGTATCTACACTGTTTGATGCAGAACAAGTGTTTCACAGACTGAACTGCGATCAATGCAGATCCTGATCAGACTCTTAAGATGCACACACTGATCTGAATCTACACTACCGTAGTTACAAGTGCCATTAGCCCCATTTATTCAATCACAACCAATATACCCAAATTACGACGTTTGTCACATGCATATGTGTTGAACAGCATTTATTGAATGATAAGCAGCGTCTTATAGATATTATTAGATCCATGTGCATATGACCAAATTATTCGCTGCATACGTGATCAGAATGGCCAGCAGTGTGAACCCTCCCCAAATCAGTCCACAATGATGCATGCAGACCGGCTGCATTTCCATTCCGAGTAAGATTTGGTGAATACGATGTCTCCGGTCAACTATAGACAGATCATGTAGAACTAGCCTTGATTTATATGGATTATCGTAATCCTGCAAATGAATGCAAAAATGCATTAAACGGCAGCAAATTACTTCCTCCTTTCAATTATTTTCCACGGGTACATTCACCCGGACCCCTCGCTACGCTCACTCTAGTTGCCAATGTTCTACCAGACACGTAATGAAATCTTTCATCTGGGGGCCGTTTCACTAAACTTCGTACGACTAAAATGTTCGTAAGTGCAAAATTATGATAGTCTGTAAATTTCACATTAACACTGTTTTCTTGTAAATAATTATTTGATTTACATTTATTGAGCATATGCTGCATATGCAGCCGATGCTCAATAAATGTAAATCCATAAATTGAAATTTACAGACGATCTTAAATTTGCACTTACGAACATTTTAGTCGTAAGAAGTTTAGTGAAACGGGCCCCAGGTCCGTATACCTACTTCTAATATTAACTTTACATGAAATAAGAACACCAATCCTGAAAATTAATCTTTTGTTTCTTACTTACACTCATGTGATCCACATATTTTAATCCAAAATTGTTGAATACACAGCACAAAACTATGGAAGGTAATATCCGCCATAATTCTATTAGGCTTGATGCTTGCTTGCTGATGACATTCTAAGTTCTATCCGTCTTATTACAATTCTATGTGGCTTGATGCTTGCTGACTGGTGCCATTACAACTTACTTTCATGCTATTTTATTCGTCATTCGTGGTTATGACATTTTAAATCTTCTTCGTTGTAGTCTAAATTGCATGTGCATTTCGCTTGATGCTTTATTCATTCGCACCGTTTCAATGCGTTTGTGTTGATTACATTCTAAGTAGCTTGATGCTTCAGTCTTAGTGACATCTGGAGTTCCATTATTGATTATTGCATCGCTGTTTTGCCATGCGTTTTGTTACCTCGCTATGCCACGCCCCTTGACAACAATAATTGCAACAGTAATTTGGGAACAACCATTATGATGCCAGGTGCACTGCTAAAACTTAGAATAGTTCTCCTAAAATGATTTAATATGCTGGTACCCGTCCTACAATGCGTTGCTCTCTAAATTGGTTCCATGTCCCTAACGGTGTTGATGTAGATTGATGCCGCCTTTTTTGTTGCGCCATGTTTAGGTTAAAAGACACCAAATAGTTTTACTGTATAATTTAACCGAATCCCAGCCAGTCTTTCCTACTTTCACTATTCGTATGGATGTTGTGGGACCAACCTCGTCATGTCCCCCAATATTGTTTACATTATTTGGCCACGGAAACTCTGTTTACATCATGTGGCCAGCAGGCTCAATGTTTTCTTTTAAATGCTTCAAATATGCTGAAAACTGGTGTTAAAAACACCCCAACAACTGGGTAGTAATGGATCAAGATTTGCAAGCAAACTGTGTCTGTGACCTTAAAACACCCGGACTATTTTTTATGCCGGACTACGTTTGCATACTCAATTTCTCTAACCTTAATAAACCTAGAGTGCTACATGCCAGGTTATAATATAGGGAGACATGTTTTTCTTTATTCTTTCAATCTGACATTTTTCTGGTAAAATGTCAGAATATTGATTTACCATTACCAGACGTACTAATTGACATTATTATACTTTTTATATCAAACGTGAAATGCCAGTTTGATATCAGGGGCGATAACCGGGTTTCCTTAAAATGATAACGGAAGCAACTATTTATTACATTTATTTATTTTTTGATGTGCAATATCATACTTTGTCATACCGCAGATAAGTTTCTCGGCTTTTGATTGGCTAGCTTGCCTGGTCATATATATTATATGACCTGCCAAGGCCGTCGAACATAGAGAAATTGCGATTCCCCTCCGGCGCCTCGCGTCCAATGAAGACACATTTTGAAAGCGTCTAGCGATTGCGAATTGTATTCCTCACTAAACACAATAAAACCCCGAATTGATCAATACAAGTAACAAATTGTATTGTTTACTCCATAAATATTCTTCGCTCATCATAAATATGATAAAAATTGCCAAAATAACGAAATGCTTTTCAAATCTCAACACGTTGGCTTCGTGACACGGCTATATTTTGGTCACAAACTATGGGTTCCACGCACGAAACCGCGGCGTAGCAATGACAGCGAATGTTTGGGAACCAGTCGCATTATTCTAGAGGGCGCCAAAGGGAGAGCAGATCGATAGAGCAGTGGAATATAAATTAAATTACACGATATAAAAAAACTGTCATAAAGTCGTTTTCGATGGATTTTCTTACTCCACATATTTAGTTTGTTTTTCCCGTTTAATAAAAAAACAAAATGTTCATTTACCCGCCTTTATAATAAGACTGACGTAGAAATAAAATCGAATCTCGGATTATTTTTTCTTCCTGAAAAAAAATAAAAAACGCAAAGATCAAAAGAAAGATATCATGATTTTATATTTTTATTGTACATCTGGGTGTCCCCGGTGTAAATTTACTGGACAAATCAACACAATTTATAAGGAAAATTAATTTTTTTTTTTTTTTCAGAAATGGAAAGAAACTATGTATAAAATACCAATCCATTAAGAAAAACAGTATTTACAATTCTTGATAGTGTGTTTAGTTAATATTTTTTCTGTTGTTGGCATACGTGTGGGTGCATCAAATGGGCATGTCCCGATCATCAATCCCGCACAGTTCACAAGCCCGTAATTCTCAAATCTTGTCCATTTTGGTACTTACTATACATTGCATCTGAATTAAAATAGTTTAACATTAACATTAAACTTATTCTGCAATAAATGTTGCCTTTTGTTGTCAAAAAATACTGACATAAATGTAATCTGTCCTGCGAAAATTCGAATCATTAACCGTACGCTGAACAAAAAAGTAAAATCAGAGTAATCCTCCCTTTCCTACTCTCAGCTACTAATGCAATGAACACTGATTTATGGGCGCCCGATTTATAAATAAACACGGTGGTAAAACAAACTTAAGTCATTAGCCGAGAACGAGGCCGTCTGTATTTCGGAATTTTAAGGTTACACATTACATGCATCATTACCGTTCACTGTTTATACACGCCCATATGTATGTAGGTCGACTGAAACCAAAATGGGTATAGACACACTTAAACAAACGTTGCCTTTGCATATTCTACCTTCATGATGCGTTGTATACAGAGGGGTGAAAAATGGGAGTTTTTAAAGAAAAATCATTACTGTTACGGTCATTTATGACGATCGTGTAACGGCAATGATAAATCACCATACTAACCAGTTAGTTGATGCGTCAATTAGATATAAACCAGGTCCCATCAGTTGTCGGTCAGTAATGGCACATTTATTCAGACCTACAACATTTATATATGAGGATTTAATTAGTAAAAGCTCTGAAACAACAAAAAACCAAGACACAGCTTTCAAGGAGTGTTTGGGGTTTCTATTGGCAAATCACATTAAATGTAAACACTAACTTCAAGTTTATATTGTACAGCATATTCAAAGAATAAAAATATGTTTGTTGTATATGCCCCTGTATTATAATTTTTAAATAAATGGGAAGTCATTACCGTTACGTTTTGTCATTACCGTTACATAATCATTACCGTTTACCCCCAATATTTTTTGGTTTTTGGGAGGCTGTGAATATTAATGTAGCTTTATAACGATATGGTACATGGGTAAAAAAAAATAAAACACGGCATTCTGTTACATCCAAGCTATTTTTGTTTTCCTTAACTTTACTGATTCATATTAAAACATGTTGTTGGGTTTACCATAAATGAGAAATTAAACCACGACTTGCTAAACTAAATTTCTCTGTTTTCACACTAATACAATTAGCTTACCATATTCTTGACACTTTTCTAAAATAGATGCCCCACCCCTTCAGTTTGTATGGTTTATGCCATTGAAAAGAAAAAAATGTAAATGTAAAGCTATATGTACGTCATGTAAATGTACGTAACGGAAATGACATTTCTGAGACCCCTGGTCCCTTGAAGTGGAAATAAAATTTAAAAAATGACGAGAACAATTGGCTATACTATTATAAATGTAACAACGAGACTGTCACCCAATGGAATAAACACCGTTTAATGAATTTATTGGTTCTACAAAAATCGAAAACTATAAAAAACGGCACCAATATGTACATAAAATATAGAATCACTGATATATGTTTATACGGCCAAATACAGGATCTGCGGTATGACAAATACGTTATTGTGATTCCACACAGGGCTATATGAAGTGTAAACTAGCCCGTCTGAAGGCCCGGGTCTTTGAAAGGTATGTTCACCCTCGGCTATCGCCTCGGGTGAACATACCTCCAGACGGGCAATATTACACCATATAGCCTGTGTAGAATCACAATAACTTATATTATGATATGTCGATAAAAATATTTATTCAGCATTTAGTTGATATAAATAATTAAAAAATACTGCATCATTTGCATATGGAACTAGCTTGATACCACCACGAGTCCAGGGCTCAACACTAAGGCACGTCCGACCGACCGAGTCTAGTAAAAGTTTGGTCCGGTCGTGTAAATTTTCCCGGAATACCATTGTCGGTAGCCCGACTGGTCGTGTTCCAATTTGACCAAAGTCTCTGCCAAAAATGTCAGAAATAAAACAGTAATAGTTCACCTTTTATTTTTCTGGTAATAACAAACAAAACTTCCAAAAAAATATCGCTGATTGACAGTTCGAAAATAGTTTATTTACAACTCCAGGCGGACTTGTTTGCCTAGGCTTCGGGTATGATATTTGTAGTAGGCCTCTACATGTATTTCGTACCTAAACCAAAACGTACCCATTTTAAACAGTGGGATCAATGCTAGCTACCAGCGAATATGATAATTTAATGAGGGAATTTAAAATTCTGTGTGCACTGATGTACGTCTCTAGTTCGTTCAGTTTTTTGGCTGGAAAGTTTAAATATATTATCAACAATGCAAACCTCAATACTGCACACCATTATGATATTCTGATGTAATTTTGACCGGATCCCGATAAATATGAACCAAACTAAATCATAACAATCAAGTCCGGAGTAAAGCTAATTTACATAAGAAGTAGAACGATCTACGATTGGTTGATGATGCTTCATTCGCCAAATAGCAATATTTGATTGGAATCCGTCTGAAATGGATTACAGTAAAAACGGCCCCTGGTCAAAACGGCCCCAGGTCAAAACGGCCCGGATTTGGTCAAAACGGCCCCCCTAAATTGGTGAAAACGGTCCCTGGTCCAAAATAAATGGTCAAAACGGCACCCCCCCCCCCCCCAAAAAAAATAGGTATAGTTTTTATTATACCCCCACAAACAAAGTTTGAGGGGGTGTATAGGAGTCAGCTTGTCGGTCGGTCGGTCTGTTGGAAATTCCCTTCCGCTCTATATCTTCTACATGTGCACCCATGCATGGATTATCAAATGGCTTGGCACAAATGTTTCTCATGAGGCGTAAAAAAAAAGAAAAAGTTTGTTTCCTGTTACGGGCCCGAAAATGATAGGGTCGAAAAAGATAAGGTCGGTAGGTAGGGAATTTTTTTTTTTTTACTGTATGTATCATTGTAATTTAGTCGGACCGGGTCGGGTAGGGGCGTGGTCACCACAAAATGTAGGGAGGGTGACGAACAAAAGAAATGTAGGGGATGGACTGTGTCACATGAATATCTCTTCCACAGGGGAGTATGTATGTTTACTGGAATAGTCCAATATTGAAGCATTAATATTTGACAGGGCAAATATTCAAAAGTCATAGTGTATCTAGAATCAATTGTTAGACACATTGAAGTAAACAATTACACAACTGTTATTTTTTTTTAATTTCATGGGAAATACATGACACACAATTCTAACGCTGTAAATCGCCAATACTTACAGAGCAAGTGGCCTTAAATGGCGTAGATTTGGTGTGGACCATGTTGTAAATGTAATTTATCGACGAGCCATGGTCTATCATCCGAATCTCGTTGACCTTGCAATGAAACTGTTGCTCTCGCCGGCCATGTTGGATACGGGACAGGTAAAAAACGCGGTCACGACAACATTTTTTTCCGGGACCGATGTAAAATTGCCAATAAAAAAATTACAGTCGGGGGTAAAACTAGACGGTCGGTCGGGTAACCGGAAACAAACCTTTTTTTTTTTTTACGCCTGATGAGAAGATGTGTCGCGATCAATAACCGCACACCTACGTCCAAGGTCACAGTTGAAGGTCAAAGGTCAAACCTATTGAAATTCCCTTCCGCTCTATATCTCTACACCGATTGCAAATTGGATTACAAAGGCTTGGCCACAAATGTTTCTCATGATGAGTGTGTCCGACTACACCAACACCTACAAGCAAGGTCACAGTTGAAGGTCAAAGGTCAAACCTATTGAAATTCTTGGCTACATCTTCTACACCGATCATATTATCATGCTGGCACAAATGTTTCAAGGATGAGAAGGTTGTCGCGATCAATAACCACACACCTACGTCCAAGGTCAAGGTCACAGTTGAAGGTCAAAGGTCAAACCTATTGAAATTCCCTTCCGCTCTATATCTTCTACACCGATGCATGGATTATCAAATGCCTTGGCACAAATGTTTCTCAGGATGAGAAGGTGTGTCGCGATCAATAACCACGCACCTACGTCCAAGGTCACAGTTGAAGGTCAAAGGTCAAACCTATTGAAATTCCCTTCCGCTCTATATCTTCTACACCGATGCATGGATTATCAAATGGCTTGGCACAAATGTTTCTCATGATGAGAAGGTGTGTCGCGATCAATAACCACGCACCTACGTCCAAGGTCAAGGTCACAGTTGAAGGTCAAAGGTCAAAGGTCAAACCTATTGAAATTCCCTTCCGCTCTATATCTTCTACACTGATGCATGGATTATCTCACTATGCCCAGGGTCAAGGTCACAGACTTGATGCGTTTGAAACCTTAACGCTCGGCTAAATGGCTTATAATCAAAAATGCCTCGTTTTCTTTGGCTGCCAGTGGGGGTATTCGTGTGCCGATAGGCCACATTTCTAGTTGTATGTATTTATAAGTTAGAGTTTTTGATAGTATATAGTTTGTATGTAGTATAATGAATAATAATGATAATTAATATAATTTAATTAAACCGCACAAAAATTGTGTTATATTACCGCATTTTATCCGTATTCGTTACAAAATATTTTCATATTTTTCATGAAAATCGCTACGCGATGTCACTAGCATGATAGTCAGTTATTTTTTATGGCCCATATATGGTCAAAACGGCCTCCAAAAAAATGAGGTATAGTTTTTATTGTTGCGGAAAGCGCGATATAGTCGGCACTTTGGCGTATGTACGTACGTACGTGTGTCCGGTTAAAGTTTTTGGTTAAGTTTTTTGGTTAAAGTTTTTGGTTAAGTTTTTTGGTTAAGTTTTTTGGTTAAAGTTTTTGGTTAAGTTTTTTGGTTAAAGATTTTTGGTTAAAGTTTTTCGTTATACTATATCTCTGCAACTGCTTTGCCCATTACCTTGAAACTTCACATGGGTGTTTATCATCATCTATATTTTCATTCTACCCCCCTCCCGTGCGGCCCCTGTGCCCAATGTCAAGGTCAAATTACTTTGAAGTTTTTGGGTTAAAGTTTTTCATTATACTATATCTCTGCAACTGCTTTGCCCATTACCTTGAAACTTCACATGGGTGTTTATCATCATCTATATTTTCATTCTGCCCCTGTGACCAATGTCAAGGTCAAATTACTTTGAAGTTTTTGGTTAAGTTTTTTTGTTAAGGTTTTTGGTTAAGTTTTTTGGTTAAGTTTTTTGGTTAAAGTTTTTGGTTATGTTTTTTGGTTAAGTTTTTTGGTTAAATTTTTTCGTTAGTATACTATATCTCTGCAACTGCTTTGCACATTACCTTGAAACTTCACATGGGTGTTTATCATCATCTATATTTTCATTCTACCCCCCCCCCTCCCGTGCGGCCCCTGTGCCCAATGTCAAGGTCAAATTACTTTGAAGTTTTTGGTTACATTTTGTTCGCGCCCACTTGCGGAAAGCGCGATATAGTCGGCACTTTGGTGTGTGTCCGGTTAAAGTTTTTGGTTAAGTTTTTTGGTTAAAATTTTTCGTTATACTATATCTTTTTTTAGTGTCCATGCCTCGCCACAAGGCGCTACATGCAGGCCGCGGCCATCTAGTATGTATTTATATGTTACGAGTTTTTGATAGTTTGTATGTAGTATAATGAATAATAATGATAATTAATATCATTTAATAAAACCAACACATATTTTTGGTCAAGTGTATGATTAAGCCATCTGGGAATAAAATACTCATTACGAAACCTTCGTTCCATATCAAATAAATTCCCAAGTTATGACGGGACCATCGTTGCTGCGTTCACAATTTTTATTGGTGCAGTTTAGTAATCATTATACTGACAACCACAGTCGACCATTATTTCACAGTGTAGAAGTTAGTATAGTTCATGCCTACAGTATTTAAGCTATATTTGTTACAACCACTAGAAGACCTGTACCGTTATTGTATAATTTCCTTCTTCAGTCTGGGACATATCGCATTCCTTACACCGGTAAACCCTGTCAATTACCGTAGCCAATTTTTCTCCTAGGACGTGATTGCAGGCGTATCAAATACCCGATTGTGAAATTAGCACCGTGTCGCTTGCACGCTACATGAAAACAGACAATACGGTTTTCAGCTGTGCTCCGTAAGCAGTAAGTAATTGTCTTTCAAATAGACAAAGGGCGAATACTTCCCTTTGATCTGCAATATCGAACTACACGTACGTGCCAAAACAGTTGAAATGGCCATTTGCGGAATCTTGTGTTGGTGATTAATATCACAATGTTGGATATGTCACAATGTACATATAATATATAACCTAATGCATAGATAGATGTGCACTGCAGTTGATTTCAGTGTTCATTGTTATCAGGTGGTACTGGATGATGTTGGCAAATGGAAAGCATCCGATAGAGCTTGCGTCTCATGCATCCACCAAGTGTGTTACTCAAATCTTTTCGTAGTTTTAATATAATCTTGTACAGCTTTAAAAATAACAGTATTGCACTCATTACTTTCTTCAGGTATGCCATGCAAAAGTATATGTGCGTTTAGGGGATAACATTGTCGCAGTGACTGGCATGAAATTAGACGTTTCGCATGATATTTAATACATTCAATGAAGTAATGTTCAGCATCCTCTACAACTTCACTACATTCGCAGTAGGGAGTTTCTCTGATATGGTTATTGCAAAGATCACAATTAAGACTGCTACATTTAATTCAAATTCTTGCATGCATAACTGAAAACAATCGATCTCCCTCTAAATAGTATGGTGGTACAGTTGTTGGGCGCATGATGTTTTGAAGTGTCTAAGACTATCTACATTTCTCAGCAACAGGTCAGTTTCATTCCAGAGTTGTCCCGAAGATGGTATAAACGATTGTTTGTGTACTTCCAGTCGTGTAGTAGGTATTTGTGTAGTGTACTTGTAGCCAGCGTAGATGCATTGTACTTGTTCTGCAGATAAATCAGTATGCAAACACGTCGAGAACACCATAAATAACTATTTAATTACTAAAATCTATCCAGACATTCAAACTATGTATTTTGTTAACTATCTAAGGTCCGAATCAGCCAAAACAATTGGTCCGAATCAGCCAAAAGACACATGGTCCGAATCAGCCAAAGAGTGGTCACAATCAGCCAAATGCATGGTCCGAATCGGCCAGAAAAATAAGGTCCGAATCAGCCAGGCCGAGGTCCGAATCAGCTGATAAGGGAGGTTTTCGCTTGGCACGTCACATATATTTGTTTTTATAGCCATACTGTATGATAAAATATGTAATTTAATTGTTGCAATATAGCCAGCCAGCACATAAATGAATGTGCAGTCTGATCAAGGACTACACTGTTTGCTAACGTGTTACAGTCCACATGTGCTGTATTTATTCAAATCTATAAAATACTATTATTATCGGCTATAACGAGTTGTTATTAATTGTGTTGTATCCCCAATAAAATACAAGGTATTAGATAATAGGTTTTGTCTACCTACATAAAGGTGTGAAAAACATCCATGGTAATTGATAAGATATACAAACCATACACAAATATAAAAACAATATATTGCATACATATTAAAGTTCGTTTTCATCAATATTCATAATACAAGGTCATTTATTATTGTTTAATATTTTAGATTAATATTAAGAATATATATATACATATATATGTATGTAGAAAAAAAATATAATAGGGGGCCGTTGTAGTAGGGGCCGTTTTGACCAGGGGCCGTTTTGACTTGCTTCCGTCTGAAATATACACTGAGTACCGTACGTATTGATCATAACATTATGTTGAAAAAAAAGTGAATTCTCATTGCGCCGATCATGCAATCGGCCTGTGACTCGGCCAATCACATGCAGTGGATCAAATGTGTCAAGCAACTTGTCCAAAAATCGTTTGTATTGGCACGCTGCTGAGCACGTGATTTTACTAACATCCACATCGCGAATAAATATTGTGCTCTGATATGAGCATAGTGAAAATGAGTTCAACTGATATGGAACATTCTAAGTCACTTAAAGTTCTTGTTTTGTTGGGCTGGGAGGCAGAATCAGTGGACATTAGAATTTTCCATTTAATGAATCATTATTCATTGATCTGACACCTTGGATAAGATGCATTTAATCGTCACCAATTGAACAAAAACACGAAATGTTCAAACCGGAAGTGCCTGCTGCTGTCATCTTTCAGTAATGATATGAATATTAGCTGCATTTCAGACACTTCCATGACTAATTTGTGTAGTTGTAAGTTTAGTATTACTCTTTCAGAAGTAAATAACTGGTTTCTTGAACGTTAAACCTTCCAATGATACAACTATTAAATTGCATTGTTGCATAACCAGTAGTCGACATAACCAGTAGTTGGACACATTCATTACATTCAAACACATACCTGTATCATCATGATCACTATGTAAGCCGATTTGAAAATGACTTAGCACTGTGCTTCGTGAAACTGTGACGGTTAGTTCCATTAATTATGTGTTTTCTTGTCATTTACAATGGCCTATACATTTTTTGTATGAGGTGGATCAACTGGCCCCACTTTAAAAATTCATGGAATGCACACTGAATAGGTTTCCAAACTGTCCGCTTCAATATTTCATAATTGATTACCATTGAAAAATGCTTTATATGCATGTAGCACCAAACAATCAGTACAATCGAGTCCTGCAGTGGTTCCTACAAGTACAATGGAACGTTAGTTGATATAATAACTATCCATGTATAATTTAATAACATTTTTGATAAATTAATGCAAGTTACGCTTCACCAGGTCAGGGCTAGTACAAATTAGGTTAGGGCTAGTAGTTTCTAAAAGTACTAGCCCGTCTGGTCTAGTGAAAAAAAAAGTTAACGTTGAGCCCTGGAGTCTCTATGAGTACATTAAAGATTACTAAATAATTATATCTGTGTAGCTGGCACTCGTAATTTTTAAAAGTGGTGGACTAGTTGCAATTATACACTTATTTAAGTTCCATAAAGAAAAGTTTGTACCTACTAGATGGGACCCCAGCTTCAACAATAATTAAATCTATATTTTAATTAGTCAAGATCCAGAGCAGAATGGGTGCAGGTTATTGGAAATTAGGTCCCACAACATCCATAAGAAAAATGAAAGTAGCAGAGAATAGCAAAATGTGTTGTAACGGGTTAGTTTTTTAGCGAAAATCAATGGTGGTTGCCCACCTTAGTCTGATCCGGGATGGTTATTGGTTTGCATCGGTAACAGGCCAGTTAGACAGTCAACCTGTGTAAGTTACCATATGTGTAACTTACTATAAAAATGTGATTGTTTTCAATTACGTACATATGTAATTTAATTATGAGGATACTGTATGTATAAAACACATTAGTAAGTCAAACACCATACGTACATATGAAATTTAGTTAATATAGGTTAGAGAATAACAAATGATGCGAAATCATCAAGAGGGTAAAAGTAGTCCGGTATGAACAAAATCGTGCGGGTGATTTAAGGTCACTGACACAGTTTGCTTGCAAATCTTGATCCATTACTACCCAGGTTCACTTGAGGAACATGTTGGTCATGTGATGTAAACAGAGTTTCCGTGGCCAAAAAAAATGTAAACAATATTGGGGGACATGACGAGGTGGGCGGGCGGGCGGCGTCCACAATCAATGTTAAGTGTTCGTGTTTGAGTCCATTTCTTTGTTACTGTACCACCTAGGACCACCAAACTTGCACAGCTTCATAATCAAGGGGTGCCCACCACATATCACTATCCAACATGTTACTTTTTTTTTAACTTGACCCATTTTTTTTTTTTTTTCCGCGCAATCGACTTAGCCATTTTCAATGTTAAGTTTTTCGCGTTTTCAATGTTAAGTTTTCGTGTTTAAGTCCATTTCTTTCTTTGGTACTGTACCACCTAGGACCACCAAACTTTCACAGCTTCATAATCAAGGGGTGCCCACCACATATCACTATCCAACATGTTACTTTTTTTTTAACTTGACCCATTTTTTCCGCGCAATCGACTTAGCCATTTTCAATGTTAAGTTTTCTCGTTTTCAATGTTAAGTTTTCGTGTTTAAGTCCATTTCTTTGGTACTGTACCACCTAGGACCACCAAACTTTCACAGCTTCATAACCAAGGGGTGCCTACCACATACAACTATCCAACATGTGACCATTTTTTTTCTACGTAATTGACTTAGCCATTTTCAACGTTAACTTTTTAACGTATGTCTGGTTAAATTTTTTTGGTTTAAACTTTTTTGTTATACTATATCTCTGCAACTGCTTCGCCCACCCTTACCTTGACCTTCTTCACATGGGTGTTTATCATCGTCCATATTTTCACTCTAACCCCCAACCGTGTGGCCCCTGTGCGCAATGTCAAGGTCAAATTACTTTGAATTTATTTGTTAAAGTTTTTTTGTGTACTATATCTCTGCAACTGCTTCACCCATTACCTTGATACTTCACATGGGTGTTTATCATCATTGTCGCACCCGCTTGTTGAAAGCGCGATATCGTCGGCATTTTGACATACGTCCGTCCGTCCGTACGTCCGTGTGTCCGGTTAAAGTTTTTTCGTTAAAGTTTTTCCATCTACTATATCTATTTTTTTAGTGTCCATGCCTCGCCCCAAGGCACGACATGCAGGCCACGGCCATCTAGTCTACAAAAAGTGGGTATAATTATGTTATCCAAGTGTCCATGCTTGGAAAAAACCTGGCCTTCGTGGCTTTGCCTCGTTTCTTGTTCTTTCTTAGGAGTAAGTAAACCTATTGTTTAATTCATGCAGAACCAGTACAGACTGGCTGCAGGTCATGTACAAGTAGGTCCCCCAACATCCATACGAATAGTGAAAGTAGGAGAGACTGGCCTTATTGAATGGGATTCGGTTACAGTATATAGTAAAACTATTTGGTGTCTTCTAACCTATACTGTGATAATTTGTGGGTGAAATCTTACATCAACACCGGCATTGGAGGTGTGCCTCAAACAGCCAATCACATCTCGTACTATTATTTATTCGTCGGAGGATTCCTAACATTGACAGCAGTGCCATCTGGCGTAATAATGAGGCACTATATCACCAATATTGCTTGCGTCATTCGGTTGTGACTTGATGCTTTCTGCTTGCGGCTTTCCGCTTTCGGACTGTGGCTTGATGCTTTCTTCCTGCGGCTTTGTCCTTACTGCTTTCGGCCTTATTCAAAGTGCTAAGTGCGTTGTTCTTACTTTCTTTTGCAAATGCTTAGTGCAATAAAACAGGGACACGAATAAGGACGTATCAATAATTGTAATGTACATGTAAATAAGACGAATGAACAAAGCAATCAGCAGAATGGACATGTAACAAAGACAAATACAATTACAACAAGCAGATTTCAAATGTAATAAATACAAATGACGAATGAAATAACATGAATATAAGTTGTAATGTCATCAGCACGCAAGCATCAAGTCACATAGAATTATGGCGGATATTACCTTCCATACAAAACTGGCTGGAACCTTCGTAGAGGAAGTGACATACAAAGGAAGTGACATGTATGTCACTGTCATCTTACATATATTTCCATATAGGCATGGCAATTTCATGGAATAGTTTTTGATATATTATACCTGAAACACATCAGTTAAGTTGTTTTAAATAATAATAAAAAAAAACATGTGTTTTATAATCCTCCTTCAGAACATTTATTTTATGACAAGCAACAGCCCTCTATACATGTATGTTTCTGGACCTATGTTACTATATTTAGTTTTACTGTATCGTTAGATACATGTGTACAGTTGTGACGGCATCAGATGTATGTTACTATTTTTAGATATCGTCGTTTTATTTATCTATTTTTAGCTCGCCTGCACGAAGTGCAGAAGAGCTTATGGCATACCCCGGCGGTGGCGGCGGCGTCGGCGTCGGCGTCCACAAACTTAACGTTGGGGTAAATGTCTTATAACATCGGTTTCCTTTCATGGAACGCCTTGATATTTCATACGTGCATTCCTCAGATGACCCTCTATCATGCTGTAGCAAATCCACAACCCACCACCCAACCCTTACCCCAAGGTCAAGGTCACAAACTTAGCATGTTCATAAACTTAACGTTGGGGTAAATGTTGTGTAACTTCTGTTTCTTTACAGGGAACGCTTTGATATTTCATACATGCATTCATCTGATGATCCTCTATTGTGCTACAGCAAATCCATGACCCCCCCCCACCCCTTTCCTCAAGGTCAATGTCACAAACTTAGCACATTCATACATGCATTCCTCATGTGAATAGCTATCATGCTGTAGAAAATCACCAACTTAGTGCGTTCATAAACTTAATGTTGGGTTAAATTTTGTTTTACTTCTGTTTTCAGGGAGCGCATTGATATTTCATACATGCATTCATCTTAATATGCTATATTATTCTATAGCAAACCCACGACCCACCTTGCACCACTGACCCCAATGTCAAGGTCCACCGCACCCCCTTAAACCCCCTTAAGGAACCCCAAGGCTCAATCTATATAATATTCATGTTTTTTTATGCAACTGTGCCAAGTTTGAGTGAAGGCTGCCAACAGACGAGCTTCGTTGTCTTCTGACAACTCTTGTTAGAATTGGCTGTTGGTCGCCATTTTTGGGCGATCGCTATCAGCCGGTACCAACCAGGACCGGTACCTCCGTAATGGTAACTGTAATGCGTGGTGAACGCGTTTATGGTGCGTGTAATTGATCGAATGGTCAAGTACATGTACCAAGGCTAATGTAATTATTATGCCGTTAGAAACGGATAATTACGGAGCAGAACCAGATGATGTATGGTTTTCGAAACAAGTTAAGAATAATTTACTGCCTGTTCCTTTTCTGCCGACAAAATTTTTCATTTTCATCAATAACAAAAAAGTCACTGTCTCCATTTTTATGCCCCCGGTCTCTGTAGAGCCAGAGGCATATAGTGATTGGATTGTGTGTCCGTGTGTCCGCACATTAAGTTCGCCGGAGTTTCGAAATTCTGTTATAACTCCTATATCTCTTGAAGGATTACTTCAATATTTCAACACAGTATACCTGTGGACAAATGCCATCCATCCATGCTGCCCTTAATATGACCTTGATTTTTTTTTTAACTTAACAACTTTGAACTTTTTCCCACATTAAAAAGTTTGCCAGAGTTTCGAAATTCTGTTATAACTTATATCCCTTGAAGGATTACTTCAATGTTACTTCACTTGTGGAGTTATTCCAGGTGGAGAACATTGAAGGTTTGCTTGGCTTTCTCCATGAAACCAACTTGTATCGGAAGATCTGATTTTTATCATTGTATACATGTTGCTCATTTATATTGTTCATCTTTTTAATATTTTTAACCTAATCATCTGATTGCCTACCACATCTAACATACTATTTTACTATTATTTTTATTCTTCATCCACATTGCTTGGCCCTAAATGATACTCTTTTGTGTTGATGGGCCATTAAGCACCATTTCATTCCATTCCCTTGAAGGATTACTTAAATATAGTAATAGTATACCTGTGGTCAAATGCCACACATCCATGCTGCCCTTAATATGAGCTTGACCTTTTGACCTTGACAACTTTGAACTTTTTCCCACATTAAAAAGGTTGCCGTAATATCGAAATTCTGTTATAACTTTTATATCCCTTGAAGGATTACTTAAATATTTCAACACAGTAACGGTATACCTGTGGACAAATGCCACACATCCATGCTGCCCTTAATATCACCTTGACCATTTGACCATGACAACTTTGAACTTTTTCCCACATTAAGAAGTTCGCTGGAGTTTCTCAATTCTGTCATAACTTCTATATTTCTTGAATGATTACTTAAACACAGCACACTTGTGGACAAATGCCACACATCCATGTGATAGCAAGGGGGGCATATTGCGTTGCTCTTGAGGTTCCGTACGTACTTCCGTACGTCCATCCATGTACATTTACGTCCATCCGTGTACATTTACGTTGAAAAGTTTCTCCAACATGTAATATCTTCAATATCACGTGATGGATTGCTTTAATATTTGGACAGTTCATTCACCTGAACATGTGTGACACAACCACCCCACCAATGGTATGATATTGACCTTTGTGACCTTCACTGACACACTTAGCCATTTTCTTATGTCAAAAAGTTTGTACATTTAAGAGTTTCTCCATCATGTAATATTTTCAAGTTTGCTTGAAGGATTGCTTCAATATTGGACAGTTCATTCACCTGAACAATGTGTGACGCAATCGCACCACCAATGGCATGACCTTTACCTTTGTGACCTTTGAAATGTTGCTGAAGCCATTTTCTTATGTCAAAAAGTTTGTAAGACTTTCTCAAATGACTTTGAAATTTGTGTATTTAAAGTTTTCTTTTTTTACACACAATCTCTAGTTAGAGTGCAGTATGCCATTTGGGTATATCCATGTTTTACAAACATAATAAATGTCTAGTTATAATTTAAAGTATAATAATCTCGCGTTAACCTATAGTGGGAAAGGGGACCGAACATTGAAATTGTCCCCTATCTGATGCCTAGATACAACACTGTTTACTTTCAGATTTTGCCAAATTCATTGTGGCACAGTCTGCCTCACATGGGTCTGTCAACTCGGTGGTGCAGATATCCGATGCCACGGCACCGATACTGCAGGTCGACGATGCTGTGGCTGGAGGAGCCATTATTCAGGTCCGTAGCAACTGTCGTGTTTCTCAGTCTTCCAAGTTCTGGTTTAATTCTAGTTGTTTGCAACGTAGAGAGTTGTCTGCTTTTTTTTTTAACCCCCGGCAAAAATAGGTATGTAGCAGGGTATATAGTTTTTGTCCCGCCTGCTTTAGCAGAAGCGGGACATAGGTATAGCTTTTCCGTCGGCGTCGTCAACATTTCACGTTAAGTTTTTGCGTTTAGCTCAGTTTCCAGAAAACTGTAAGTCCTACGACCTCCATACTTGGTATACATCAACACTGTGGTGTAACCATTATCACACAGAGGGAGCCCATGTGACCTTGACCTAGTTTTCATGGTTAATTTACCTACTTTTCACATGCATTCAATGTTAAGTTTTTGCGTTTGACTATGTTTCTAAAACTTAACGCTCAGGTTAATTTGTTGTAACTTCTGTTTCCCTCAATGGAATGCTTTAATATTGCATACATGCATTTGAAACAACATCCCGCATCATTCTACAGAAAGCCCATGTTGCCCGCTAACCCCAAAGGTCAAGGTCACAGGCTTAGAAAATTCCGTGTTTGGAAAACTTAACTTTCGGTTTAATTTATTAAAACTTCTGTTTCCCTTGATGGAATGCTTTAATACTTCTTTGGTGTAAACTATAGCATCATCCGGCATGATTCTACAGAAATCCCATGGTGCCCGCTAATCCCAAGGTCAAGGTCACAGGTTTCGAAAATGCTCAGTTTTAAAAACTTAACGCTTGGGTTAATTTATTGTAACTTCTGTTTCCCTTGATGGAATGTTTTAATATTTCATACATGCATTTGTAAGAACATTCTGCATCATCTGCAGAAAGTTCATGGTGTCTGGCAACTCCAAGATCAAGGTCACGGGCTTCAAAAATGTCTAGTATAGAAATTTAGCTTCGGTGCCAGGAGATACATGTTGTTGGCGGCATTCTTGTTTTTGTTTAGCTGTGTTTGTTGGAAAATAATTGTTTTGGTTTCAGTTTATTATCCCCTCTTGTAGCGAAAAGGGGATATAGGGATATAAGTTGTCTGTTCGTCCATCTGTCCATCACAAACATTAACATTGGAGTTAATCTGCAATAACTTCTGTTTCCATTGATCGAATGCTTTAATATTTCATAGGTGCATTTGCAACATCATCCTGCATAATTCTACAGAAAGTGTATGGTGCCCGCTAACCCCAAGGTCAAGGACTTAGAAAATGTTTTGTTTCGAAAACTTTACACTTCATTATAACTTCCCTTTCCCTCAATTGAATGCTTTAATATTTCATAGGTGTATTTTTAACAACATCTCGTATCATTCTACAGAAAGCCCATGGTGCTCACTAACCCCAAGGTTATTAATAGCTCCTTATGTACTATCAAACTGCGCCAGGCGGGACATTTTACTCCGCGGAGCTCTTGTTATTTTATCTTATTTCTGTCCGTCCATCCGTAACATTTGCGTTAAAAGTTTTCTGGCACCCATTATCTCTGCAATCATAAGTCGGATTGACATGCGGTTTTCATGCCCACGGAGACAAGGTCAAATGACTGAGAAAATATTTGTTGGTCGGAACAGGAGGCGGCCGGGGTTATCTGTGAACCCCTGCTCACTTGCTCTAGTTTATTTTCAATTGAAGGCTTTGGTGGAACAAGGGGGCTAAGTTCATTAGGACTTAATCCCCTTGTTACACTGAACCCTTCAATTGTTCTCGATGAAATTGTGTCGATAGCGCAATAGCTGTATCAACCGGCATGTTTCACCATCAACCAAATACATGTTTAACTCTTACATTGCTAAAGAGTTTATTTTTATTGTCTGCCGTTTTTTTTTTGTCGCACGTGCTTTAGCAGAAGGTGGGACAATAGTCGCCGCTTTTTCCGCCTTTGTCGTCGTCGTCAGAAATGTTATAAAGTTTTTACAAGCTTCATCATCATGGTATAAGTTTAATGTTACTTGACAGATTGCTTCAATATTTGCACACTTGATACATGTCATCATTCTGAAAACCTTTATGCCGCCATTAAAATTACCTTATCCTTTTTTATCTTCACATGTTTGCGGAAACACTTTGCCATTTTTTGCGTCAAAAAGTTTGTACAAGTTTCCTTGTCATCGTATAACATTAATGTTACTTATGGATTGCTTCAATATTTGGACACTTGATACTTGTAAGCATTTGGAACACAGTCATGCCGCCATTAACATGACGTTGACCTTTTTGACCTTCACATGGTTATGGAAACACTTAGCCATTTTGTCAAAATGTTTCTTTAACTATGACCTTGTTTGTTTTAAGCATGCACTTCTCTGACGGTTTTTGTGATGCTTACTTTTAGCACATGCACATGATCATGTTACGGTCAAATGCCTCGGCAGACGCGACACCGCTTCCGTGGTGGATTTCTTGTATTTTCCATCATGCAGGATTGAAAACATATTTAGATAGCACATAATCTGTATCAACTGTCGTGTTTCACAATCTGTCAACTTCTGGTTTAGCCCCTTCAAAGCTAGCGAGTTAAAAAATTTATTTTATCATCTGCTGTTTATTCTTTACTTTCCATTATTCTCGATGATTAGCACATAACTAACTACTGTTCATGTCGGACTGATGTCTGGCTATATTTGTAATGTCAGGACGTCGTACAGTTTGGCGCCATATTTCTATGACGTTAAAAATATACCAATACTTTAAGTTCTGGAGAAATTTAAGGCATCTGTGGTATGATAAATATATACATTATTGTGATTCTACACAGTCAACATGATGTCATATTGCCCATCTGTTACGCCTCGGGTGAATATAAATTCAAACAGGCAATATGACACCATTTTGACTGTATAATTACAATAGCTTACATGTATATGTGAATGTGACTGGAGAAATGGAGCTTATGGGTTTTGCGACCAGTGTGGATCCAGATCAGCTTATGCTGATCAGGATCTGCATTGTTCGCCATTCTATCAATGAGACACGTGTCGTGCTTCTAACAAGCGATATTGATTGTCATTAGGTTACAGGAGTGTGCTATTTGATCAAGAGCTACACATGTCACAAAACCTATCAGCCCCATTTCTCCAGACGCTGCAGATGGGCAATATGACATCACGTTGACCGTGTAGGATCACAATAACGTTCATGTGTTTGTCGTACCACAGATTTCCTATATTTCTTCAGAACTGTCACGGCCAAATATGGTCCAATTCCTTATCTGGAGCTCTGTCCTAATCAATCAATCAATCAATGAATATACAGATGTCTGAGGCCTCCGTAGCCCCACTGGTCCAAGTCGGTGACCAGACACACGGTTTGGTGATTGAGGGGCTACCAGCCGGTATACAGATTGTGGATGGGGCCTTCCCCTCGTTCGTGCAGGCGTCAGATGGCAACTTTATACAGCTGGCCCCATCTGGTGCAGGGACAGAGGGGCTCACACAGGTAAGTTGTGTATGCCAGGATGTTTGTTGATATACCATAATAACCATTAATATTGGAGCACAATTTGTTCTGGGGAAATATCTTGATATAAATACCATAATAACCCTAAATATTGGGACACAATTTGTTCTGGGGAAACATCTTGCTATAAATAACGTAATATCCCTAAATATTTGGGCACAATTTGTTCTGGGGAAACATCTTGATATAAATACCATAATAACCCTTAATATTGGGGCACAATTTGTTCTGGGGAAACATCTTGATATAAATACCGTAATATCCCTAACTATTTGGGCACAATTTGTTCTGGGGAAACATCTTGATATAAATACCAAAATAAATAACCCTAATATTGGGGCACAATTTGTTCTGGGGAAACATCTTGATATAAATACCGTAATATCCCTAACTATTTGGGCACAATTTGTTCTGGGCAAACATCTTGATATAAATACCATAATAACCCTTTAATTATTGGGGCACAATTTGTTGGGCAAAATCTTGATATAAATACCGTAATATCCCTAACTATTTGGGCACAATTTGTTCTGGGCAAACATCTTGATATAAATACCATAATAACCCTTAATATTGGGGCACAATTTGTTCTGGGGAAACATCTTGATATAAATACCGTAATATCCCTAAATAGTTGGGCACAATTTGTTGTGGGGAAACATCTTGATATAAATACCGTAATATCCCTAAATAGTAGGGACACAATTTGTTCTGGGAAAACATCTTGATATAAATACCGTAATATCCCTAAATAGTGGGACACAATTAGTATGGTTGTTCTGGTTCATCACAATAACAATCTATTTGGACACAATTTGTTTTGGGAAACCCCTATTTTATAGGGTTTTAGCCCTATTTTATAGGGGTTTCCCAAAACAAATGTGTCCAAATATGTATGGTTATTGCGGTACTATGAGGCATGAGAATCTTCAGCAGATCAGGTGATTTCAGATAATTTTGTCATAATATGCGTTTTCAAAATGATTCATAATCAATCTGGTATGCTCAAATTTTATACTTTACAAGTAGGGTGAGGGGGTTTCAGTAGATTTTCAGATGTTTTTAGCTCGCCTGCACGAAGTGCAGAAGAGCTTATGTCATACCCCCGGCGTCGTCGGCGTCGTCGGCGTCGTCCACAAACTTAACGTTGGGTAAATGTCTTATAACTTCTGTTTCCTTTCACAGAACACCTTGTTATTTCATACGTGCATTTCTCAGATGACCCTCTATCATGCTGTAGCAAATCCATGACCCACCACCCAGCCCTTACCCCAAGGTCAAGGTCACAAACTTTGTCACATTCATAAACTTAACGTTGGGTAAATGTCTTATAACTTCTGTTTCCTTTCATGGAACACCTTGTTATTTCTTGCATCCTCAGAAGACTTCTTCATGCTATTCAAATTCATGATCCCAACCAACAGACCTACAAGGTCATGGTCACAAATGCACATGAAAAACCATAACGTTGGGGTAAAATTCTTTTAAAATTCCTGTTTCCTTTCATGGAACCCACCTTTGTTATTTATTCATGCTTCCCCTCAAGGAAGACCCTATTCAATGCTGTAGGAAACAAATCATGGACCCAAACACCCAGCCCTTACCCCAAGGTCAGGTCACTTGGCAATTCAATTAAAAACTTAACGTTGGGTAAATGTCTTATAACTTCTGTTTCCTTTCACGGAATACCTTGTTATTTCATACATGCATTCCTCAGATGACCCTGTATCATGCTGTAGCAAATCAATGACCAACCACCCAGCCCTTACCCCAAGATCAAGGTCACAAACTGGGCACATTCATAAACTTAACGTTGGGTAAATGTCTTATAACTTCTGTTTCCATTCATGGAACACCTTGTTATTATACCCCCACGCAACGAAGTTGTGGGGGGGTATACTGGAGTCAGCTTGTCCGTCCGTCCGTCCGTGCGTCCGTCCGTCCATCCCGAGTTTCCGTGTTTCCGTCCGTCACAAAACTTAACAATTGTAAATTTCCTTTTAACTTCTCTTTCCCTATGCGGAAATCTTTCATATTTTACCCGCCCCTTCTCTGACACTCATACATCATTCTGCAACAAACCTACGACCCCCATTTATGCCAGGGGTCAAGTTCACGGACTTAGAAACTTAGAAAAAAAACGAAAACTTAACAATTGTAAATTTCCTTTTAACTTCTCTTTCCCTTTGCGGAAATCTTTCTATTTTACCCTTCTGACACTCATACATCATTCTGCAACAAAGCTCACGACCCCCATTTAGCCAGGGGCAAGGTCACGGACTTAGAAAACTTAGAAAAAAAACGAAAAATTAACAATTGAAATTTCCTTTTACTCTCTTTCCCTTTCAAAATCTTTCCATATTTTACCTTCCCCTTCTCTGACTCATACATCATTCTGCAACAAACCACGACCCCCCATTAACAGGGGTCAAGGTACGGGACTTAGAAACTTAGAAAAAAACGAAAACTTAACAATTGTAAATTTCCTTTTAACTTCTCTTTCCCTTGCGGAACTCTATTTTACCCACCCCTTCTCTGACACTCATACATCATTTTGCAACAAACCTACGACCCCCATTTATGCCAGGGTTCAAGGTCATGGACTTATAAACTTAGAAAAAAACTAAAACTTAACAAATGTAAATTTCCTTATAACTTCTCTTTCCCTTTGCGGAATGCAGTGATATTTTACCCGGCCCTTCTCTGACACTCATACATCATTCTGCAACAAACCTACGACCCCCATTTATGCCAGGGGTCAAGGTCACGGACTTAGAATGTCTAGTTTGCTTTTTTCAACTGGAACCACCATCGCACTCTCCACATGTGCTGACATAGTCTTTTATCTGAAAATGATAGTATGCGAGATGGAATTCATTCTAGGTCAGGGCTGACACGGCGGGGTATTCCGTAAGCCCCTGCTTACTGACAAATCTAGTTTCATACATGCATTCCTCAGATGACCCTCTATCATGCTGTAACAAATACATGACCCACCACCCAGCCCTTACCCCAAGGTCAAGGTCACAAACTTTGTCACATTCATAAACTTCACGTTGGGTAAATGTCTAATAACTTCTGTTTCCTTTCATGGAACACCTTGTTATTTCATACATGCATTCCTCAGTTGACCCTCTATCATGCTATAGCAAATCCATGACCCACCACCCAGCCCTTACCCCAAGGTCAAGGTCACAAACTTGGCACATTCATAAACTTAACGTTGAGTAAATGTCTTATAACTTCTGTTTCCTTTCATGGAACACCTTGTTATTTCATACATGCATTCCTCAGATGACCCTCTATCATGCTGTAGCAAATCCATGACCCACCACCCATACCCTTACCTCAAGGTCAAGGTCACAAACTTGGCACATTCATAAACTTAACGTTGGGGTAAATGTCTTATAACTTTTGTTTCCTTTCATGGAGCACCTTGTTATTTCATACATGCATTCCTCAGATGACCCTGTATCATGCTGTAGCAAATCCATGACCCACCACCCAGCCCTTACCTCAAGGTCAAGGTCACAAACTTGGCACATTCATAAACTTAACGTTGGGGTAAATGTCTTATAACTTTTGTTTCCTTTCATGGAACACCTTGTTATTTCATACATGCATTCCTCAGATGACCCTGTATCATGATGTAGCAAATCCATGACCCACCAGCCCTTACCCCAAGGTCAAGGTCACAAACTTACAAGGTCACAAACTTATCACATTCATAAACTTAACGTTGGGGTAAATGTTTTATACCATCTGTTTCCTTTCATGGAACGCCTTGATAGTTCATACATGCATTCATCTGATGATAATCTATCATGCTATAGCAAATCCATGACCCACCACCCACCCCTTACCCCAAGGTCAAGGTCACAAACTTGGCACATTCATAAACTTAACGTTGGGTAAATGTCTGATAACTTCTGTTTCCTTTCATGGAACACCTTGTTATTTCATACATGCATTCCTCAGATGACCCTCTATCATGCTGTAGCAAATCCATGACCCAACACGTAGCCCTTACCCCAAGGTCAAGGTCACAAACTTGGCACATTCATAAACTTAACATTGGGGTAAATGTCTTATAACTTCTGTTTCCTTTCATGGAACACCTTGTTATTTCATACATGCATTCCTCAGATGACCCTGTATCATGCTGTAGCAAATCCATGACCCACCACCCAGCCCTTACCGCAAGGTCAAGGTCACAAACTTAGCACATTTATAATCTTAACGTTGGGGTAAATGTCTTATAACATCTGTTTCCTTACATGCATTCATCTGATGATACTCTATCGTGCTATAGCAAATCCATGACCCACCGCCCACCCAATCGTTACCCCAAGGTCAAGGTCACAACTTAGCATGTTCATAAACTTAACGTTGGGGTAAATGTTGTGTAACTTCTGTTTCTTTACACATTGAACACCTTGATATTTCATACATGCATTCATCTGATGATACTCTATCATGCTATAGCAAATCCATGACCAACCCCAACCCCTTTCCCCAAGGTCACGGTCACAAACTTAGCACATTCATAAACTTAAAGTTGGGGTAAATGTCTTATAACATCTGTTTCCTTTCATGGAACGCCTTGATATTTCATACACACATTCATCTGATGATACTCTAGCAATTCTATGACCCACCGCCCACCCCGTACCCCAAGGTCAAGGTCACAAACTTGACACATTCATAAACTTAACGTTGGGGTAAATGTCTGATAACAACTGTTTCCTTTGATGGAACGCCGTGATATTTCATACATACATTCCTCAGATGACCCTCTATCATGCTGTAGCAAATCCACAACCCACCACCCAACCCTTGCCCCAAGGACAAGGTCACAAACTTAGCATGTTCATAAACTTTACATTGGGGTAAATGTTGTGTAACGTCTGTTTCTTTACACTTTGAACGCTTTGATATTTCATACATGCATTCATCCGATGATCCTCTATTGTGCTACAGCAAATCCATGACCCACCCCACCCCTTTCCCCAAGATCAACATCATAAACTTAACGTTGGAGTAAATGTCTTTTTATAACTTCTGTTTCTTTACAGGGAACACCATATTTCATACATGCATTCATCTGATAATACTCTATTGTGCTACAGCAAATCCATGACCCCCCCCCCCCACCCCTTTTGCTAAGGCCAAGGTCACAAACTTAGCACATTTATACATGCATTCCTCAAGTGAATAGCCTATCATGCTTTAGAAAATCACCAACTAGTGTGTTCATAAACTTAACGCTGGGTTAAATTTTGTTTTCCTTCTCATTTCAGGGAGCGCATTGATATTTCATACATGCATTCATCTTAATATGCTATATCATGCTATATCAAATCCACGATCCACCTTCCACCACTGACCTCAATGTCAAGGTCCACCGCACACCCCTTATCCCAAGGTCAAGTTATATAATATTCATGTTTTTTATACAACTGTGACAAGTTTGAATGAAGGCTGCCAACAGGCGAGCTTCGTTGTCTTCTGAGAACTCTTGTTAGTGATAGCCGTTATCATGCCTGTACTATCAATGAAAAAGGGATACAATGTACAATGTAGGTGAATCACGTCTCTTCATATGTCACACCTTTTGAGGTGAACATGTTTCTGATTTCCATAGTTTACTCGAGCAGCCCGTATGCCTTTGTTCGAGGTCAATGAGGTCCAACTGCATACTGCATTCGCCGTTTGCCAATGGCCAGTTCACGCTGATAGACCAGCAGACCATTGCCCCATACTATTCAGCTGACCTTGCCAACTAGCCATGCTTTTAAAACATTTATCATACTCGACTAGGGAACGATAGCCTCGTCAAGCCTCGGAATTCCTATGTGCAGTTTGCCAACCGCCAGTACACACTGATAGAGCAATAAGAGAACATTGACCCCCAGACAACCCAGCTGGCCTCACCAGCTAGACACTCTTACTAAAATAGCTATCATACTGTGCTCGTAAACAGTAGGAATTCCTTGACAAGCCTCAGAATTCCTGCACGTTTCCTAGTCTCGCAATTCCTCCAACAGGTGGTGCAGTTTGCCAATGGCCAGTTCGCGCTGATAGAACAACAAGAGAACATTGACCCCCAGACGATCCAGCACCTCGTGTTTGAGGAGGTTCAGCCGGGGTTGGGGGCGGGGGAGGACCCCGGGGAGCAGGAGGGGGAAGAGACCAGCGTGCAGCAGGTCGTCATCAAACAGGAGTACCAGGAGGTGCAGCCACCCGTTGGCAAGGTGCGTACATATGAGACATGCCATTTGATTATGTACCTTCGGACATTGTGTAATTTCATGAAATACGTTTACAAAATTTACAATATTTTTCATAAATATAGTCAAAAGTTGACAAAATGTTCAGAGTACATGCAGAATTATGTTGCATGTACTCTGAAAATGTTTGACTTTATTTATGAAAGATATTGTGTCTCATATGTGGCTGTAGATAAGCTGCCTTTACTGGTCATGTGTTGTGCATGCTTCGCACTCTCAAAATAAAGCATAGTTTCATTAACCTATTATATGCCGAATAAATTACAGAAGTATGAAAATATGTAGAATTTTTTCCCCGCTACTTTGTCTATTTCTGTTTGGAAGTACCACTTATATGAACCGTCTCGATGAGATGATGAGATGGTTCAAATGAGTAGTAACAACTTACATTTTTATGATGAAATTAACATCTTCTTTTTTTTTCAGCAAAAAGTATTGTATCCATCAACTTCAATCTGTTAATATAAAGACCTACATTTGTACATCACAGGGTCTTTCAAACGATATTTTCTCTATTTCTGTTTGAAAGTTTATGTTGCTACCACTCATTATGAACTCTCGATGTGACAGTTCAAATGAGTTGTAACAAAGTATACTTTTATCGAAAAATAAGCAAATTTCTTTTTCAATAGAAAGTATTATATCCATATGATTTGTTGAGTAAATATCATTCGGCGTGTTTCGGCTTTCATCGGTATAACTATATATGAACAAGGCTTCTAACTTTCGTCGGACACGACCTCGTATCATAACAAATTCCGCGATTTTATTAACGCTAATGTGAATATGTTGGCAGAAAGTGCACATGTCCATTTGAGAATTATTGTTATCTTGCTACAATAGCATTACTTAGAACATAATTATGCAAATAATATCGAATTACAGCTGCTTTTTCTAGGTCGGACACAACCTCGTATCATAACAAATGAAATAATGTGTTATAAAGGCTCTAACGTCAATATGTTAGTGGCAAGTTCATATGACCATTTGAGAATTATCGTTATCCTGTAGAAGTAAATAGAATGCATAGAAAATTACAATTTTAAACGTGTTATTTTGTTGCGATACGAGGTTGTGTCAGACCAAAGTTAGAAGCCTTGTTCATATATATAGAGTTATACCGATGAAAGCCGAAACACGCCGAATGCCTGTACATTGCAGGGCCCTTTCAAATGCGAGATCTGCGACAAGTCACTCCCAAAATGGAACCAGCTACAGCGGCACCTGAAGTCCCACGCAGAGGACAAGCCATTCCGTTGTATCAGCTGTCCCGAATCGTTCAACATGGCCGACAACCTGAAACTGCACCTGGCCACCCATGTGGAACCCGGGGACCGGCCACGGTGCCCAGAGTGCGGCAAGAATTTCTCCCGGGTCGCGAGTCTCAAGGCCCACATCATGCTGCACGAGAAGGAGGAGAGTGTCATGTGTACCGAGTGTGGTGATGAATTTGCCCTCCAGGTGAGCGTTTTGTGCATCTTCGCGAATCTCATACTGATGGTTCAGTGTTGTCTCGGTATAAAGAAAGGCCATTTTCAGGTCTGGGCCCATGCCCCATTATAAGTGAAGTCGAATGTGTAATATTTTAAGGGACATTGCCATTCTGACATGTAACCCAGGCTCTCTCTAGGTGCAACACTGACAGTTCTTTTCAGACTATTCCAATAATCATGTACAGAGTATTTTTAAAATATCTGAAAAATTCTGCAAATCCTGATGAGACGGCTCGTTACAAGCCGGCTCATCTGAATCTACAGTGTTTGCAAATGTTTGCCTTATGGTCTCGGGGTTCATAGGGTTAATATGTTGATCTGAGTGTACATGTTGTTTGTATCTTATGCTTGAAACCAAATTGATTCTAATGTCTGTTAAAAAGCACTAAAATGTGTCATAGCATGCACATTTATTTAATATATAGTGAAACCTCGAAACCAAACACCCTGTTGATCCCCATGGTGTCTGGTTTGGAGAGGTTCCACTATCAATCTCTATCTAAACAACCCCAATCAATCTATCAATTGTCCATTGTAGATACAGCTGGACTGGCACATGATCAGATGTGCTTGTCCATTGTTTTGACGTAAAACCCCAAGCATGTGTCCATTGTAGATCCGTACTTGTCCATTGTTTTGACGTAAAACCCCAATCAATCAATAAACTGTCCATTGTAGAGCCAGCTGGACCGGCACGTTACTCAGCACCAGGAGGGTCATGACAGTCACCGTGTGTACGCATGTAAACAGTGCACACAGGAGTTCCCCCGCCAGGCCCTGCTCAAGGAACACACAAAACAACACTACAAGATCAAGTAAGTAGATGATGTAGCATTACAAAATCAATTGCGAAACAGCACAACGAGATCAAGTAAGTAGACAAAACAACACTTCATGATCAAGTAAGTAGATGAAAAGTTAGACAAAACAACACTACAAAATCAAGTAAGTAGATGAAATAACACTGCAATATCAAGTAAGTAGACAAAACAACAATATCAAGTAAATAGGTGAAACAACACTAACATATCAAGTAAGTAGATGAAGCAACATTACAAGGTCAAGTAAGTAGATGAAACAACATATATTAAGTAAGTTGATGAGACAACACTAAAAGATTAAGTAAGTAGATGAGACAACACTAAAATATTAAGTAAGTTGATGAGACAACACTAAAAGATCAAGTAAGTAGATGAAACAACACTACAAGATCAAGTAAATAGATGAAACAATACTACAAGGTCAAGTAAGTAGATGAAACAACACAACAAGAGCAATTAAGTAGATGAGAAACAACACTACACGATCAAGTAACACTACAAGATCAAGTTAGTAGACAAAACAACACTACAGGATCAAGTAAGTAGACAAAACACCACCACAAGATCAATTAAATAGACAAAACAACAGTACAATATCAAGTAAGTATACAAAACAACACTAACATATCAAGTAAGTAGAACAAGCAACACTACGAGATCAAGTAAGTAGACGAAACAACACCACACAATCAAGTAAGTAGACAAAACAACACCACACGATCAAGTAAGTAGACGAAACAACACCACACAATCAAGTAAGTAGACAAAACAACACCACACGATCAAGTAAGTAGACGAAACAACACCACAATATCAAGTAAGTAGACAAAACAACACTACCCAATCAAGTAAGTAGACAAAACAACACTAACATCAAGTAAGTAGACAAAACAAAACAACACTACACAATCAAGTAAGTAGATGGAATTGCACTACAAAATCAAGTAAGTTGATGGAATTGCACTACAAGATCAAGTAAGTAGATGAAGCAACACTAAAAGGTCAAGTAAGTAGATGAAACAACACTACAAGATCAAGTAAATTGATGAAACAACACTACAAAATCAAGTAAGTAGATGAGACAACACTACACAATCAAGTAAGTAGATGAGACAACATTAAAAGATTAAGTAAGTAGATGAGACAACACTAAACGATCAAGTAAGTAAATGAAACAACACTACAAGATCAAAGAAATAGATGAAACAATACTACAAGGTCAAGTAAGTAGATGAAACAACACTACAAGAGCAATTAAATAGATGAAACAACACTACACGATAAAGTAACACTACACAATCAAGTAAGTAGATGAGACAACACTAAAATATTAAGTAAGTTGATGAGACAACACTAAAAGATCAATTAAGTAGATGAAACAACACTACAAGATCAAGTAAGTAGATGAAACAATACTACAAGGTCAAGTAAGTAGATGAAACAACACTACAAGAGCAATTAAGTAGATGAGAAACAACACTACACAATCAATTAACACTACAAGATCAAGTAAGTAGACAAAACAACACTACAGGATCAAGTAAGTAGACAAAACATCACCACAAGATCAATTAAGTAGACAAAACAACAGTACAATATCAAGTAAGTATACAAAACAACACTAACATATCAAGTAAGTAGAACAAGCAACACTACGAGATCAAGTAAGTAGATGAAACAACACCACACAATCAAGTAAGTAGACAAAACAACACCACACAATCAAGTAAGTAGACAAAACAACACCACAATATCAAGTAAGTAGACAAAACAACACTACACAATCAAGTAAGTAGACAAAACAACACTACACAATCAAGTAAGTAGAAAAAACAACACTAACATCAAGTAAGTAGACAAAACAAAACAACACTACACAATCAAGTAAGTAGATGGAATTGCACTACAAAATCAAGTAAGTTGATGGAATTGCACTACAAGATCAAGTAAGTAGATGGAATTGCACTACAATATCAAGTAAGTAGATGGAATTGCACTACCAGATCAAGTAAGTAGATGGAATTGCACTACAAGATCAAGTAAGTAGACAAAACAACACTACACAATCAATTAAGTAGACCTCGTAAAATTCTATGGTTTTGCTTGTCCTAGAAACTACATCTTCAGTTTTCAGCAAATACATATACTTGTAATGCTGACGGCCATCAAACTTATCTTGCTGTTTTACAGACATAACATATGAATTAATAACTGGGACTTGTTTCAGGACATCGCTGTCACACCGACCCTACAAGAAGGTGCTGGACAGGACGGGCTTCACCCACAAATGTTCTCACTGCCTCAAGTCCTTCCAGAAACCCAGTCAGCTCGAGAGACATGTTAGGGTGCACACAGGTAAGTAGTGTTTGACGCATTGTTGGGCAAAATGTGGCCACAATCTATTTGACTAGTGTAGCCCCAGATCAGCCTGCATAGCCATGCAGGCTGATCTGGGGCTACACTATTCAGTCGAGAATGTAGGTATATACATAGTTCCCACATCGGTAAAAGTTACTTCCCTTTGTTGGATACGGGTAATCACTGCGGCCATTTTGGGTGCAATATTCCATTAGGTCCTATTAGTAGGGGGGCAAGCACTCATTAACACGAATTCTGTTCAACCCGAGAGAGCAAAAGCAACGACTACTTTAAATCAATGCAGTATATCATCCTGAACACAAATCCGGTGTCGGTCAATCAAATCAGGTGGGACAAGGTCATTTTTGGGGTCATTAAGTGCACATGGGTCAAATTGCAAAGCTCACTCTATTTTGATAATACAATATGTACTTGCATAACATTACAGAACAATCCGATAAAGTATGTTTTATTGGTGATTATTGCTTTATGGGGCATATACAAAGCAATTCGGTTTGCTCGGACGTCCCTATCGTTGAGAGTATCAACATATTCAAGATGACCGCCAAGCATCAATATTTAGCCTGTGTCACAAAATTGTGTAACTGAAATCACACAATTGTGAGACAGGTTCTTTTAATATAGATCTGGTGTGGCTGTACATAGGCATAGACAAATAGTCAAAGTCAATTTACACATTTTCAATCAGTCAATGATAACTATGGCTCTATTTATCCAGCAAAACACAATTGACAGTATCTTCTAAAAGTTCCACATAGCTAAGTTTCCCTGTGAATGCATGAGTCCTCCTAGGTTGTCACTGAATACACAAATGTTCATAGATGCACAACAAATATTCATAGATGCACAACAAATATTCACCCACATGGAATGTGCGAGAGACTAAATAATATGAACTGAGAATCCTAACATTCAAAATTGTACACTAAGGTGTCACCCTGGTGTCATGGAGGACAGTATACCACATGTACTATGGTGTCACAAAGATGTCCACTAAGAATAATATACCACGAAGATGTTACATGTGTCCACTAAGTATGTCACCGAGATGTCATTAATATACTACTTTGTTTATCGTACCGATGTCCAATAAGGACATAATATCACAAAGATTCCACGAAGATATCCAATATGGATAATATGTCGCTAAGATGCCATGAAGAATTCCACTCAGGATTACATATCCCCAAGTTGTCACACAGATGTCCACTAAGGACAATATGTCACTAAGATTCACACGTGTTCACTCCACCGACAATCTGTCAATTACGTCTTACGAATAATGGTGATAATACCCCAGTAATGTTAGTCTATCTCATCAATGTTCACATCAGTTCACTCCCAAAGGATACAATATCTCTCATTCACACAAATGACATCGCCTCATGTCATTCTCGGTTATTTCCATCTATGGAAATGCAAGTCTCAACCCGCCATATGCTGCTCAGGAATGGCAATGCCCGTGGAATGGAAAGGAATCCTCCAGAGGATGGACACCCAGGAATCGCCCCATCAACATAAGCCACCTGCAATTAAGTGGTCATTACCACTAACTACCAGTGTGGTTTGAAGAGAATTCACCAAATTCCACGCGATTTAAATGGCTAAAATTGTATTACAATTCACAAACTCCACCTTGGTTAAATATGGGGTAAAATAACTTACAGTGTCTGGAATCCACAGATCTAGCTCACATATACAGGAATAAAATTGTACAACGTTCTCCACACAAAGCACTAATAGGTCTTCCCACAATCAGATCTCTCTAAGCAATGACCACACATGCATGCCCAGTGAACTATTCACATAAAAATGCTCAATACTTGTCCAGCATGACTGACCACTGTATGTGATATCCACTACCAGTAATTGTTAACAATGCAACTCACCTGTAAAATGCACCTGGGAACAACTTACCTGTGCAATCAATAGTACAGGTATGTATACTGCACACAATTAGACACAATCTATACTGAGCAACTGCACAAATTTGTGACGGCCTGAAATGTGTACTTATTTGATGAATGAAAACAAATAGGCACTTGGATCTTGATCGGACGGACACAGAAAACCCTTTGGATACCATGCATTCATTTTAAACGTAGATGGAGGCTATCAAATCCATATGCATCCAAGATGGACGCCAAATATTCATCAAGATCAGGCAGCATTATCTACACTGTGGTGGACCATATCTTTGTACTAAGCTAGATATGAACATGTTAGTTTGATTTTCATCTGAGATACGATATTAAAAATACAGATCAATATTTATGCTCTTAAAGAGCGTGTTTAATTCAAAATGGCTGCCATATTTGCCAAAAACTTGAAAGTTGTTGAATATAATGTTTGTTTTACTTATGTATACTACTGCATTCTGTTAGGCGGTTAAATCAGTAAGTTGGACACAGTTGATTTTGATGTCATTTGTAATTGTGTTTATTCAAAATGGTCGCCTCATTTAGGCTATTTTAATATAGTGTGGTACTGGCAATTACGCGGTTTTTTTCAGTTACTTTTAAATTTCTTTATAGGACAGATTCATATGTGTTCAGACTAGTAGATCGCTATATATATACTAGTATATTGTATATGCCCCATAATACACTTGGTGATGCTCGAATTAGGTTAGACTCGTTGTAGAGTCGGAATATGAAAATATATGTACTGTTTGTTTTAAATATTGTATTTTATTGAGTCTTACGTCATCATATACAGTGTAAATTGCACTATAATGCCATATGTGTATATACTACGTATTGCGATTGGTCCATATGCTATAGTTCGGCCATGTTCGCATTACAGTCAGCTATCAAACTGTTATATGCTGGTGTGCGGCTAAGTACCATGACATTTCAATCACTTTAGACTTAAATATAACCAAGATAAAACAATGAATGTAAAATACAACACTAATCAAATATTATGTATTACAGTTTCTGTTCTGTGAATATCCATACATTCACAAGTGGATATACCCATATGCATACATTTAAATTCCACTGAAATATTTAATAATTGTCCCATATAACCATACGTCTGTATAAGGCAGATCAGCATATTCTATTTCAGCAAAAGTTTCCGCATGACTGCTTGTATAATCATCGCTGATAAATGGAAATATATTCTCAATTAACATATATTCTTATCAACAAAAGTCCCGTCTCCTGTACTGAAATCAATATGGACAGCGTGTCAGATATATAAAACATAATATGCTGTAATGAATGCTCATGATTTAGAGGCCTCATATCAGCTATGTGTCAATGTTTAGCTTTACACGTTTCACTTCCAGGTTAGCTCAAACCCGGTTAGTTGAAAATCCAGTCACGGGAATTGCGGTGGTGTACTGAAAAGTGGTTGTTTGGTTGATTTGTGTACATTATTTATCCATGAATCGCAATTGCAACTACCAAAATACGTGCATGTGAAAATAAGTGTCTCTGTATGGTCTCTTACGATCTTAAGTATATGTCGTATGTTGGTGTGTATAGACACGGATGGTGGGAACTTTCTGATAAAATCCTAGATTAGCATAGAATAATCAACCATGTTCATTTTAATGCATTTAAAGTATTGTATATTTTATTACACATATGGTTGTGATATTACAATACACAGTTATGACACTTACACATACCATGTAAGGACATTATATGACTACAACATATATATGATTACAGTGTATGGTATTCCCCAGAATATAGCGCACTAATGTGGACATTAGCATAATACTTATATAGCTCAAGATGCGATGGCGTGGTTTTCGTTTTCATATCCAGAAAGCTAAGCATACTTCTTCGCTATGAAAAAAACGCTGCTTTCATTATGTGGGAAGTGAATAATGGTAGTTGTTATGTAGCCAGTCAAGTTCAGAATTCATCAACTTCCCTTTGATATGTCAATCGCTGTGCCTACCTTGTCGTTTACCGCATTAATAAATCTTTTATATTGATTATCGTTTTTCATAGATAGATAGTAGGCTTCGTTATAATGGAAAATGACACAATAGCCGCATCCGCATGGACCCGTAACAGACCCGTAACCAGACATTTATGAAGCAAGGAGTCTTTTCGATGGCTTGAATGGCCCGAGGCAGCTATGGGGTTACGGGGCCATGCTCTCCCAGACAATTGTGAAATCCAGATGGTCTGAAATACCATTTTTGTCCAGCCCGCAAATACCTTATATATCTGCAGTCCTAAGTCACATTGACTTGAAACTTCATATGCTTATTAGTTATGATCCATATATTCATGCTGTATCCCACTCATGCGGCCCCTGTGTCCAAGGTCAAGGTCAAATGACTTCGAAGTTTGCATTCCGAAATCTGCGTTAAAGTTTTTAAATACCTTATATCTGTGCAGTCCTAAGTCACATTGACTTGAAACTTCATATGCTTATTAGTCATGATCCATATATTCATGCTGTATCCCACTCATGCGGCCCCTGTGCCCAAGGTCAAGGTCAAATGAATGCGTTCCGAAATCTGCGTTAAAGTTTTTAAATACCTTATATCTCTGCAGTCCTAAGTCACATTGACTTGAAACTTCATATGCTTATTAGTCATCATCCATATATTCATTCTGTGTCCCACTCATGTGGCCCCTGTGCCCCTATGTCAAGGTCAAATGACTTAGAAGTTTGCGTTAAAGTTTCTGTCAAAATTTGCGTTAAAGTTTCTGTCAAATTTGCGTTAAAGTTTCTGTCAAAATTTGCGTTAAAGTTTCTGTCAAAATTTGCGTTAAAGTTTTCACATACCTACTATCTCTGTAACCGTAAGTCAGATTTGCTTGAAACTTTGTATGCTTATTGGGCATCAAACTTCAAATAAATACGCTCTGAGACCATCAAATGCCTCGGCGGGCTCGACATGCGGGCCGCGGCCATCTCGTATATATTCTCAGCAAAAACTGAGCACATACATGTAATACGACTCTCCTGCTTGCATCAATATTATAAAATGAGTACGTTTTGACAATAATTCTTATATTAGTTCATGAAAGAGTGGACATCAAGGCACGACGACGGAGGTTGCGGAGGGGGTCGTCCGACTGCACCGACCCCCTGGATACGGACCACGGACCTGTTGCAATAATAAAATGCAACATTGGTGTTCATGGTGGTGTTAAAGATGACATGATAGAGTTCCGGTTTAATGTTTAATGGCTTTAAACGCACTATCGACAGCTCATTTCATCTGCATGGATGGGGGCGGGTAACTGAATATTTGCATACAATTTCCATCCAGCCCTGACATTCGACAAACCGGATCTACTGTCGGGTCTTCACCACACTATAGTAACTTAGCCCCCCTCCACAAAAACGTAGTAGCATTACCACTGATCGTATTACTCTTATAACGGGGTTAGCCGGATTCAACTCTCGCCTACAAGAAAGCTGAACATGCGAATAAGGACCAAGCCAGGGATATCGCGCTTCCCGGCAATTATCAACCCACCATCGTTAATTATATAATAAATTACCATTCACATGCTCCAAACCTGCCAGTGTATTTTATTTCTATCCGAATACAGGTATTAGACACGGGCATTATGTTGATTCACTCAAATTAATGAATACCTAAATGTAATTGTAAATATGTTCCTGTTTCCTTTCACATTGTCAACATGTATTATGTTCCACTTGAAATCCAAGATCGTGACTATGTAGTCGTTTAATAAACATTACCATGTTACAGCTAGGATATATTGTTATCCATGAGTTGCACCAATATTTTGTTGATAGCTCATATTATAAAACTACGCAATATAGTAGCCATCTTGGTAACTAAAATGGCGGTCATAAAATATTATCTTTTATGTTGTCATCGGAAACACTAAAACATTGATTTTATGGTGTGGCATATGCTATGTCGTTGATGACTACCCTACTTAATATAGATGTGTCAGAATTGTATCCACGCTGGCAGTCATCTTTGATTTACGTTTGTTTGTGTAATTCAGTACAGTTTGGAACACAAGCCTCGAACTTTTAAAATATTGCAAATATGATTTCCAATTATGTTTCATTTCTTTACTACGTTGTCGATCAACAGCGCCTAAGAGCTTAAGCGTTACTTAGCAGCAGCCATCTTGAATATTCCAACATGGTCAAATAATAAGTATATTAGATGGACTCATTCAGTTTTGCAAAGAACACATTCAATAATAACAAAAAAGGCAAATAACTGAAATATAAATGTGCATGAAAGTGTAGCTATATATTTGTGTTATTCCTCACACATTTACTGCACGTCTGTGTGAATATTTGGCGGCCATCTTATATGTATATGAACTTGTCAGTGGTGAATTCTTTTTATAAGTTATCAAAACCTATTTCTATGTATGTAAACTCATAATGTAAGTACCAAACGCCATATAATCAGTCAGAATATATTTAAGACAAAATGTTGATACCTGGCGGCCATCTTAAAAATTGCAAAATACACAACGGTTTGAACCACCATAAAAACGAAGCGTCTCATAAATGTCCTAAGGAAGAATATTCAACAATTTAAACAACTTTATCTCATATTTGAAGCATGATATGCATACACGTACATGTCCATCTACTGATATAAAATATGTTTTTGAACTCATTTGACCTCTTTGCACTTAATGACCTCAAAAATGACCTTGTCCCACCTAATTTGATTGACCGACACCGGATTCATGTTCAGGAATGTATGATGTATCAATCTAGCATAGTCGTTGCTTTTGCTCTCTTGGGTTGAACAGAAATTGTTTTTAAGCCACTTTGCTTCTTCTTCTTCGGCTCATATTTAAGGGTGGGAATTGGCTTGAACACCTTCCATACCCGGCCCAATACTTCGCTTCAAGGTGCCCCTCCACTATATAGACAAATAGTGGAAATAATCTTTTTTTTTGGAATTATTAAATTTTGAATGCAACAGAAAACAGTTGTCTTTTCATATATGATTTGTTGAACAAAATATATTTGTTTAAGCACTAAAATTCATATCAGAGTATTTATGTTTAATCAATATTAAAATTTCTTTTATTTGTTGCATTAAGTTTTGCCCACAAAGATTGTGTACAAGGGCAACTACTCCATGTCACATTAGCTCATCTGGGAACTATGTATTGCAACAGGAACATATGTTAAAAACAAATTATGGTCAGTGATCTTTTTTTTTTGGTGTGGTATGGGTACCTGGCATCAGATCATGATCTTGTGGGTGCAGTATATAGTGAATACGCAATTTCCACCATGGGAGTGTTGAGTATGACATCACTGATATCTAGATGCAGTTGATTATGGTAGGTGCAATGACCTTTGTGGCAGATGGATGTCCATTTTCTCCATTATTCAGATACTGGGGGCCGTTTCACTAAACGTTGTATAACTAAAATGTTTGTAAGTGCAAAATTATGATGGTCTGCAAATTTCACATCAACAATGTTTTCTTGTAAACAATTATTGGATTTACATTTATTGAACATATATGCAGCATATGTTCAATAAATGTAAATCCATCAATTGAAATTTCCAGACGATCCTAAATTTGCACTTATGAAGATCTTAGTCGTACGAAGTTTAGTGAAACGGGCCCCTGGTAACTGTAATTTCATTGACATTCAACTACTCCTTGTGTACAAACTGATCTGGAACTAGACTGGTCACATGTCCTATGGTTCCTTATGCTTGCAATCAGCACACTACAGTCAAAAATGACAGATTTTGATATTTGAGCACTTCTGTCAGTTGTACATCATTAATGTTATCTTTAGCGAGCAAGGAAATCAAGATGAATTCTTATGCGCTGCGACAATAGGTTTTGCTAAGAAATAAAGATAATTATAAAATACAGCATTGTGCGGTTTATTTTGTAGGTGAGCGGCCATTCAAGTGTACGATATGTACGAAGGCATTTAACCAGAAGGGGGCCCTAAGTATGCACATGATGGGCAAACATCTTGACAAGAAGCCGCATAAATGTGAATTCTGCAACAGTGGGTTTGCACAGAAGGGAAATCTCCGGGCGCATATACAGGTACGTGTTGTACAGTGAAGCCTCTCTAAGTCTGACACACTGGGAGGTCCCCAGTGTAATTCGGCGCACAGCTGACTTTTCACAGAATGGCCATGACATGACATGTACAGTGGAACGTCTCTAAACCGGACACTCTGGGGAGTGGAGCCTCCTTAAAATGGAACCCTGGGTGGCCCCATGATGTCTGGTTTAGCCACAGCCAATCAAGCTTCTTGATTTGGAACAAAGAAACTGTACATGTTATACTCGGACTTAAAATCAGACAATTTGATTGCCACAGAGCACAGCTCTACCTTGACCTTATGATGGTTCGTTGGGCACATGCGATCGGCATTCATCCTTACTGGAATCATGACCGGAGACCAGTAGCCGATTTCATCAATATTGGAAAGTATACTTTTCTAGCAAAGTATACTTTGAGGTAGAAATCATTTATTTTTCCTGAAATGCATTATTTCATATAGAACTAACGACTGCATATATTTGATGATTAAAACTATGCAGAATTATTATACTGAATTTATTACATTGTCACAGCCAAAATGGCTGTGATAATGTAATCAATTCAGTATAATACAAATTAAATAAATTTATCATAAAATTGAAATTTTTTATTTCAAAGTATACTTTGCTAGAAAAGTATACTTTGCAATGTTGGTGAAATAGGCTACTGGTCTTTGGCATTCTTGTATGTGAAAGTTGGTTATACCCCTTATATGACTTATATGATTATTCATAATTACTTTTAGGGGAAGAGACCAAGTGACTGGTGTGGTGAGGACCTGGCACCAGGTCAGCTTATTCTAATTTCAGGACGGAATCTCAATTTTTTTCTGTAAATATGCAGTTCCGATTTTGGGATTTACCCTCCATCACAACAGGTAGCATATGGATTAACCCTGCCTAAAATGACCTTAGCTGTTGACGGCCATTAAACACCATTACATCAAATCTACCTTGACCAATGAAACTTTCTGATTTGAGAATGGGATAAACCATGTTCCCTATCTGTATTTGCAGCGGGTACATACACTGAGTGCGGACGTGCCGGCCGACCAGCTGTTCTCCTGCGAGGACTGTTCTTGTGTCTTCCGTAAGCTGGGCAGTCTCAACGCTCACATCAGCCGCTTCCACACAGACATCGGTGTAAGTTGACTACCGAACATACAGTCTACACGCGTTTACTGAAAGTCCAATGGACTAAGGAAAATACTTTTGAGTTGACGAAAAGTTGAGTCAACGAGAGTTATTATATACAGTGGAACCTCTCTAAGCCGGACACCCTGGGAGGTCCCCAGGGTGTCCGGTTTAGAGAGGTACCACTGTAAAACAGACATATGGCTACTTCAAGACACGCATGAGTGATTTGTGATCATCAGCCAGTATCATCACCACTCACTTTTCTCTATGTCAGGTTTAGAGGGGTTCCACTGTAGGAAAATGTCCTTGGGACCATGCATTTGACATCAGTAGTTTTACGAGAGCTTGTGTGTACTGTAATTGCAATTAAGGAATAAAATCATGGGCCGTTTGGTTTACTGGGGTGCATAATACATTTGGTCTGTTTAAAGTGCGTGGAGTCCGAAGGAAGGACTCCTCGTAAACTTTAAACAGACCAAATGTATTGTTCATCCCAGTAAACGCAACAGCCCATGGTTTTATAACTTATATTTACACTACATTTTCTGACAGTTTCAAAAATGTAAACAACCATATATGGCGTTTTTCTTCTTACAAAAAATGTGATGGACGGATTAACAGACGGATGAACGAACAGACGAATGGACACATGTGACGAAAGCAATTACAAAAAAACTTTTATTTCAAAAGTAGGTATAACAATATATACACCAGTTGTGGGATTTGAACCGGGGAAGACTTATTCAGTGACAGCAGGAGTTCAAGTCCTTACCAATTGCTCTACGGAAATATCTGACAACTTGTTTCGATATTAAATATACGATTAGTCGTACTTTGTGAACAGATGTGGGAAATACCGAAAGAATTTGCTTTATTTTTTATTTGTTTGTAAACAAAGGCAAGTAAACAACGCCAGAACAAAGTGGTAGTATTATAGATTATTGTAGTAAAGAGACTGTAGCTATGCTATGTAAACATACTAGCCCTGACTACAGGATCTGCAGGATGTGCCACTCTACACATCAACAGAGGAGATCTTGGCCTCAGGAGATGGCAAGGAAAGTACAGAGGCACTACAGCAGCTGATCGAAATGTCCGTCGTCGAAGGACAACAACAACAACAGCAACAACAACAACAACAGGTATGGCTGCTATGGTTGTCGCTATTGCTTGTCAGAGTGAAGGCTCATTGTTAGGGCTGTAGATGACACATCGATGGTCTAGTAACATAAGGTCGTAACTGCTATGCTAAAGCATAGCAGTTACGACCTTATGTTACTAGACCATCGACATATAACAGGGATTCGGCTTGCAATACAAATACGTTGACTACCGAACATGCAGTCTACACGCGTTTACTGAAAGTCCAATGGACTAAGCAAAATACTTTGAGTTAGCGAAAAGTTGAATTAACGAGAGTTATTATATACAGTGGAACCTCTATAAATCGGACACCCTGGGAGGTCCCCAGGGTGTCCGGTTTAGAGAGGTACCACTCCCAGGGTGTCCGGTTTAGAGAGGTACCACTGGCTACTTCAAGACACACATGAGTTCTTTGTGATCATGAACAGCCAGTATCATCGGAGATAAATGGCAATGAAACCTGTCATAATTAAGCACCACTCACACCACTCACACCACTCAGCACCACTCAGCACCACCCACCCCCCCCCCCCATCGAGTTATAATGGAGTCAGGTCATCCGTCCGTCCATCCGTCCATCCGTCCATCCGTCCGTCCGGGCACACATTAGGGTACTTATGTGGCTAGCCCCACAGGGTTATGGACTTAGTAAAGGATAGGGTTGGTTTACAATTTAGCCACCTAAAAAATCCTTTTTTCTGTGGCTAAAAATCCTTTTATGTGGCTAATATTTAACATGTGATAAGCCACATAAGTATAGTACTGTAAAAGAACGTCCTCCGTCCGTCCGTAACCGTCCGTCCGTCCGACCGTCCGTCCGTCCGTCCGTCCGTCCGTCCGTCCGTCCGTCCGTACCGTCCGCCGTCCGTACCGCGTCCGTCCGTCTCCCGTACCGTCCTCCGTACGTCTCGTGTTTACCTCGTGGCCGTCCGTACCGTCTCTTGTTCCCCTCTCGAAACCGTCCCTCTCCGTCCGTCCGGGTCCGTCCGGGCACACATTAGGGTACTTATGTGGCTAGTCCCACAGGGTTATGGACTTGTTAAAGGATAGGGTTGGTTACAATTAGCCACCTAAAAAATCGTTTTATGTGGCTAAAAATCGTTTTATGTGGCTAATATTTAACATGTGATAAGCCACATAAGTACCCTAATGTAAGTCCGTCCGTGCGTCCGTCCGTCCGTGCGTGCGTGCGTCTGTGCGGGCACACATACAGGGTCTTAGGTGGTTAGAGGCGTGGCCTAAGACAAAAGAATACAATAGATTTATTCCGTTGACCACTTAAGCCTATTGTTCCTTAGGTGGTCATTCCTTTGATCTTTTATATAGTAAAAACCACCTAAGGGATGTCACGTAAGGACGTCCGTCCGTCCGTCCGTCCGCGTCCGTCCGTCCGCCGCCGGCCGGCCGGCCGGGCACACATTAGGGTACTTATGTGGCTAGCCCCACAGGGTTATGGACTTGTTAAAGGATAGGGTTGGTTACAATTAGCCACCTAAAAAATCGTTTTATGTGGCTAAAAATCGTTTTATGTGGCTAATATTTAACATGTGATAAGCCACATAAGTACCCTAATGTAAGTCCGTCCGTCCGTCCGTCCGTCCGTCCGTCCGTCCGTCCGTCCGTCCGTCCGTCCGGGCACACATTAGGGTACTTATGTGGCTAGCCCCACAGGGTTATGGACTTGTTAAAGGATAGGGTTGGTTATAATTAGCCACCTAAAAAATCGTTTTATGTGGCTAAAAATCGTTTTATGTGGCTAATATTTAACATGTGATAAGTCACATAAGTACCCTAATGTAAGAACGTCCGTCCGTCCGTCCGTCCGTCCGTCCATCGGTACGTCCGTCCGTCCGTCCGGGCCAACATCGGGGGTTTAGGAGCTTGGGGTAAGGGTTAGTAACAAAGGATTCCTTTGTTATAGTCGGTAAGCTCGTAATTCCATTGATCTTTAGGAGCTAATCCTTTGATCTTTTAAAGAACAAAAAGCTCATAACTCCCAAATGTTTGAACGTCCGTCCGTCCGTCCGTCCGTCCTGTCCGTCCGTCCGTCCGGGCGAACATTAGGGGGTTTAGGGGCTAGGGGGAGGAGCCTAATCCTTTGAACTTATTCAGAATCCTTTGAACTTATTCCGTTAGCCCATAAAATAAAACCTGTCCGTCCGTCCGTCCGTCCGTCCGTCCGTCCGTCCGGGCACACATTAGGGTACTTATGTGGCTAGCCCCACAGGGTTATGGGCTTGTTAAAGGATAGGGTTGGTTATAATTAGCCACCTAAAAAATCGTTTTATGTGGCTAAAAATCGTTTTATGTGGCTAATATTTAACATGTGATAAGCCACATAAGTACCCTAATGTAAGAACGTCCGTCCGTCCGTCCGTCCGTCCGTCCGTCCGTCCGTCCGTCCGTCCGTCCGTCCGTCCGTCCGTCCGTCCGTCCGTCCGTCCGTCCGTCCGTCCGTCCGTCCGTCCGTCCGTCCGTCCGTCCGTCCGGGCCAACATCGGGGGTTTAGGAGCTTAGGGTAAGGGTTAGTACCTTTGATCTCTTTGATATTGTCGGTGCCTCATAAATTTATGAGCTAACTCTTTGATATTTAGGAGCTAACCCTTTGATCTTTTATATAGCGGTGCCTCATAACTCCCAAATGTTTGAACGTCCGTCCGTCCGTCCGTCCGTCCGTCCGTCCGTCCGTCCGGGCCAACATCGGGGGTTTAGGAGTTAGGGTAAGGGTTAGTAACCTTTGATCTCTTTGATATTGTCGGTGCCTCATAAATTTAGGAGCTAACTCTTTGATATTTAGGAGCTAACCCTTTGATCTTTTATATAGCGGTGCCTCATAACTCCCAAATGTTTGAACGTCCGTCCGTCCGTCCGTCCGTCCGTCCGTCCTTACGTCCGTCGGTCTGTCACTAAATGTTAACGTTCTGTAAATGTCTTATAATTTCCGTGCTTGGATCTGCTCCACATTTCACACACGCATTGCTCCAATGGTCCTCTACTGCCCTATGACAAATCCACGTTCGTGCCGCCACCGTAAAGCCCAGGGACAAGGTCACATATTTGGTGCACTCAAAACCTTAACGCTCGGGTAAATGGCTTATAATTTCTGTTTGCTTGTTCGGATCTGCTTCATATTTCACAAAAGGTCCTCTACCACCCTGTGACAAATCCACGTTCGTGCCGCCCCCGCTAAGCCTAGTATTACGATTGACATTTTACTATCATGATTGTACTCTTGTCAAGATTACTATTGTGATAGATGATAGTATGGATGCATTGTTACAGCCTGTTTCACAAAACCTGCCCAACTTTTACGGCTATATAAACAAAGCAAAAACTTTTTTTTTTGGATAATATTTTATTAAATTAAAGCAAAATTTTACTTCTTTTTATTTTGTGAAATTTGGTCAAATATTGATTTTATTGCAAAAAACAATTTTCCTATAGGGATTTAGCATGGAGACATTTTCTAATTTCAGAAATAGTGGACCTATTTTCAAAATTTAACTTTGTTTTCTTAGATCATTTACATGCTCCTCCATCTCATTTTCCCCCATGTTAAATTCCCGTAGACAAATCAATTTTTTTTTTAACAAATTTCTCAAAAAAAAAGAAGGCTCATTCTTAAATTTTTAAACAAAACTAATATTATTGAAAAAAATATTGTTTTGCTTTATTTATATGGCCGTAAAATTTGGACAGATTTCGTGAAATAGCCAGTTAATTCTGTGTGAAACAGGGAGAGGATATCCTACAACAAGCGTTACAGAATAGCGGGGTACCAGGGGCCGGCAACAACAACAACAACAAGGAGGGAGAATGCTCCATCCAGACCATGACCGTGAGGGACGCGGCCACCGGACTCGTCAAAAAACACATCATCAGGCGTGTCAGTAGCAAATAACTGTTTATCGTTTCGCCTGCTTTAGCAGAAGACCCGCTTTTTCTGTCGTCCATGTCAACAATGTCAAAAAGTTTACATAAGTTTGTTCATCATGATATAACTTTAATATTTCTTTACGGATTGCTTCAATAATTGGACACTTGATACATGTGAGCATATTGAACATACTCATACCGCCATTAACATGACCTTGACCTTTTTTGCCTTCACTTTTTTGCGGAAACACTTAGCCATTTTTGTGCTTCAAAAAGTTTCTACATCATCATATAACTTAAATATAATTACTTGATTGATTGCTTCAATATTTGGACACTTGATACATATGAGCATTTCGAACACACTTATGCCCCCATTAACATGACCTTGACCTTTTTGACCTTCACATTGTTGCAGAAACACTTAGCCATTTTTACGTCAAAAAATTTGTATCAGTTTCTTCACCATCATATACCTTTAATATTACTTGATACATGTGAGCATTTGGCTCAGAATTGTGCCCCCATTAACATGACATTGACTTTTTTTACCTTCAGCCATTTTTTTAAGTCAGAAAGTTGTACAAGTTTCTTCAACATCATATAACTTTAATATTACATTATTTTATTGCTTCAATATTTGGACACTTACAGTAGCGCTTTTCTGCTCCTTACCTAGTTGTATATACTAATATCGTAATCGTATAGTATTGGTATATTTAATGAGCATATCGTATGATCATATAATATTGGTATGTTTGTACCGCATCATCGTATAGTACAAACGTACTATACAAATATTATACAAACATACGATATCCGTTCGTATATACGATATATCCGTATGGATATGGTATGAATATACCATACCCGAAGTGTGGCTTTTCATTCTACTGAAAACACCTCTCATTTTAAAGAAATTCTAGACTCCAAAGAGGACCAAATATTAGGGGCAGACCAAATATTAGGGCAAATAGTACACGGCAAGACCGTTAATATATCGTATACATTTACGGTATTCTGGTACATTTATACCGTACACAAATCTGGTATGTTTGTATGATACAAACGTTCCAGAATTATACACATTTATAAAAATCTTATAAACGTACGATTTGAATGGTATATCTATACGATATTGGTTCGTATGTACGGTACAAACATACCGTACGTTTATATTATATGCATATCGTATAGAAAACATATCGTATTGGTATAGTATACGTATAGGTATAGTATGTATAGTTGACCTGCAGAAAAGCGCTACTGTAATACATGTAAGCATTTGGAACACACACATGCTGCCATTAACATGCCATGACCTATTTCGTGCCCATGATCATGTTGCGGTCAAATACCTCGGCAGGTGCGACGCCGCTTCCGTGGCAAAATTCTTGTATTGCATAAAATGTGCTTTCGCAGTGTATTAACGCAGTGTATTAAAACTCATTGGTCAAGAAGCACCTTATCAGACGTGTGAGTAGGAATATTGCATAAAACAAGTGTTCGTAGTGTATTAACCCTTAGACTGCTACTCACAACAATTTTCGTCTGCTGTTGCTTTTATATCTTGCCTTATTTCGCAATAAAAACATGATTTGACAATGGAAATGATTCTAACGTGTTGTCAAAACATGTTGAAAATTATTCTAAAGTGCTGTCAAAACATGTTTTTGATGATAAAAATGGAGAATAGAAAATAAACAACAGACGACAAAAAAATTAAGATAGTGGTGTAGGGGTTGAGTGTAATAAACATGTAAGCGACACAGCTACAGAAAGATGTAGGTGATTATGCAATAAATAGAATCTTAAAAATAAATTATTGATTTAATATGATATTTATTACCTTTACTTGGCATAGCCTTGTTATTTATGAATTCAGTGAACTTTGTTAATAAATGTATTAAATCGACACAAATGTTAGATTTTATTTATTGCATATGTATAGCACCATGCATTGAAGTTGTACTGTTCACCTAACATGTTTTTCGTAGCGGCTTCATTTACATATGAGACACCCATCGCCCTATCAGAGCCATAAGGGCTCATCTCCATATTTGGCCAAAAATTAGTTAGGTGTATATTATGATAGCTAAATATGATATCCAAGTATTAACAAAATATTGAAGCTTACCTGCAATAATTAATGTATTATTTTGATTAAAGTCATAAGGGCTCATCTCCATATCGGAGGAATTTTGAAAGCCATAAGGGCTCATCTACATGTGCTCTAGAGCCATAAGGGCTTGTGTGTAATCATTGCAGGAAAGTGGTTCAAATGTAATTTTACCACATTCATCACTGCTAGTCCATCTCTGCAACTACACACAACTGTTCACTCTGCAACTACACACAACTGTTCACTCTGCAACTACACACAACTGTTCACTCTGCAACTACACACACCTGTTCACTCTGCAACTACACACAACTGTTCACTCTGCAACCACACACAACTGTTCACTCTGCAACTACACACAACTGTTCACTCTGCAACTACACACAACTGTTCACTCTGCAACTACACACAACTGTTCACTCTGCAACTACACACAACTGTTCACTCTGCTGTGTCCAGTAGTTCATTGTCTTGAAATATGATCCTGCTGTTATCTGATAACTGCAGAGTTTAGGGAAAGTATTTGTATTATTCACAGTTGATACAGGCATTGTGCAGAAGACATCAGTTTTACATTGAAAGTTTCTGTTCACATTGGACATTTCCAAGGTAAGTGTATTACATTATCATCACCAGTAGTTAAATGAAATTAAATTAATTAGTTTCTTTTAATTTAATGACCATACATTCTGGTTACTTAGCAAAGAATACTGCAGATTCTAGGCGCCCTATAAATATATTGTGTTGTAGTATATATTGCCAGTTAGCGCAGTGCTAATGATTATGTCGGCCAGTTTTAGATGACACACTCGCTGTATACTCGTACACTATATATTATGTTTCTGATGATACTTGTAAGTGGCAGCACATTAGAATCATTGGATAGTGACACGATTCAAATGTGTTGTGAATCAGGATTACTACATTTCCTTCATGACAAAAAATATAAAATGACAGATTCAGAAGCTTCAGTATTGTACAAAGACAAGGTGAACAAAATGAATGTAGATGGCGTATGGAAAGTGTCATTGGTTGATGTGATTCCACTTGCAACGGCAAACATGTTGAACCGGCGAATAACGATTTATTCAAGCAGACATGAGGACCCCATCATTAACATTGAACCTGACAAAGAATTTACTGGCACTGAACGCATGTCTTCAGATGATGCCATAGTGTTGGCATATTTGGCAGTTCCAAATTTTGAACATTACGACGCCTGTCAAAAATCAAATTATCAAGGTACAATGTCATGTGCAAGTGCAAGTAGTAATCCTACATATGACGGGCAGCAACCAACAAAGGAGCCAACACCACCCGTTCATGAAACACTAAAGAAGCAACATCAGAAAACCAAACCCATGATAACACCGCGGAAGTCGGCCGACTACAAATCACCAGAGAAAAAAGATCTAACACAAAAGCGAACAAAAGATGAAACAAAATGGAAAAAGAACATTAGAAAATTCCGGAAGAACACGGGTCAATCATATTTTTCACCCACTACTAAGAAGATGACTGATGGTAAATCGTTGAAAGATATTGACTGTAGTAAGTGTCGGCTTAAATGTTCCAGCACAATTTCGGCAGAGCAACGCCGTGACATTTTTAACCACTTCTATCAACCACAAATGACGTATGAAAGAAAAAGAGATTTCATTTGTCAGCATGTGGAAACATCTAGCACAGATCAGGGCAACAAGCAAAACTCAAGAACGTACAAACAAAACAGTAGATCGTATTACTTGCCTATAGATGGCGAACACGTCAAAGTGTGTAAACAATACTTTCTTCGCACTCTTGCTGTCAGCGATAAGATGGTTAGATGTACATTGTCCAAGAAGCAACTGGGATCATTCAATAGTTCTGATGATAGGAGCAAACATATTCCATGGAATAGAACAAGCAATGATCCAATAGAATATGTAAAGCAGCACATCGAGTCATTTCCTGCCATTTGTTCTCACTACAAACAACTTGATACAAAACGCAAATTTCTTAACCAGGAGTTAAGTATAAATAAGATGTACGACCTCTACAAAGAAAAGTGCATTGAAGACACTCGCACTCCAGTATCGTCATACGTTTATAGGGAAATATTCTGCAAGGAGTGCAATATTTCCTTCCACAAACCAAAACAAGACACATGCGAATATTGCAATACATTCAAGCATAAAACTGACACAGGGTGTGCAACTCAGAAGACAATGACAATCATGCACAACACATACAGCGAAAAGACTCGGCGAGGCAGGAAAAAGAAAAGGACAAGGCTGCTGCAAATGAAAATAAGAGCATGTATGTAGCCACCTCCGATCTCCAAGCTGTCCTCTACACACCATGTTCTTCAGTCAGTAAAGTGTTTTACAAAAGGAAACTAAATTGTTACTATCTATCCGTATTTTCACTGTCAGACAAACACGGATGTTGCTATCTATGGGATGAGACACACGGAAGAAAATGATCTTCTGAGATAGGCAGTTGCATTATAACTCATATCAGATGTCTTCCTTTCACAATAAAACATGTGATTCTGTATTCTGACTGCTGCTCAGGACAGAACAGAAACAAATACTTTTCCGCTGGTCTCCTGCATACAGTAATTAATCGTCCAACCGTTGAAGAAACAAAAATTTCTTGAATCAGGGCACACACAAATAGAGTGTGATTTGATGCATGCAGCAATTGAGCATGCAAAGAAAGGCACTTCCATTTGTGTACCTGATTATTGAATGGGATACTGTAATTCATATGGCAAGGCGAAAGCAATCATACACAGTAATCCCGATGCGATTTGACAACTTCTACGACTTGTCGGCATTTGCAATTTCAGAATGCACTGAAGGTGTTAAGCTTGATACAGAAGGAGACCGCATAAATTGGCTAAAGATCAACGTTTTAAGAGTGTCAAAGGTCTGTCCTGAGCAAGTAGAAGTGAAGGAAAGCTTCCATGAGCCTTCATTTAAGGTCATACATGTAGTAAACACACGAGGTCGACCACCACTTGGGCAGAAACCACTGACACAGAAATACCATGACAAATTACCGGTTTCCATACCAAAGAAGAAAGACCTCCTTTCTCTGTGTGACACGTTGGTTATACCGGAAGTGTACAGGCCATTCTATGAGTCGTTGCTGACAAACAGATTGGCTAAATACTGTGTACCAATGTCAGATGCACATGAAGAAGACATAGACAGTGATTAGATACACAATGTCATCACCTTCGGCGTTTTCTTTTCTTGCCGACCAAGCCAGTACTTGGTCAACAGGAACATTTATTATAATGGTACCAATGACACTGCTGTAACTTAGTAACACTGTGGACCAGCGACCAGTCATATTTGCATATTTGATAATGTTGTATCTCACTGTTGTAGACTCGGTCGACGATCACATTCTGTCAATTGGTACACACACAGCTAAGTCGAGCATGATCATCCAGCCGATAACAATACACTGAGAATATTGTTATTATGATTCGGTCGACAATTACAACGTATACAAAGGTATCATATTGGTAGGCCGCCAACCGAAAGTTGCAACCATCAACTGATAGTTACAACCGCTGACCGAGGGAGGTACTCAGCAGTTTACCAATGCGATACACGTCATGTACCATTGTATGTTGTAATCGCCGACTGATGCATACTATCAATAGTCTCGTTCGGCGGTGAAACGTGAAAACCGCTATATAGTTTTATCTCCTGGGTGATGTTTGTAATTAGTATTAGAAATGTAATAATTACTAGTAATTAGTACTCATAAACACATTGTTATAAGTATACCAGCCTGACATGGCGTTGTTTACATGCTTTGTTTATATAAACATTGGTGTATAAATAAACATGGAATTCCTGTAGGTATTTCCCTGTTTATTATGGCGCGTCGCTATAGTCATGATCGATATATTGGGATTGACAAAACAGTTTCTCATACTGGAGCAGTGGGTAAACTGGCGGTCAACGGTGGCACTTGATTTCAATTTTGCACTGCATGCGTTCGATCCTCACTTTGGCCATTATATATATATATAATTCTTTTAAATATTGTTTTCTTTTTCTTTTTAATGCATCTTTATTACATGTAACAACAATTGACATGGTAATTATGAACCACATGCATCCACGTTTATTTATTTATTTGTTTATTATCTGAAGTGAGAGGGTTTTTTTTACGACATGGTGTTCTCCGTAACATATTTGCATTTGTAGTGAGTCGAGGTGGACTTTCACAATAACACACAAATGTGCAGAATGCATTTCACAATGATAAGGTTCAAAGTGAAGTGTTTAATAATGTTGTGTAAAAGTAAATGCACGACTGTTTCGGGATCTGTGCGTTACCTTTGACGCCAACATAGTAAAAGCGAGAGAAAAATGTACGCCTTCGGCAGGATTCGAACTCACGACCGTCCGATCACCAAACAGCAGATCTACCCACTAGAGCACTAAACGATGTTACTATTATTAGCAATTCTATCGAATGTTAATGCGTTTGCGCTGGTATACAAATACCATGTCTACAACATATGACGTAAACTATTTAAAAATAGCACGTGTTTACAATAATATTTACAATAATAACGCGTCAGCTCAAAGCGGTACACATCTAGCTTCATGTATGTGTCTGTTTTAATTGTTTACTACTGGATAAGCCCTTGTGGCTCTGAAATATGTCGATTTTTATCAGAGCTATAAGGGCCTATCTAGATATCATGCCATATATGGTACTTATAGTAGTTTAAAATTGGTAGTATTACGCGCATGTGTAGACCTTAATAATCTTAATTCAACCATACAATACCAATATTCTGTGAGACAAACCTGATTTTTAAGAACAGTTTAAATCTTTAAACTGTGTTTACTCAAAACAAGAAAATGTGGAGATGAGCCCTTATGGCTCTGATAAGGCGCCATGTTGTTAGGTACAAAATCACATGGCGTGTCTCATATGTATTACACTAGTGTATCATGAGAAAGCACATTTTATGATTTAATTATTCTACACCTCCAACATAGGTAGTATGTCGATGAGTATTTAGTTTTCACTTTTCCATCTATCCCTATTATCTGTCTATTTGTAACATTTGCGTTTTTATGTTTTTGGGTACCTATTGTCTCTGCAACCATAGTCAGATGACTTGAAACTTCATGTTTATTTTCATCATCTATTATTTTATACATTTTCAAAGTCTTAATATGACACTGACGGTCACTGTATCTGCGTTATATAAAAAGAAATAAAATTAAAAAAAGATGAAAAAATCTCGGTGCCGACAGCATGAACCTGACTGGAACCGTGCAATTAGCCGGTTTTTTATTACGATTATCGCCCTTGGTTGGCAGGTGGCAGTTCGACCAAAAGTAAACTGATTGTAGATTTAATGTACCGTTTCAAGCCCATTTTCTCTTGGTCTTTCCTTTATACATGAATGCGAATAATGCTGTCAATCTATTAATGGTATCGTGTTAGAAGAAAACTGTGCATATTTTTGATGTGTGGTGTAAATGGACATGAAATGAACATTTTTTAAATAAATGAAAGTTGTGATTAATGACGATAAAATAAAGAAAATTATGCAACTGCAATAATTATCCTAGCAAATCATTGGGTAGTAAGTACAATTGGATTACCCTGATAGTGTGCAACAGTTAATTGGAGGTCTTGTGGCCACACACATCATTTTCTTTACAGCCTTGAATTTTTTTTTCAGCCATACTGAAAATATGGCCTTGAAAAAGCATTGAATAACCTTGTATTTTACCACTTTGACTCTGGGGGAATCCTGTTTCATGATTAATGAATTACCGTAGTATCCTTAAATATTCATGATAAAATTTATTCTGGGAAACACATATAGATTTTCGCCTTCCCACAACAAAGAGTGTCCCAATAGTTGGGATAAATATTGTTGAACTGGTCTTGTCACAATAAGTGTGATTGGATACAGTTTGTTTTGGGAACCCTATTTATTTAGTGTTACTATGGTCATCAGCATTTGTCAAATATAGTGAGGTGAAGATTTCATGGTAATATCTCCTTGGGTGTCTGCTGGCACTAGTGTAATTCTGCATGAAAGAATTCAAGAAACAAGTGTCCAAATATTGAGGTTTATATAAATGTGGCTTGATATGTGGCTTATGGGTTTTGCAACCAGTATAGATCCAGATCAGACTGTGCATCCACACCGTCTGATCTGGATCTGCACTGTTCGTCATTCAACAATGAAACACGCTGTGATTTTAACAAACAAGACCGATCGTTATCAGGCTACAGGAGTGTGCTATTTGATCAGAAGCTAAACTAGTCACAAATCCCATAAGCCCCGTTTCTCCAGTCATGGCCACAAATAAGCAATATCAATCAATATTTACTATAGTTTCCGTCAATGCTGTCGAAAGTTGACGAAAACTTCATAACAAATGCGGAATTCAATGCCACATTTGCTATTAACATTTTGTCATCTTTCGAAGTCATATACAGAAAATATCACAGTTTCCGTATTTATGTTTTCTGAAAAACCGCACATGTTCTTAGGTACAAAATCACATGGCGTGTCTCAAATAAGCAGTATCGATGAATGTATATCTCCACAGGTGAACGGTGTCCGCTGGCACCAGTGTACATTCTGCACGAAGGAATTCAAGAAACCGAGCGACCTTGTACGCCACATTCGCATCCACTCGCACGAGAAGCCATACAAATGTACGCAGTGTTTCCGCGCGTTCGCTGTAAAGAGCACGTTGACCGCCCACCTTCGCACCCACTCCGGCACGAAGCAGCACCCGTGCGACGTCTGTGAAAAACTGTTCTCCACCCACGGCAGTCTCAAGGTGCACGTACGCCTACACACAGGTACGCCTACACACAGGTACCTACCTACACACAGGTACTCCTACACACACGTACCTACTTACACATAGGTACGCCTACACACAGGTACACCTACTACACACAGGTACGTCTACACACACAGGTACACCTACACACAGGTACGCCTAACAACAGGTACGCCTACCTACACAGTGGTACGCCTACTACACAAAGGTACGTCCCTACACACAGGTACACCTACTACACACAGGTACGTCTACACACAGGTACGCCCACACAGGTACGCCTACCTACACACCGGTACGTCTACACACAGGTACACCTACACACAGGTACACCTACTACACACAGGTACGTCTACACACATGTATGCCTACACACACGTACGCCTACACACACACAGGTACACCAACACACAGGTAGGTCTACACACAGGTAGACCTACACACGGGTACGTCTACACACAAGTACGCCCACACACAGGTACGTCTACACACAGGTACGCCTACACACAGGTACACCTACACACAGTTACGCATACACACAGTTGCGCATACAGACAGGTACGCCCGCACAAAGGTACGGCTTCACACGGGTACGCCTACACACAGGTTACATCTACACACGGGTACGCCTACACACGGGTACGCCCACACACGGGTATGCTTACACAAGGTACGCCCACACACAGGTATGTATACACACAGTTACACATGTACGGCTTCACACAGGTACACCTACACACAGGTACGCCTACACAGCGGGTACGCCTACACACAGGTATGCCTACAGTCAGATACGTCTACACACAGATACGCCACTTGTGCTTTCTTACACCACCGTTGGTTGAATATATAATTTGTTTTATGTAAATATTCCGTTATGATTGTGGGATTTTCCCCTCAATGCAGCAAGTTAAATACGGGATTGAACCCGTTGGCCCGGCCTTAAATGATCTAAGCTGTTGATAGGCCGTTAAACGCTAATAATAAATCAAATATTACACCACCGCCTGCACTAATCTTGCCAATTTATTTTCATTTCAAAATACCTGAATATTGTGCTTGCAATCAAGCAGCTTGATTGGTTGATTGCGAGTTGAGATTGCCGATAGACGTTCAGAAACATCTGGGTAAGATTTACGCAGGCAATTGCGTACACATGATTTCTGTCGCAGGTCCCACATGCTAGTATTTGACAATCCCAGGCTGTCATTAGGTTCACAATAAATATTCCACGATCCCAGGTCAATGGCCTTCAAATAAATGAAGTAAGTTGTAATTTTGTGTGTTGTTTGCACGTGTGCTGGAAGTTTATCTCAAAAGATGATTTTAACTTAACCCTTTCACCCCAAAGTAACTGGTATGGATTTTGATATGTTAATTTTGCAACCAATCTAATCATCACAAAATGATTTTGAGACTAGTCCATTTATGAAAAGGGGGTGTTTTTTGTTCTCAAAAATATGAAAAATTACTTGCAAAAAGTGCAGAGCCGGATGACGAGCCGGCTCATCTGGATCTACACTTTTTGTCACTTATACAGGCGTGTAGTGTTGAAGGGGTTAATTATAGAGCCTATGCCAGTCCGTGGTCAAGGCAAACAAGGTAATGTGACATAACTAATGACAGGTGGTTCATTGATGGAATACTGAACAGTGCAGATCCAGATCAGACTGTGCGGATACACAGGCTGATCTGGATGCCATTTCTCCAGTCACAGCCACATTTACCGATCATTTCTTTCAGACACTAAACTAAACTTGTTTGTAGACCTCTTCTCTCTATAGCCATTTACTGGCTCCACCCTCTGACAGACAGCCTAAATAACCCAAACTGTTGACACATCATTTACAACAGTCACACACTTTCAGGAGCCAGGCCGTTTGAGTGTCCGCGGTGTGATAAGAAGTTCCGTACGGCCGCCCACAGGAAGTCGCACATCCTGGCTCACTTCAAGGAGGGCGATAATTCCCGGGCGCGGGCCGTACAGCTACGCCGGCTCAAACGGCGCAACACCAAGGATAACACGTCCGTACCTGATATACCTCTACAGGAGCCCATCCTCATTACCGACACCGGTATGGATAATAGAGAATACCAGGCTAGTGTCTTGACATCAAGTTTAGCAGGCAAGGCTCAGAAACGGTAGGAATTCGGAGTAATTCCTACCGTTTCTGAGCCGAGCCTGATAAACTTCATATCAAAAGACACTAGCATTGTATTTTATTTATCAGGTAACATTTTAGGCTACATTATGAGCAATTATGATGTCGTTTCCGTTGAAAAGAACGCAAACTTGTTTCCGTGACTCATTCCGCTGACATCATTCGGTAATGCCATATGACAGCAGTTTAGACCAATGAGACGTCAGTTATCACTTTGTTGTAACCCGCATATTCGTATCAGGTCAATGCCTGATACAGCGATATGTTATCAGTCATATTCGGCCAACTCGAAGCTTGTTACCTGATAAAATGTTCTTGTATGATATCTAGGCTGACTCCCCCACAATTGGAATCGACTTTACCGATATTCGACGCAAACACTTCAATGTTACTTCACTTGTGGAGTGATTCCAGGTGGAGAACATTGAAGGTTTGCTTAGCTTTCTCCTTGAAACCAACTTGTATCGGAAAATCTAATTTTATCATTGTATACATGTTGCTCATTTATATTGTTCATCATAGTTTTAGTTTTACCCTAATCATTTGATTACCTACCACATCTATTAAACATACTATTTTATTATTATTTTCTTCTTCATCTACATTGCTTGGCCCTAAATGATACTCTTTTGTGTTGATGGGCCGTTAAGCATCATTCCATTTCCCCACCATTGGTTTTGCGATACAACTTACCCCAAATTTTGACATTTTCTAGGGATGGGCTGTGGCACAGGGGTAGAATACAGGACTTCAAAACCTACCCTCGTGCATGAAAAATACTTTCATCGTATTTCCATCCCCATTGGTCTGTCGGACGTGACTTTAAACTGTGGTCCTGTTCCTGACCTTAGCTGTTGCTGGGACATTAAACCCCATTCATTTCATTTCATTTGGACAATTTCTGTCTTTTTATGTACCACGAATCTACAATGTTTGTAAATATTGGCTTTATGGTTTGTAGTGTTGAAGTTGTCAATCAATCAATCAATCAATCACAAAATCAATCTTATCCCTGTGTTTGTAGGTCTATTCAAGTCATCGAAAACGGGTATTTTTGTCATTGTCTTTAATAAAAGAATGACACATACTGCAGATCCGGAAGAGACAACTTGTTACAAGCCATCTCATCTAGATCTACAGTTTTTGCAAATGTTAGGGTTGTTACCCTACCAGGGTTTACGACTTAGGCATTCAAAGTATTTCCATACCAATGTTCCTTCGGATGAGACTTGAAACTGAGGTCCCGTCACTAATTGACCTTAGCTGTTGTTAGTACTTAACCATTTCAACCCTAAGTAACTGGAATGGACTGTGATGTGTCAATTGAAGGACCAATCCAGTAGTCCCAAAATGGTGTTCAGACCAGTCCATTTATAAAGAGGGTGTGTGTGTTTTTCTAAAAAAAAAAGAAAATTACAAAAAGTGCAGAGCCTGATGAGACACGAGCCGTCTCATCTGGATCGCCACTGTTTGCAAATTTTCCACTTATGCTCTTTATGGTTGAAAGCGTTAAATCAACCAACCAATCAATCAACCAATCAATCCCCATGTTTGAAGGCCTGATCCAGCAGCCGCCCAGGAACAATCTGCTCACCCAGTTTCTGGGCGACTCCCACAGTGTCGACCGCCCCTACAAGTGCTCCTACTGTCAGCGCGGTTTCAAGAAATCCAGCCATCTAAAACAGCATGTCCGCTCACACACAGGTACATTCGTATATAGGCGCGGCTCGATCATCTACCAGCGTGATCATATACCACTGTCAGTCATCAGGGTTTTCTGTTTATTCAGTACATATATTGTTTTGCATGAGAATGTATCTCAATTGTATCTCTCAACTGAATTCTTACTCAGATTTACATCTGTGTGGTTAGGATACCTGTCACCAGATCAGGATATGGTTACAGTACTAAAAAGATACAGGTGTTTTGTTGGCATATTTACGTCCTTGTTATTCAATTGATATAGAGTGCTTGAACATGTAAATGTACTTGTACAGGTAATATATGGGATTTAGTACTAAGCCCATTGACCCGGCCTTAAATGACCTTAGCTGTTGATAGGCCGTTAAACCCCAACAAACAAACAAAACCAACAGATATAGAACACCATTCATACAATCAATCTAATATCCAGTCACCATCATTTCAACCTATGATAGAACATCTCCAAATTGTGCTATTATCCAAGATAATCAGCTATATTTACTCAATCATTGACTTTGCTCCCAGTGTAGACCCAGACCAGACTGCACATTCGTGCAGTCCGATCAGGGTCTACAATGGTTGCAATTTGGTCCTAAAATCATTGAACAATTTAGATTACTATCATTATTTGTGTGTGAGGATGTATATTTGATTTCATTTCTAACCAGCAGAATATGATTATCTATGCTCTTTAGAAATGAAATAAACACAATTTGTTCAGAAAACTGACAATTTCGTTTTGCCAACGTATTGAAATAATGTGAATAAAAACGTTTTAACCCTTAGACCGCTATCTTAATTTTTTTGTCGTCTGCTGTTTATTTTCTATTTTCCATTTTTATCATCAAAAACATGCTTTGACAGCACTTTAGAATAATTTACAACATGCTTTGACAGCACTTTAGAATCATTTCCATTGGAAATGATTCTGAAGTGCTGTCAAAACATGTTTTTGAGAAATAAGGCAAGATATAAAAGCAACAGCAGACGACAATTGTTGTGAGTAGCGGTCTAAGCGGTTAAGAGGTTTATTTTTCAGGTATGTGTTGTTTTAAAGAGATAACTCACATTAACATGTAGTATAAATGGAATTGTGATATTTTAATGATTTTATTGATTTTTAAATGAAAAGAAATAACATAAAAAGAACCTGTTTTCTGGCTGTAAGTCGCGCTGCGTTACAGACAGAAAATTCGGGTTAATCGTGAGCCTGTTATAATTTCAGGAGAAAAGCCTTACAAGTGTATCCAATGTGGCCGGACGTTTGTATCCAACGGAGTGTTAAAGGCCCACATTCGCATCCACAGTGGGATGAAACAATATAAATGCTTGCTCTGTGATAATATGTTTACAACGAACGGCAGCCTCAAACGGCATATGTCCACACACAGTGAAGTGCGTCCGTTCATGTGTCCGTACTGCCAGAAAACGTTCAAGACGTCGGTGAACTGTAAGAAGCATATGAAGACTCATCGACCTGAGCTGGCCGTGCAGTCTAACATGGCACACGCAGATCTGAATCAGATACAACAAGAACCTTCCAATGAACAGGTACAGTGAATCTTGCACAGGCGACCACGTGCATTAAGTGACTTTTGTCTTATGCGACCACTTTCAATTCCCACCGACCATTTGCCTATATAATGACAGTGTATTCAACGACTTTTCCTTAACTCGACCAGCGGCCAAATATTGTGTATGGTCGTTTGTATTAAACGACCATTAATTGACAGGATGTCACTTTCTCCAGGTGAAATTAGCCTCAAGCGTGTGACAAACAAAGGAAACAAATCACTGTCAAAGTGTGAATGTTGCATTATTTATGATTATTGACCTGCAACCTCGTTCTGATTCGCTAGTTTCCTTAGAGCGAGTTCAGGTTTGTACTATAGTTGAACTATAGTAGATGCATTGCGCATGTCTAGTAGAGAATTTCCATGTAAATTTCCCGCTCTCTAGAACTTTTTACCTATTCGAGGAACAGGCGTCTTTTGGCTAGTCGAACTATAGTAGATGTATGACGTCACTCTTGTCGAACCAGTCTGCGTTCGCGGTTGTTTAGTTCAACTATAGTTCAACTTTAGTAACCATAGTTTAAGCTCCAACTCGCTCTTAGTGATTACTAAAGGGAATTAACTTGTGCCTATTTGCGATTTCAGCTGGGCGATTTTATTTCGCAATAACATTCAAATTCTTTCATCTATTTTGATGAAATAAAGCCTGAATAATTCAGAAAAGTGCTCAGTGAACATTACCGGTAGTATTCTAATGTATTTATTTCTATGTTAATGTTTAATATTCGCTATTTTTTTTGTTCGTTTTTGAGTTAAGAGACCATTATTGTTCTAAGCGACAATTTTTGGTGTCTCCATTGGGTGGTCGCTTAATGCAAATTTTACTGTATTTGTTTCTGTTGTTTTGTTTTTTTTGGCACATTTAACCCTTTCAATCCTAAATAACTGGAATGGAATGTGTTATGTTAATTTATGCACCAATCCAATTGTCACAAAATGATTTTCAGACTAGTCGAAGAAGGGCGTTTTATTTTATCTAAAAAATATGAAAATTACTTGCAAAAATTCAGATCCTGATGAGACGGCTCGTTACGAGCCGGCTCATCTGGATCTACACTGTTGGCACACGCCACTATAAAAGTATATATTGTGGCCACCATTTGAACCGTCTTGATGAGAAACAAGAAAAATTATCTCCTTTTTTTTCTCCCCGTCGCATTAGAGACGGGAGGTACATAGTGTTTGGACTATGTGTTTGTCCATGTGTCCATGCGACTGGTTCGGTTAAGAAGTTTGTCGCAGTTTCTCCACTTTGCCACCGGGGGCATTTGTGTGCCAACAAGCCACATTTATTTGTTCCATCTGCTAATTGGTGTATTATCAGAATGTAATGGGTTAAATGAAAATAGTCGGCATTATCAATGCGTATTGTAATGTTTCAGGCTATTACTATTTCCCGGATGTGTAGGTTGATCTGGGGCTACGCTTTGTCACAAGCATCATAAAGTACTTCATTGAAATTGGACAAGATTGTCAATATAATACACCTATATATTTATTGTACTCACTCCTTCAATTGACCCATTACATTCTGTACATACACATAGTTTCTTGATTTCTCATCAGATGTATATGTTGTGACCACCGTTTGAACCATCTTGTCGAGGTTGTGAGTTCAATCCTCACCCTAGGCATAATACTTACATAGTATATCCATCCCACTTGTCTGTCGGATGAGACTTTAAATTGTTGTTCCGTCTCTATATGACCTTCGCTGGAATCCATTCATTTCCACTTCCTAAATTAAAAAGTGAATTCCGAATATAATAGGTTAACACCTTCCGCATCTCTAGATCCAGATCCAGGGGTACCAAGAGGAAACGCACACGATCAACCCTGACGCGACCTTCAGCCAGCAAGAGGTCAACCAGAATGACCTTGGCCTTGTGCAGCAGGAGTTGAGCACGGCACCCATGCTGGTGACCCAGGACATCTCACAGCAGACAATGATGGGGCAGGCGAACCTGCAGGATGCTCTAAGTCTCGGCAGCTCCAACCTCGACCAGACGCTGCAGCAGACGCTCAACCAACAGGTAATGTTGCCGGCAGATGGCTTTAATATATCCCAGCAGGTGGTGTTGGTGACAGACGGCTTTATTTTTATCTGTCTGTCTGTTTATTTATTTGAAAGTTCTTGATAAGAGTTTCTGAAATCACCTATAATTTCTCTTTGCCTTCAGCTAATATCTTCATATTCCACAAATTCATTGCTTAGTAACGATACATCCACATTAATACAATTACCGTCGCTACTGATCATATGTCCTTCTGTCCGTTTATTTTTGTGAAAGTTTTTGTAAGAGTTTCTCAAGTAGGGGCCCTAAGTGCGTCGACAGACCACATTTTCTAGTTTAGAATAATAATGTTTGCGGCAGACAGATTTATTTTATCTAGAATACTAATGCTGGCAGCAGACGGATTTATGGTGTCGCCTTGTATTATAGATAGCATATTGCCTTGTTATTGAAGTTCCATCAAGAAACTAGGACAAAGAAACTAAGTTCTATGAAAATATTTTCTAGTTGCCAACCTGATCAGTCTGTAAGATTATGCTCTATAAAACTACACAAATTATTATGCTCTATAAAACTACATCCCTGTACTCGACAATTGGACATTCAGACAGTTGCTATGCGCTCAGCGGATAGTTTTTACTCACTCCTAAAACAGTTCACGCGTCTCGTTAATATCTGCTGACAGTGTGCCTCGTGTGTTTTAGTAAGGGCATTATCACCAGATGCAATTTTTGTAGGGCGTGTCGCTGGAAGTGTACTGCGTTAACTACACATTTTTTACGATGGTCAGCGTACACTTGCGCTAATAATAATCAGCGAATATACTGAATTAAAATAGTTTCCAAGACGCTGCATACATAGCCACTGCAAAATGAATCTGTGTATTGGAAACGCTTAATAAAGTTACAAAGCATCTGGAATTGATGCGTAGATCGTCTTCTAAATAATGATGCACCCGCGTTTTAATTAAAATTGTGGTTGTGACTGCAGAAATGGGACTTATTGGATTTGTGACCAATGTATGTCCTGATCAAATAGCACACCCTCCAGCTCCTGTAGTCTGATAATAATCTATATTGCATGTTGGAAGCATGATGAGCGTTTCATTGATGGAATAGTGAACAGTGCAGATCCTGATCAAACTGTGCGGATGCACAGGCTGATCTGGATCTACACTGGTCGCAGAACCCAAAAGCTCCATTGCTCCAGTCACAGCCACAAATAACACTTGTTCTCATTATATTTCTTATTGCATAACATAATTTCAGAAAGCATATAAACATGTCATGTACTATTCTATTGGATGGTTCTAAACAAGTTAATTGCCACCTTTTTCGAAAAGTTATTACTACTTCTTGCATTTTCCTAAAATGTTGGGCAAGTAGCTTTTTGGTCTGGGCGAGTAGATTATAATTGTACTTGCCCGGCCGGGCAAGTACAAAAAGTGAATATTTTTAAGCCCTGCTTAAGGATTCAGAGCTCCAGATAAGTTTTGTATCTAAAGAGTATTATACCCCCAGATTTCAAATTCAATGTGTATTTTACTTTTACAAATGTGTTATTGATTTCATTCCTTATTAAATAGGGAACAAATGATAAAAAATATAACGCATTTAAACAATTTACTTATTTGAGCTGCAAAAAGCCCTACCTCAACTAAGTAAATTTCAACTTTATTACAGTATTTTCACTACTAAATTTGAAAATCACTGCATATTTTCACATTGGTGTGAGTACAGTCAAACCTGTGTTAACGACCACCTGGGAATAGCGACCACAACGGCCAGTTAAAAATTCCTCCGTCCAATTTTGTTCTTTATAAGACCTTGGAATAATGACCACCTCCGAACTGCGACCAGCGACCAGCTATTTTCATTCCCACACGGCCTTTTTGTATGTGAACAGCGGCCATGTCAAGTTTTTGTCGGCAAAACAAAATAGCACCACAATTGCTATTTTCCTTTCATCACAATCTGGCCGCTATCATTTGAATTGTAGCCGGTCGTATCCAATTAGTCATCGATTACATTCGCATACATTGGCACAACGCTGTTTTGAAAACATTTACCTTTCACGATATGGTCGGTGTCATTTTGGCGACATTAAACATTTTCCATGAAAAATATTGCATAACTCCATTAACGGTAATTCCCGATATGTATTCCGTGTCGTGTATTCCAATAGGCATAATGCAATTCTGTGTAAGTCATAAAACTCCATCATTAGCTGGCAAACTGTGTTAACACGATTCTGATTCGTCTACAGTGACAAGACTAAGACTTCAAACATATCGCGCTTGTCAAGTGTAAATTTCACACCGCGGGGCACAAGGCCATATCAAAGATCAATACACGCGGTTGCTGACGTCAGTCACGTAGTCCACACTAGACTGGTACCCTGTCGGATGCGCAGCCTAGCGAAACAATACTACCTGGAACCATACGGTCAGTGACACGACAAACATGTTTATGTGAATTGGGTCTCGAACACCGACAAATCCCGGCTTATTGCATTAGCGGCCAGACCAGGCAGTGGATTCGCGTAGTCTGTCCATGGTTTACAATGCTCGCCAATCTCTAATTAAAAACATCAGTAATTACGTCAGCGTACATTGCCAATTCGTCATAGGCTGCTGAAATATTCGGACTTGATCAGGATACATTGGACAGAAAGCAAATAAACCTGGGGTGTTCTCTACTGATTTGGACACCTATCTCGCGTGGGTTACTCGACTTGACATATTCAATGAAATATTTTTGTAACAAAAAAAATAAAAAAGTCGCGATTTTCACAGGCTGCGCCACATATCGTATATGACCGTTATTACTTTCAACTGATGGTGTGAAATTTAGAATAAAAAAACAAAATACTAATGGTCATGCTAATTAAACCACTTACATGTAATTACGACAAGCTATTATATGTTGCACCAAAGCAAGCCGCGGGATATACTTATCATGAAGATAATTACTCCCCTTTGTATATTAATTTCCAAATTGAGGCTGGGTTCAGAACAATAACAACAAGATGACATAACAAAATAAGTATTCTGCTAAAATAAGTGTGTAAAATACTCCCAATACGCGCCTTATCTGGAGCTCTGGGATTCATATCTTAACCGTGAATCTTAATGGGATTCCTACCTAGGGCTATGCGATCATGAACAGACATTATCACCTGGGATAAATGACCAAGAAACTGATCAAAAATAAGATCACAGGTGTTTTCTTCGTGTCCAGATTAGAAAGGTTCCACTGTATGTAAATAATAAACCATTTTTGTACAGATGTTTGGGCAGCAGCAGACCTTTTCCCAGAGTCTACTGGGGTCAGGGCAGCAGAACTTCCAGCAGATCAACGTCGTTAGCCAGACGGCTCAGTATATTCAGGTGGGTAGACATCTTACATCAATAATAACCATTATTATATACAGGTCCTCGTTATCTCGAAGACGAATGGGCTGATGAAAATATATCGACATATCCGAACTTCGAGATAACAAATTGGCAAATATCTCGGGAAAAAAATCTGAACAAAATCGCTTCAGAAATGCCTTTTTAGCTCGACTATTCGAAGAATAAGTAGAGCTTATGTTGTCACCCCGGTGTCGGCGTCGGCGTCGGCGTTGGCGTCACCGTCACGCCTTGGTTACGGTTTTTAGTCAACCTTGTATATGGAATACTACTGGCCCTACACCCACCATACTTGCACAACTTCATCTCCTAGTGATGTACATCAATAACCCCTGATCTATATTTGACCTTGACCTACATTTCCTCTTGAATTACTTACTTAATTACCCTTGGTTAAGGTTTTTAGTCAACCTTGGTTAAGGTTTTTAGTCAAGCTTCTACATGGAATACTATTGTGCATACAGACACCATACTTGGACAACCTTTTCTCACAGCGATGTACATCAATAACCCCTGATCTATATTTGACCTTGACCTACATTTCCTCTTGAATTACTTACTTAATTCCCCTTGGTTAAGGTTTTTAGTCAACCTTGGTTAAGGTTTTTAGTCAAGCTTGTACATGGAATACTATTGTGCATACAGACACCATACTTGGACAACCTTTTCTCACAGTGATGTACATCAATAACCCCTGATCTATATTTGACCTTGACCTACATTTCCTCTTGAATTACTTACTTAATTCCCCTTGGTTAAGGTTTTTAGTCAACCTTGGTTAAGGTTTTTAGTCAAGCTTGTACATGGAATACTATTGTGCATACAGACACCATACTTGGACAACCTTTTCTCATAGGGATGTACATCAATAACCCCTGATCTATATTTGACCTTGACCTACATTTCCTCTTGAATTACTTAGTTAATTCCCCCTGGTTAAGGTTTTTAGTCAAGCTTGCATATGGATTACTCCTGGCCCTACACCCACCATACTTGGACAACTTCATCTCCTAGTGATGTACATCAACAACCCCGGACCTATATTTGACATTGACCTACATTTAACCTTGAATTACATAGTTAATTCCCCTTGGTTAAGGTTTTTAGTCAACCTTGGTTAAGGTTTTTAGTCAAGCTTGTACATGGAATACTAATGTGCATACAGACACCATACTTGGACAACCTTTTCTCATAGGGATGTACATCAATAACCCCTGATCTATATTTGACATTGACCTACATTTCCTCTTCAATTACTTAGTTAATTCCCCTTGTTTAAGGTTTTTAGTCTAGCTTGTATATGGAATATTCCTGGCCCTACACCCACCATACTTGGACAACTTCATCTCCTAGTGATGTACATCAACAACCACTGACCTATATTTGACCTTGACCTACATTTAACTTTCAATTACTTAGTTAATACCTCTTGGTTAAGGTTTTTACTCAAGCTTGTACATGGAATACTATTGTGCATACTAACACCATACTTGGACAACCTTTTCTCATAGCGATGTACATCAATAACCCCTGATCTATATTTGACCTTGACCTACATTTCCTCTTGAATTTCTTACTTAATTCTCCTTGGTTAAGGTTTTTACTCAAGCTTGTAGATGCAATACTCCTGGCCCTACACCAACCATACTTCGACAACTTCATCTCCTAGTGATGTACATCAATAATCCCTGACCTATATTTTACCTTGACCTACTTTTATCCTTGGATTACTTTCTTATTTCCCCTTGGTTAAGGTTTTTAGTCAAGCTTGTATATGGAATATTCCTGGGCCTACAGCAACCATACTTGGAAAACTTCATCTCCTAGTGATGTACATCAATAACCCCTGACCTATATCTGACATTGATCTACATTTAACCTTGAATTACTTACTTAATTTCCCTTCGTTAAGGTTTTTAGTCAACCTTGGTTAAGGTTTTTATGCAGGCCGCGGCCACATTGACCTACATTTAACCTTGAATTACTTACTTAATTTCCCTTGGTTAAGGTTTTTAGTCAACCTTGGTTAAGGTTTTTATGCAGGCCGCGGCCACCTTGTTTGTCAAGCTATGTGTACATCGACAACCGTCGTAGTCTAGCTATGCTGTTCTCCTACAGCTCTTGTTACTTTATTTCCGGGTTTTCATAAATCGCGGCTTGAGTTTATTCTAAGCTGTTTTTTGTAATTAACAGACGATTTACTTATTGCTACAACGTTTAATTCATTTTTCTGTTAAAAGAGATTTGACATCACATTAAGTTTAGTTGATTAATTATGGTTTTAAGTGCACTGCTATAACTGGTCATGCTAGTTTAAACGCATTTTAGCGGCGGCGGCGTCTTTGGTTTCTATAGACGTGTGAAAACTTACCTGAGATAATCGCGCTGATTCAGACTTGGCGGCGCCGGGCGCTTACTGTCGCTTGCTGACCAATCTAGTTTGTATATGGATATATGCCACTCGTTCAGTCGCGCAACGATATTGCGCTCATAAAGTCTCTTAATATCACACGCTGCGGAACTCGTGCATATATCCACATACAAATCAAATCACCTATACATATCATCATCCATTTGTTCCATGTATTCTTCTGGGCAGAATAGCCAGACTCCACAGTATATGCAGGTGTCTCCGATCCAAGGGAACAATTTCAGGTTGTGGGCCCTTTTCAATTAAAAAGTATTTGGGAGATTCTTCCATTTAAAGGAGATTTTAATGTGGAAAAATGTCCGCTCTAGGCATCAATATGCTGTTGAATGGACATAAACCCCAATCAGTCAATCAATCAATCAATTGGTGATCAACCATAAATAAATCAATCAACCAATCGGTAATAAACTATAAATCAATCAACCAATCGGTAATCAAACAATCAACCAATCGGTAATTAATCATAGATCAGTCAATCAACCAATCGGTGATCGACCATAAATCAATCAACCAATTGGTGATCAACCATAAATCAATCAACCAATCAGTGATCAACCATAAATCAAACAATCAACCAAACCAACCACTACATCAATCAATTACAGCCGCAGCAGCAGGTGAGCCAGATCGACATTGCTGCACTGGAGAACTCGTTCGCGCCACAGCAGGTGGAGGGCCTACAGGTGGTGGAGGGCGTGGAGATAGTGCCCGCTGCCGCCCAGTCCGCTCCGCCCACCACCCACATACCCAGCTCCTCCATGGCCAGCACCTCCATGCAGAATATACTCCACACAGAGTTAGTATCGTGTTGAACTTTTTTCCAGTTTGGATACGTTTTTATTCTCCCCGTAATAGGTCTGTGGTGGATCGGGGAGGCATCCCCAACAAACCGTACAGTTGTACATACGTGTGTCCGGTTAAACTTTTTGCTTAAGTTTTTTGGTTAAAGTTTTTTCGTTATACTATATCTTTTTTTTTTAGTGTCCGTGCCTCGCCACAAGGCGCTACATGCAGGCCGCGGCCATCTAGTTTAACTCTCAGACCGATTAAGATTTGAAAACTAGTCTTAAAAATCGGTCCGAGAAAAATTGCCAGTTGGCTGCTATTTCGCTATAAACCTTGTAAATTTACCGTTCTTGACCACAAAGTAATGTCCATTTTATGACACATATCCGCGGGCCATATCCGTGTTAAACCAGTGTGAAACTCGCTGTGTATTCAGTTTCTCATAGTATCGATTTTTCTTAACACACGCGTGGATAGGTGTATAGCAGATTAGTGACTTAAATAGACTGGCTTCGGATACGAGAGTTCCATTTCGCCATTTCTGATGATGTTAAAATAAAATAAAGAAACCATGCACTGTGTTTATCTGTGTTCGTAATATTTAACCCCAAGTAACCGACACAGACTATCGGCCCGGGCTATTCCATATTAAGTTAGGAACTGTTACATTACGCTGTATTAGGGGTCATTTTTGTGTATATAAAATGTACATGTAGGTAGGAATGCCTCAGATCCTGATGAGCCGGCTCACGTGATCTACAATTCACAAACATTTTGATAAACGACAAGGTACGTCTGTCGTGTTAAAACTCATTAGGGATCAGGGATTAGGGATCAATTGAAGTCCTAAATCACACATGTACTTTGAACTCGATCTGAGGGTTAAAGAAACACCGAATGTTAATTCAATTGTACAAATTAATTGTTTAACACGTAATTAAATTAAATTGATGTGTCTGCAGCTAGCCAAATTAGGCCGACAATGGCCGACAGTGTTACGTCGGGACTCTGGACCGATTGGCATTCTGAAATTTTAGAAGCCCTGTTCTTAAGTCTGTCAAACCATGTTATTGAGAAATAAGGCAAGATATAAAAGCAACAGCAGACAACAATTGTTGTGTGTAGCGTCTATGGGTTAAGATATTGTATTATTAACATACCTTTATATTTGATGGTGTTAAAATTTACTATGCATTTGGTATACGGTACCTGTGGCAAACTATAACTGTGGCATACTTTGTTGTATGTGTCCCTGACTAAGATAAAGTACATGTACCCTATGACCTGTGCATTCACTGTAGCCGCAGATCAGGGCTTACACTGGTTGCCATTTCGTCCAGGGCTCCAGATAAGCTTTGTATCTAAAGACTACTATACCCCCATATTTCAAATTCAATGCATATTTTATTTTTTACAAATGTAATATTGATTTTCTTATTAAATAGGGAACAAATGATAAAAAATAAAATAAAATAAAAAATCACTTATTTGAGCTGCATTAAGCAAACACTGTTTGCTTTTTGCAGCTCAACTAGTAAATATTTGACTTTTTAGCTCACCTGAGCAAAGCTCATGTGAGCTATTGTTATGGCAAAGTGTCCGTCGTCCGTCCGTGAACATTTTCAATCATCTTCTTCTCCCGAACTGCTGAGCCGATATTGGTCAAACTTCACAGGGATGATATATGGGTGATGCCATTTCAGATTTGTTAAAATGGAGGTCATCGACAATCCAAGATGGCCGCCATGGAAAAGTAGGTCAAATTCTTAAAAAATCTTCTTCTCCCGAACCGCCAGGCCAATTTCGACGATACTTGGTATGAATGATCGATAGTTAGCGCTGTTTCAGATTTGTTCATATGGTGGCCCGTGGGTCAAAAATGGGCGTCGCCCGAGGGGTCAAATAGGGGTCAAATTTTATTTTTAACCGAATATAGTCATGTAATATATCAAATCGAAGGTATCGACGAGACAATCACTCTGGAACATTTTTTGTCTAAATCATATGATTACGTCATCCAAGATGGCCACCGATAGTTCAAATGGTCATTCTTTTACTAAAGATTTCAAACGTCTTCTTCTTGTAAACTGCTTGGCGATATTGGCCAAACTTAACTGTAATGGTCTGTGGTTGAAGCCTGTTCATTTTTGTTAAAATGGAGGTCATCACCAAATCCAAAGATGGCCGCCGTTGAGAAGTAGGTCAAATTCTTAAAAAATCTTCTTCTCACGAACCGCCAGGCCGATTTCGACGATACTGGGTATGAATGATCGATGGTTAGCGCTGTTTCAGATTTGTTCATATGGTGGCCCCTGGGTCAAAAATGGGCGTGGCCCGAGGGGTCAACTAGGGGTCAAATTATATTTTTGCCCGAATATGGTCATATAATATATCAAATCGAAGGTATCGACTAGTTGATCACTCTGGACCATTTTTTGTCTAAATCAGATGATTTTGTCACCCAAGATGGCCACCGAAAGGTAAAAAAAAGATTGTTGTTCTTTTACTAAAGATTTCAAACGTATTCTTCTTGTGAACTGCTGGCCGATATTGGCCAAACTTAACTGTAATGGTCTGTGGGTGAAGCCTGTCCATTTTTGTTAAAATGGAGGTCATCACCAAATCCAAGATGTCCGCCGTTGAAAAGTAGGTCAAATTGTCAAAAAATCTTCTGACAAACCTCCAGGCCGATTTCGACGAAACTTGGTGTGAATGATTGATAGTTAACACTGTTTCAGATTTGTTCATATGGTGGCCCCTGGGTCAAAAATGGGCGTGGCCCGAGGGGTCAACTAGGGGTCAAATTATATTTTTGCCCGAATATGGTTATATAATATATCAAATCGAAGGTATCGACTAGTCTATCACTCTGGAGCATTTTTTGTCTAAATCAGATGATTTTGTCATCCAAGATGGCCACCGAAAGGTAAAAAAGTAAAAAAGTTGTTCTTTTACTAAAGATTTCAAACGTATTCTTCTTGTGAACTGCTTGGCCGATATTGGCCAAACTTAACTCTAATGGTCTGTGGGTGAAGCCTGTCCATTTTTGTTAAAATGGAGGTCATCACCAAATCCAAGATGTCCGCCGTTGAAAAGTAGGTCAAATTGTCAAAAAAATCTTCTCACAAACCGCCAGGCCGATTTCGACGAAACTTTGTATGAATGATGGATAGTTAACGCTGATTCAGATATGTTCATATGGTGGCCTCTGGGTCAAAAATGGTCATGGCCCGAGGGGTCAAATAGGGGTCAAATTTTATTTTTGACCGAATATGGTCATTTTATATATCAAATCGAAGGTATAGCAGTAAATCACATGCACATTCGCAATATATGTTAGATCAGAAGGTACCAACAAATTCTGTGGAATATTTGAAGTTGTAAGTGAAGAGTTTGTGAAATCAAGATGACCACTATGGAGGCTTTTAGGTGAGCGATACAGGCCCATTTGGGCCTCTTGTTTACATTATTTTCACTACTCAATTTGAAAATCAATGCGTATTGTCACATTGCTGTGAGTATTTTGTACTTCCACTTTTGATGATCAAAGCGTATTCTGCTCAAATAAGAGCGTAAAATATGCCAATATGCAGTTTATCTGGAGCTCTGTGTATGTGTCCCTGACTAAGATAATGTACATGTACCTCATTACATGTGCATGCAACATAGCCGCAGATCAGGGCTTACACTGGTTGCCATTACGTCATTCCAACATTGTGCCCCTAAATAACAGGGAGAGGATTTATATAAGCTTGCTTTCAATCCAATCCCATTTGTATACTTCTGTATATACTACTATCGATGCCTTGTAAATTATATACAAATAAAATATGTTTAAACCAATAACAATTTTGATCAGCGTCTGATTGTATGAGCACGAGTAAAATTTGTGTAAAAGTACCTCACGTCTAGGTAACAAGTCAGCTTAACAAGAAAGTATATTCATGTTTATCATTGTATGGCCCACACATATAGCCAGCATGCCATTGATCCAGGCCAAATAATTTGGAAATTTGTGTTTTTAAGTTTTTGAAAATATTCTGTTATATGTTTACAACTATACGTCATATTCTTAAAACTTCAAATGTTTATCTATCATCATCCATATTCAATTGTGTCACTCTATAGCTATTTTGCATATTTTGTTGAATGTGTCATTTACTGTAATTTGCACAAATATAAAATAATAATAAAGTCTATATTGTATAAACATTAACCATTTCAACACCACATACCTGTATAGTGGTATTGGCAAACAGTGTAGATCCAGATGAGCCGGCTCGTTCATCGGGATCTGCACTTTTTGCTACTAATTTTCATATTTTTGAGAGCAAAAACACCCCTTTTCATAAATGGGCTAGTCTGAAGATCATTTTGAGATGATTGGATTGGTTTCAAAATTAACATATCAAAATCCATTCCAGTTACTTAGGGGTAAAATGGTTAATGGATTATTCCTTTTCAAAAGGAATAATCCATTAACCATTTTACCCCTAAGTAACTGGAATGAAAGTAGTAAATGTAGTAAAAATTTTCACTGTTGCAACACTAGATGCTGGGTAACTTATTTATAAGACTGGTCTATCCCCAGGGACGTCGGTGACACCATAAATGTTGTCGATGACGTAGACGACGATGACGACGATGACGACGATGTCGACGACGACCTGGATGAGGAGTTACCTGCCCCTGACGCCCAGGCCCCCGGGGACGATGCGGACCTCCAGAAGGCTGTCGTATATGTCTCCGTGGACAGCTTAGGCAGGAATTACCCCTGCCACCTCTGCGAGAGGTCCTTTAAGAAATCCAGCCATCTCAAACAACACATCAGATCTCATACAGGTATGGAGGGGCTTTCAAAAAGCATTAAAAATTGCATACCCTTTTTAGTTTAAAAGTTCTCACAGTGTAGATCCAGATGAGCCGGATCGTGATGAGTCGTCTCACAGGATATGCACTTTTTGCAAATAATTTTCATATTTTTAGGGGAAAACACACAAATTGTATTTACTTGTGCAGTTATTTCAGAAATCTGTTTCTCAATTATATCTCATATTTATCAAAGTCTGTGAAAGCACACAATTCAATACAACACAAACTCCTTTGAACTACTTAATATAAAAGTGTGCATTGGCTTCTTTAAATGTGGCTGTGACTGGAGAAATGGACCTTATAAATTTATGACTGGTGTAGCTCCTGATCAAATACTCCTGTAGCCTGATAACGATCTATATTGCTTGTTAGAATCATGACGGGTGTTTCATTGATGGAATGACAGTGCAGATCCTGATCAGACTGTGCGGATGCACAGGCTGATCTGAATCTACACTGGTTGTAAAACCCATAAGCCCCATTTGTTCAGTCACAGGCAGGTGGTTGGTTGGAGCATGATGAGGGAAAAAGTAGTGTGATACTACTAATCATATTACTGGGTCTAAGTGACTCGTATGGTGAGGACCTGGCACCAGATCAGGATATTCTTAGTTCAGGTGAGGACCTGGCACCAGATCAGGATATTCTTAGTTCAGGTGAGGACCTGTCACCATATCAGGATATTCTAAGTTCAGTTGAGGACCTGGCACCAGATCAGGATGTTCTAATTTCAGGACTGATATGTTCTGTTTTGATTTTGCGACCCCCACCCCAAATCCAAACCTGCAAGTTTTCTGATTCGTCCCTGTTGACTCGGCCTAAAATGACCTTAGCTGTTGACAGGCCGTTAAACAACATTAAATAAATAAATACAGTACAAATTCCTTTGAACTAGATCAAATAACAGTGTGCATTATATTATTATATGATATTTGACCATGACCAGTAAAAGTACCTATTAACATCCTCGCCACGTTTCCCCAGGTGAGAGGGATGTGTTGTGGCTTAGGGGTTAGAACGCCTGACTTCCAATCCGGAGATTGTGGGTTCAAACCTCGCATTAGACATCAAAAATACTTTCATAGTATTTCCATCCCACTGGTCTGTCGGATGAGACTTTAAACTGTGGTTCCGTCTCTATATGACCTTATAGTCGAGTCGTGGGGACCCGAAATTTGGGTCAACCTTGCAGTATGGTACTACTAACGTTTTTTGATTGATTTTGGTAGTTTAATGTGTCGGTAATTGGAAACCGAATGATGCCACACTGTCACCATTGAGCAATTTCCAGAATTCAAGATGGCGTCCAAGATGACAGCCTGAATAGGATAAAACTAAAAATGGCACAAATGAGCTGATTTCATAGGAACTGATTAGGGCCTATATCAAGTCGTAAATAACGTTTGTTAATTATAAGGTGAATATACCTGCAACTTTTTGTGAAATTTAAAATGGAATCCAAGATGGCCACCAAATGTTATATATATTTATGTTTAACTAAATTTTGTTGTTTCTTGAATAATTTCAAAATGCTACAAAACAAATATGTTATACATGGGCCGCCGGAACTTGCACCATTTGCAAAATTGCATGTCATGTGTCGTATGGAAAATAGTACACTTACGAGTGGGATCTATCATTTTTGCTGAAAAACCAAACGTTACATTAGTGGCTGAAAGGCAAACAGTGTATGTCAACAGCAGTCAGACTACGCGGATGTGCGGACTTATCTGGGTATATGCATGCCACATTAATGGGCCACCGGTTGAGAAAAAGTGCCATAAAACATGTGCGGCCAGCATAGCCCCTGATCAGCCTGGATGCGCAGTCTGACCAGGACCCACGCTGGTCGCCATTCAGTCAATCCAAAATTGTTCACGTTCCTGTGTAACAGTTTCTGATCAATGTGTTGTGTGTAATAACAAAAGTATAACCAGGATCTACATTGGTCGCACATGTCTCTTTTCCAAATATCGAAGGATTGAGGCTAGACGAGGCCCCAGTTATGTATTACATACACATATGGACAACGATTTATTAAAACCAGCGATGTATTGCCTACGCTGGTCACCCATCATTTTAGGTACATTCTGTACGTGATGATAGCCTTGTTATCACGTCTCAGCCACTGTAAACCGACAACACAACCTTTCATACGTATTAACCAATAATCGTTAAGGTCTATATGCGATATCTATCACAAATAATTATCTGCTAAAACAAACAACATGTCCACAGGTGGTAAAAGGATCATCTCTCGGCCTGTGTTTGGTTCATATCCAGCTTCTGTTAGTGTAGGACATGTGAAACACATGAGTGGGTAAGGGGCAAAAGAGGGTTGGGGAAGAGGAGTATGGAGGGAGTGAATCTGAGCGGGGGGAGATGGGGAGGGTTGGGTGGCGAGGGTGGGAAGGGGGCTGGGCGTGGGGAAACCATCAGGTTGGTGGAGAGGGAGGGAGACGGGCAGATAGAGGTAGAGAGGCGGTGGAAAGGAGGGAGGGCGACGAAATGGGGATATCAGACCCAGCCCACAAACTGTGTCCAGCCCACAAACACAGAATGTATATTTCCAAACTGTAAAAGGAGGACACATGTCTTACAACTGCGGGGTCACAGAAAATACAGAGTATCATAGTTGCTAGTAAAGCAATGGATGATGCCCTTCATCCGACTCTGGAAGCCGAATTGGATAGAGACCCAACTACACCACTATGTGCCATTTATATTGTGTAACTACATATACCTCTAAGCATCATACCATGTTTGCAATACCATGTCTCAAGCTAGGGACGGACGATATGTTTCAAGATCGCGATAACGATGAGTATGACACAAAGACAAACAAACACAAGGACGAGGGATATAAACGAAAGAAACTTGATCAAGCAGACAGAACGAAAATTAACAATGAGCTGAAATGGTATCCCCACCCCTTGAGCAACCAGAATCAGACATGTTGTTGAATGTGGTAAATGGTCGAGTCACTGATGAAACCTTGAACGTACAAGATGCACTGGCAAGTGGAGAGTGTATGGTAGCATAATTTAAGAAGACATTGCCCACTGGCCTTTACAATACTATCCACTCAAAAGTCGTGACAATGGAAGCAATGAAGAAACGGCTGCGTGTAGGGGCTAGAACAGTGTATGACATGGGAGATTACTTGTATTGTCACAGAAGCGTGATGTTTCACTAGAGAGCATGCTCTGCTTCGAGCTTGCACCGCTTCCATCCGCTATATTTGATGATTGACCAGCTGTGCAGGTTATCAATGGAAATGAAATTCTGTATCAAATATGTTGGCCGAAGACCGGTACAGACAAACATCTAAATTAGAATTTCATAAGGGCAGTCGAAAAGGATCACCGTGTCATAGAGATACATAGAGGGGTCTATAAAGACACACGAGCGACTCGGCCGAACAGGATGAATTGTCTGTCCCACTGTCAATCTCACTATCGAGACAACCTTACCTATTCACACAACAATAGGTCGCTGATAAAAAAAAATTGCAGAGAAAACTTCCAAAAATCTGACTATGGTTGGGGAAGACTCTGTGTACAAACACAAAGACGCAGACTGCATCATCATCAGTTATGTCATGTCTCCTGTTCACCAGAAATACCAGCACATACAAGTAGTATCTGATGATGCAGGCGTGTTTGCAGCTGTGTTTTTTCTGTTGGAAGTGGCAGTGCACTGCATACCTGTCGATGAAAATGGAAGACTAATTGACATCAATGCCAGCGCTACACAGCTTGGTCCCAAGTCAGTCCAACTGCTTGCTACACATGCACCGACGGGATGTGACACTGTTAGCTACCTGTTCTGCCAAGGGAAATTATCAGGGAGTACAGTCATGGTGAACAATGATGTCGGTCTGGAGATACTTGGGGAACGCACATCACCTACGGACGAAATTATCACAGCTGGTCATAGGTTTGTAGGCAGGATGTAGGCAGGAAAAACAAACGCGTATGTCTGTGTACCAATTACGACACACCATATTCATGAATAAGAGGGACACTCCAAAATTCAAGACATTACCATCGACAGACTGTGCACTAAATGAGCACATCAAACGGGCTCACTTGCAAACCATGATCTGGAAAGCAGCAGATCAACTGGAACCGCCCAATGTCGACATATCACTGTATGGCTGGGTTGTTACCAATTCTGCCCAATCCATCCACAAGAGTGTCTCAGCCAGGACTTATATAGTTGTTGCGGATGTAGTGCACATAATGCTTGCTCAAGAAGTACCTGCTCATGTCACGGAGCAGCGGTGTCTTGTACTTCATTTTGTAAGTGCATGTCATTGGAGAGCTGCAGCAATCCTCACAGAAAGGCTGATGAGACTGACTCTGATAGTGAAAACGAGGACGACACTCACGAGTAATGCATGCGATCGGTGAGAATGTGTGTACCGTATTTACCGTATATATTGGGACAGTAAAAAATAATTAAAAAAATTAGTGTCCCAAAATATAATATAAAAAAAAAAAAAAAAAATTCTGTCCCAATATTTATGGTAAATTCGGGAATATTTGTTCATTTCATGTTTGCATTGTCATTATTAAAATTTGAATTAAAGTTTGTGTTTGTGTTAAATAATCCCTAATTATCGATTCTCACTGTGACTATGAATGAACGACGTCGCCAATGCCTATAATATGCCATAAGTTTTCACTGTTATCTTCGCATGTAATACATATATTGAATCCAAGAATTGTTAACGTCATGTTTTATTTATTCATCATGTTCATGTAGAATGTAGATCTACACAGGTCTGTGCAATCCATTATTGTAAACGCGTGTAGAAAAAAGTGTAGTAATGATGACGCAATGACCCAATGACCGATATCCTGTTCCATCAGCTGCAACGCCACAGACAAGCTCGTGCGTTGCAATCTGTGTTTACTCTTATGGTGAGCACAGGTGGAAGACTCGGACATATGACACCAAAATAAATGCCTATTAAAAAAATCCCATTATCCCACCCACCTGGTATCGTACTGTACATGACGTTAATAATAGAACGAGATCAAGAGGGTGGGGTAATGGATATTTTTGAAATGGTCATTTTCTTTGTGTCACACGTCCGACTATTCCACCTGTGGGGTTGAGTACAGACCTGTATAGACATGTTTTGCCCGACGTGTTATAATATTGTGCCAGTTCATGAGGTAATCAGGCTTATCACGTGAGATTTTCGACGAAGATAAATCTGATAATAGTGATAATAGTGTACATTTTCTGTAAACGATATCGAATGTTGACGAATATTAAATTAGTAATTATTACGCATTTGCTCTGAAAATGTTATCAATTTTCCGATATATTTGCAGAAAAAAGTCAAATCATTCTCGGCGAAAATCTCAGTTATATAATAAAGTTGATTATCTCGTGCACTGGCTCAATTATGACATAGCGAAACAAGGCCAGTTGTCACGTACACATTTGTGTACATGCGCCGGGGGCGTGGGCAGTGCTGAAACAATTTAGTTAATCTGGGTCGAGTTAATCTGCGCGACTGATACGCGATCTCCGATTGGTCAGCCTTTACACCTAATTAATATTCCACCAATGGTGAGCGTGAACGCATGCCGGAAAAATGAAATAGAGCACATAACAATTAGCACTGCTTTGTTACTGGGACCAATAATTGATCTTATTCCCAGTTTGCTCGGATTAATTTACGAAATGTGCAAACGTGATCAGCTGCACATTCACATCGGTGAGATAAAAGGAGGCTATGCGTCCATAAAAAAAAAAAAATTGTCCATTTTGGGTCTAATTTGATGGAATATTTTTTATATTTATTCACCAAAAATGGCAAGTTGGGAGTGCTTTAGAATCGTAAGACGATTCTAAAGCACTCCCAACTTGCCATTTTTGGTGAATATATATCAAAATTTCCATCAGTTAAGGTGATTAATTTGAGGGAAATTTTAACTGGAAACTTGATTATCTCATGCACTGAATTGTGACGTAGCGAAACAATGGCACTTGTCACGTACACCATTTTGGGAAGGATTGAACAACGTGTTTGTGGGATTTAAGAATGCAGAATATCAAAAGTGCATGTTCTTCCAAATATGTGTACACACTCCAAATGGATTCACACAATGATGAAAAAGGGTTGTCCCAAAACTTAATACGAAAAAATTATGGAATTTTACGTTGATTTGAGGTATGTCCCAAATCTTAATCTCCCAAAAATAATTATTTTCGTAAAAAATAGAGGTGTCCCAATACTTCCGGTGTCCCAATACATACGGTAAATACGGTATATCACAAGTATCATATACATCGTGTGGAGTTTTTGTTTGATGAGAAAACTTTTAAGTGACAGAAGTAAAGCAACAAAAACTCCATACAGCAAATATTGAAACTGATACATACAGTAGCCATTGAACATACAAATACAAATGAGAGAAACTACAATAGACAACACTATGCCCAAACAAGACACTAACGAATTAGCGAGGAAACTTTAAGCAATGCGGCACAAACATGCACTCCGCGATACATGATTATCTCAAGCCTAACACGGCTAGCAAACTTATCAAGGTTAAGAACTACATAATAATCACCGAATACGACTACCACAAAAATATAACATTGCATGTGCCATTTTATTGCATGTGTACAGTTCTGTCACAGACGCAATTTTATCATAGTAGGGATGTGTGGAGGGGGGGCACAAGTAATACCCAAGAGGCAAACTGTGCTAATTGTCGAAACGATATGCAGACGTGTTCAAAACCCACAAAGGATCGGGAAAAAATAATACCACAGAAAGAAAGCAATGGGTAAATAGAGGACAATATACTAAAATGAGACACATAAACCCAAAGTACAACCAATGCAATACATTATGATCAGCATATTATACGTGCACATCTGTGGTCAAGCAACTTCGGTGATGTGAGTTTAAATTTACAAGACAAAGTCAACTGATTCTCAGCTCGGTTTTATTATACTTGTTCAATCTGCAAGGTTCACCCTAAATTTGACTCTACTATTAGCTGTTGTTGGGACATTAAACATATTTTTTCCCCAGGTGAGAAACCATACAAGTGTACGACCTGTGAGCGAACGTTCGTCTCCATGGGTGTTCTGCGTTCCCACCTGCGCACCCACTCGGGCACAAAGGAGTACAAATGCAGCATCTGTCGGGCCCGCTTCACGACTAACGGCTCGCTGACGCGTCACATGAACATCCACGTGTCCATCAAGCCGTATAAGTGTCCGTTCTGCCTCGAGGCGTTCAGGACCGCGTCTATCTGTAAACGACACATGAAGCTGCATTCTGAAGGAGGTGAGTGTATGTGAGGGGCAGCGGCTGATGCATCTGCATCAGGGACTATGCTGTTTGCCATGGAGTCACCGAAGTAACTTTCTGTTTGACTTATATTTTCTTCGCTCTTCTCGCACTGCAAAGGACAATATTTTGTGGTGTGTAGCAAATTATATGCTTAAGTGCTAATGAATTTAATTGGAATTGAACTATTATCGGCCAAACAAATATATTTTAATCTGTGTAAATTGGAAACAGACAAATACAATGAGGGCAAATGAATGTCACTTTTTTCAATCAATCGGGTCCTGCATTGTTTGCCATTCTGTCAGTGAACCAGCTATCATGCTCCTAGCCAACAGTATATGTATCAGGGTGCAATAGTGCACTAATAGATCAGGAGCTAAACCAAGGAATTTACCATTAAATACCAAAAATATTTAAGGCTGTATTAATCGTTAAAGTTACATGCCCACTCAGTAGGCACAAAATGTCCTTTTCATCAGCGGCATCATCTGAGATATTTTCTGGCAAAATAAACATTAATTCACCATTACCCCGCCTATGGATTGTCACTATTATACAATTTTATATCAGACGTAAATTTCCACACTGATATCAGGGGCGATAACCGTGTTTCCTTAAATTGTTAACAGACATTACTAATTATTTATTTATACTCTGTATTTGATGTGCAATGATCTTAGTTTATAATCTGTCGAAAAATATTATTTTTACGCATTTAATTGGAATAAATAATTAAAAAATATCTTGCCTCATTTGCATATGAAAATAGCCTGATACCACCGCGAGTCACTATCAGTAAAATAAACATTACTAAATGATTATATCTGTATAGCGGGCACTTTATACTTATTTAATTCCTATAAAGAACATGTGCCTATTGAGTGGGCAAGTACCTTGCAGAGACACACCCTCCTCTGTACAGTTAACAGAATTATAAATATTGAGTAATAAATCCAATCCAGTGGAGTAAACGACCATGGGACTACCGTGTATTTGGTCAATGATACATAGCAAGTCGCCTGATAACTATTAAGTGTAATATATCCACCCCACAGAGGCAAATGGGGTTTATGGATTTCCCACCAGTGTATGTCCAGATCAGCCTGTGCATTCACTCTTTCAACACTACAGACCTCTTTAGCAGTGTTTAAAAACAGTCTAGATTCAGATGAGACGGCTCATTATATCGATGAGGAACAATTAGGTTTATTGGTCAATGCATAGTAAGCCGCCTGATAAATGATAGTGCATCCGCACAATCTGATCAGGATCTGCACTGTTCGCCATTCCATCAATGAAACACGAAAATAAATCTGTTGCAGCGGAGGTGGAGACGGTGGAGACCCCGATGGGGACGATACCAAAGTCTCAGCTGCGGTACGTGGAGCTGGACACAGAGGCTGTGAAGGAACAATACAAGACGCCGGCCGACACGACCATCTCCGAGCAAATGCTGCTCGAGTCCGCCGCCGAGAAGGAGCGAATCAGCGAGGTATGTTGTTACGAGATTGCCGTTCTTATTTATCACAGTTGCTGTGGTGTTTCTTTTACATAATTTCCTAATTTATAAATGGAGAATTTCTAATTTATTAACGTAGTGATGGGCCGTGGCCTTAGGGATATGGCATTGTACTTCAAATCTGGAGGTTGTGAGTTCAATCCTCACCTTAGGCGTGAAAATACTTGCATAGGATTTTCATCCCACTGGTCTGTTGGATGAGACTTTAAACTGTGGTCCCATCTCTGTATACTGTGGGTGGCAGGTGGGGGTATGTGTTGGATAATTTAACGATCGGGGTTCATCCTTACCGGAATCCCGACTGGAGACCTTGTTTGGCACTCGTGTATGTATCTGGTTATACCCCTTATGTGAGTATTACGATTATTCGTAATCCTATTTTAGGGGAAGGGGCCAAGTGACTTGGTGTGGTATGGACCTGGCGTCAGGTCAGGTTATTCTAATTTCACGGCTGAATATATTTTTTCTCGATGTAAATACCGTATTCTTGCGATTATAAGTCTCATTTTTTTTTTACTCAGATTTGTATCCCAGAAAGCCCCTGCGTCTTATAAATACATGTAGATACATGAGCTTTTTTTCCCCCCGAAATATTAACATAAACGACCAAAAATCAAAAAAAATAAAATGCGTTCCTATTTTTGTTGTTGTTAGTCTTTGGGGTAAAATCCGGTATTGGAATATTGGATTTGTATTCTAAACAGTTCGCGCCTTACTCGTTCAGGCCCTGTGACACATTCGGTACACATTTTCTATACCGAAGGCCTCTATCATTTTAATTATCTTTTGAAAACATTTACCGGGCCCATATCTAGGGGGTTCAGTACGCTGTCGTAAACCTGTAATTTGGCTGCCTCGTAATGAAAATCAAACGGTTTTAATTCACAAATTCTATATTATAATCAGATTAAAAACCATTTTTTACAGCTGAATTCAATAATATAATCATTATTTTGTTCATTTATTTCAGTGTTTACGATAAATAACCCGATTTTAGTACCTAGAACACAATTTGAATACACCGATGTTGACCCACTTTCGCCGACGTTGCGAGATGCGCGGGCATATTTTTAGCTGTGTTACAGCACTATGGGGTTACTCTAAGCGATTTCCGCTGGATTTTCCTGTGACGTTTTTCTTGAATGACCAATCAGATTAAAGCTTACATTCTGAACTTTACATAGGTCAATGGCTCGATAAAATCCGACATTGGACAGCGAAATGATGATGATTTAAAGCAGAAACATTGTTTTTTGACAGTTACATACTGTTTTAATCATCTTGAGCCATCGATATTATTAATCAGTGTTCATTTTACTTAAAAAATCAACTAATCTATAATGAATTTAGTAAAACAATTCGCGCGGAAATCCAAACTTTCCAAAGAGGTGCTAACAATTTTTTGATAATTACACGTCGTGTGTGTTAGCACGTACGCTGCCGACAGTCATACGATTTGACGCTACACAGCATATACACATACTATACCTTACGATACACTTCACAAAAGAAACGTGTCTTGAGTTTGAATAAGGATAATAATTATCTCTAGATTATTTGTATTATGAATTAAACAAAGTATTTTTAATTAATTAGATATTAATTTAAATAAATATTTCGGCATCATTTACTCAATAAATTAAAATTAAATGTGTAGCTGAAATGAAAGTGAAAGTAGAACGTTTTTGTTATATCCTCCGGGTTACAAATCGCTGAGGATTCCTATTTGAATTGGAAAATGATATGAATTTTCAATTTAGGAGACTGTGTCAGGAGAAAATGGACTGATGATATATGTCACCAGCAGAGGCGGATTCAGGGGAGGGGGGGGGGGACCTTCAGAACATTAATCCCGATTTTTAAAAGAAAAATACGAAATATTGTTTTACACATAGATTGTATGGACTGTTATGATCTTCAAATATATCAAAAAAAATAAATGCAGGAAATGGCTTCCTCAATTCAAAAATTTTCTAGGGGGGGGTGGGGGGGGGCATGCCCCCGCACTCCCCTAGCCAACTCCCTCGCTCCGCTCAGTCGACGAACGAGCATACCTCATTCAAGTTTCATGAGAGCCTGCATGAAATCCTGGATCCGCGACTGACCAGTCTAGTTCCTGAGCTATGGCTGTGACAGGAAAAAAGGGACCGATGACATATGTCACCAGTCTAGTTCCTGAGCTATGGCTGTGACAGGAAAAATTCAGGCACGGATGCAGGGGGGGTTTCAGGGGGGGTTTCAGGGGGGGTCCGGATCCATATTTTCATTCCATACATGTACCACACCCATGTGGCCTTCATGTCCAAGGTCAAGGTGAAATTACTTTCAACAATCATGTTTGTCAAGATAAATATATTGTTTTTGCAGCTTGTTAAATGTATACTGATTCAACGAAATTATATTGATTTTAAATGGAAGATAAATATTGTTTTTGCAGCATTGATAATGTATACTGATTCGACGAATATATTGATTTTAAATGGAGTATATATGAGTTTTTGTGTGAAATATTAAAATGGTTGCCATGACAACCAATATTATTAAGCGTTCACATGTTAAGTGTATTGCTAGATGGTAACATGTTAACAGTACTCGGGTGTATTGCATTGATTTTCAAAAAGTAAACCCCTTTTCAACAAATACTATTTTTGTGTTTTCCAATATTGGTTACCATGGTTGCTATGGCAAACTATATCTTGTGCCATAGTAACAGCTCTACATGGATATGAACAAAGATAGTATAGTGCACATATGGTTTGTCAAATAAATTTGGTATTTGCAGTATTGATAATCACCTACTGTATCTCAAAAAGGTTTATTTGAAATAGTTAAAATAAGCCGGATGTTTTGAAAATCAAGACATAATGTTAATATTGTTACTATGGTAACAATTTGTGCTTTTCAAAAGTACAGTAATAATACTTGTGTGTCATTTGTATCTATTCAAGTTTATCATAATTTACTGACGTCTTAAAACGTCACAATAGGTATCAAAAACACTTTTTCAAAATCGTTGCCATGGTAACCGATTTTGTAAAAAATGGAGCATTTGCAGGGAATTTCAACATGGTAAATGAATGTAGTTACATTATAAAGTTATTATAATACCATATTTGTGTTAAACTGGTAATGAAATTCATTGGAAATGAGATGAACATTGCAAATAATAACACTTTTGGGTAAAAAAAACATGTTTTGTTGACTCATTTTACATTCCATAAACAATTATTTTCAGCAAAATTGACAAAATATAAGAAAAATGTGTATAACGTGATATTTTATTCAATAAAATGCATGGTTTTACACATATTTCTTCATTTATTTCCAAAATAGGTCATTAATAATATGAAAGAAAACATGATTTTAGCCGATTTCGGTGCCATTTGCTCCCATTCAAATACATGGAGGAAAAATTACAAAATTTGCCAAAAAATTGGTTAAAAAAAGTGCAGTAACTTTTGAACCGCTGGACCGATTTTAATGATCTATATCTCATTGTAAAGGTCTCACCAAGTCCCACAATTCTGCAAGAAAATTAAATAGGTAGCTTATACATTAAAAAATGACCTGAACCCCCTACCATATCGGTCGGTGTCATTTTGCCGTGAAAAGCTTTTGACGCCATTAACGGTAAATCCCAATATGCATAATGCAATTCCACGAAAGTTATAAAACTCCATCATTAGTTTCGAAACTGTATGTTTACACGATGCTGATGAAAGTGGCAAGCCTAAGTCAGCTGGCCGACATCAAACACACCGCGTGTCAAGATTTACAACACAAAGCCATATTAATACACGCGGTTGCTGACGTCAGTTTCGTATTCGTCACTAAACTGGTACCCTGTCTGATGCGTCCCAGTGAAACAATACTACCGAGAACCAGACTCTATTTATGACACGGCAAACGTGTTTATGTGAATTGGGTCTCTATCTCTGACAAATCCCGGCTTATTGCATTAGCGGCCAGACCAGGCGGTGGATTCGCGTAGTCTGCACATGGTTTACTATGTTCGCCTATCTCTAATTAAAAACATTATCATTACGTCAGCGGACAATGCAAATTCGTCATAGCTATAGGCTGCTTTCAGCGTCATTTACTGAAGATATGACTGATTTTGAAATATTACATAGGCGAAAGTTGTGTGTTGCTTTGTGGAAAAAAAATCGATAACAGTCGTGTCAACTAACGGGTGTTTATCTTATGTCATCATTCAGCATGAGGCTGTAAACTGTGTGTCCTTTAGTCTATGTTTTGAAATTGCACTGATTGGTCAACACGCCTTTCGATGTGCCGCAGACGTGGCGAACGTGTAACTTTCATCCTCGCATCATGGGGGCAATCGATCAGTAACCCATTTCATGCTGAGGGTACGCTTATGTTTGCGAAAAATCCTAAATTTTCCTTCTATATGCACTCAGAAGTATATGCCGCGACCACCATCTACTTATGTGGCTAGCCCCACAGGGTTATGGACTTGTTAAAGGATAGGGTTGGTTACAATTAGCCACCTAAAAAATTGTTTTATGTGGCTAATATTTAACATGTGATAAGCCACATAAGTACCCTAATGTAAGAACGTCCGTCCGTGCGTCCGTGAACATTTTCAATCATCTTCTTCTCCCGAACTGCTGAGCCGATATTGGTCAAACTTCACAGGGATGATATATGGGTGATGCCATTTCAGATTTGTTAAAATGGAGGTCATCGACAATCCAAGATGGCCGCCATGGAAAAGTAGGTCAAATTCTTAAAAAATCTTCTTCACACGAACCGCCAGGCCGATTTCAACGATACTTGGTATGAATGATCGATAGTTAGCGCTGTTTCAGATTTGTTCATATGGTGGCCCGTGGATCAAAAATGGGCGTCGCCCGAGGGGTCAAATAGGGGTCAAATTTTATTTTTAACCGAATATAGTCATGTAATATATCAAATCGAAGGTATCGACGAGACAATCACTCTGGAACATTTTTTGTCTAAATCATATGATTTCGTCATCCAAGATGGCCACCGATAGTTCAAATGGTCATTCTTTTACTAAAGATTTCAAACGTCTTCTTCTTGTAAACTGCTTGGCCGATATTGGCCAAACTTAACTGTAATGGTCTGTGGTTGAAGCCTGTTCATTTTTGTTAAAATGGAGGTCATCACCAAATCCAAGATGGCCGCAGTTGAGAAGTAGTTCAAATTATTAAAAAATCTTCTTCTCACGAACCGCCAGGCCGATTTCGACGATACTGGGTATGAATGATCGATAGTTAGCGCTGTTTCAGATTTGTTCATATGGTGGTCCCTGGGTCAAAAATGGGCGTGGCCCGAGGGGTCAACTGGGGTCAAATTATATTTTTGCCCGAATATGGTCATATAATATATCAAATCGAAAGTATCGACTAGTTGATCACTCTGGACCATTTTTTGTCTAAATCAGATGATTTTGTCATCCAAGATGGCCACCGAAAGGTAAAAAAGTTGTTCTTTTACTAAAGATTTCAAACGTATTCTTCTTGTGAACTGCTTGGCCGATATTGGCCAAACTTAACTGTAATGGTCTGTGGGTGAAGCCTGTCCATTTTTGTTAAAATGGAGGTCATCACCAAATCCAAGATGTCCGCCGTTGAAAAGTAGGTCAAATTGTCAAAAAATCTTCTTCTCACAAACCTCCAGGCCGATTTCGACGAAACTTGGTGTGAATGATTGATAGTTAACGCTGTTTCAGATTTGTTCATATGGTGGCCCCTGGGTCAAAAATGGGCGTGGCCCGAGGGGTCAACTAGGGGTCAAATTATATTTTTGCCCGAATATGGTTATATAATATATCAAATCGAAGGTATCGACTAGTCTACCACTCTGGAGCATTTTTTGTCTAAATCAAATGATTTTGTCATCCAAGATGTCCACCGAAAGGTAAAAAAGTTGTTCTTTTACTAAAGATTTCAAACGTATTCTTCTTGTGAACTGCTTGGCCGATATTGGCCAAACTTAACTGTAATGGTCTGTGGGTGAAGCCTGTCCATTTTTGTTAAAATGGAGGTCATCACCAAATCCAAGATGTCCGCCATTGAAAAGTAGGTCAAATTGTCAAAAAAATCTTCTTCTCACAAAATGCCGCCAGGGGGCCGATTTCGACGAAACTTTGTTATGAATGATGGATAGTTTTAACGCTGATTTCAGATTTGTTCATATGGTGGCCTCTGGGTCAAAAATGTCATGGCCCGAGGGGTCAAATAGGGGTCAAATTTTATTTTTGACCGAATATGGTCATTTTATATATCAAATCGAAGGTATAGCAGTAAATCACATGCACATTCACAATATATGTTAGATCAGAAGGTACCAACAAATTCTGTGGAACATTTGAAGTTGTAAGTGAAGAGCCTTTGTGAAATCAAGATGACCACTATGGAGGCTTTTAGGTGAGCGATACAGGCCCATTTGGGCCTCTTGTTTATTATTATTTTGGAAAATTGGGTGTGTCTTATAATCTCATGTAGACATTTTCCCCCAGGTTTTGGACTGAAAATAGGGGTGCGTCTTATACACTCTTGCGACCTATAATCGGCAGAATACGGTATTCCGTTCTGATTTTGGGATTTTCCCCCCAATGCTGCAGGCCGTTAAACACCAATAAACAAACAAACTGTCTATATGACCTTAGCTGTTGCTGGGATGTTCACTCTCCTATGTAGATTTATTACTTATCACAGTTGATGTGTGTTTTTTTTCACATGGTCGCTGCGAGTAAGCATACCCCTAAAATACAAAAATATTTATGATACACTTCTCTAAACGTACAATAATCATAATTTTGCTGATGTAAATTTTCCGTCTCCAATAATGGCAATTTATTTTAAATAAGTCAAAGTATTGTTGTTGTTTTCTTCTTCTTTTTTGGAAAAATGACCCCCAATTTAAAATTTGATTATCAATTTCTTAATTGTTTTAGTTAACTGAAGCGGGCATGGTAATATATTCTCTAGCTTTGCTACTTTAGGCAGACCTAATCCAGTTCATTGATTTTAAAGCCTTAAGAATAGTCCCGATTATACCTTCAAATCTGATTCCTGAATGTCGTCTGCTGCTTGTTCACATTTCATTTTCCTCAACAAAATCATGCTTTGGCAGCACATGAGAATCGTCTCCATTGGAGACGATTCTCGTGTGTTGTTAAAACATGCTTTTGTTGAGAAATATTGAAAATTTGATGAAGAAAAAAAGCAGACGTCAATTTCATATCTCGTATGCATTGACTATGACATTGTTGCTGGATGGTCATGAAACCCCAATTAATCAATGAAATTGATCAATCAGTTCTGCCTGCCTGGCGACATTAACATCCCTGAAACCCAGCTAATCTATCAAATCTTTCAATGAATTTGGCAGGTAAAGGAGCTCCAGGTGGCTGCGCTCGACAAGAACCTACACCAGTGCCCACAGTGTGTGAAAAGCTTCAAGAAGCCGAGCGACCTCGTCCGCCACACCAGGATTCACACCGGCGAGAAACCCTTCGCCTGCCAGGTAACCATCACATATCCTTGACCTTCGCATGTCCTTGACCTTTATATTGTCTATGAAATTCGCATCCTTGGCGCCTTCTGTGAGGTGACGTCATTGACTTTCACATTGTTTTTGATCTTCACATGTCCTTAACCTTCACATTGTCTTTGATCTTCACATGGTCTTGACCTTCACATGTTCTTGACCTTCACATGTCGTTGACCTTCACATGTCCATGACCTTCACATGTCCTTAACCTACACACGTGAAGTGACCTTCACATTTCCCTTGATCTCCACCTGCCTGACAATGCAGTTGAACTGACCTTCACATGTCCTTAACCTACACATGTAATGTGACCTTCACAATAATGTCCTTCACCTTTGAGGTGACCATCTCATTGTCCTTGACCCTCGACTTTCAGGTCACCTTCACATGGCTGGCCATCACATGATGTGACCTTCCTCTGTTAGAAGATGACCTTGACATTGTCCTTGCCCTGGTCATATTTCCATTGGAAATGATTCTAAAGTGCTGGCGACAAAACATAAACAAAAGCAGACAAAAGCAGACAGCAATTTATTTATTTTTTAACAGACAACCAGTGTCGTGAGTGCATAATGTTACACGTCTTTTTCAACTTTGAAATACTGAAACTACCATCCGATTCACTTCATAATTAGCCAGTTCAATGATCATGAAAATGCAAAATGAAACATTGTACTGTCCGTAGAGCACAATTCACAGACCAACACACGACTAACTATGTTCTTTTCAGGTCTGTGGCCGCAAGTTCACTGTGAAATCCACCCTCGATAGTCATCACAAGACCCACGGAGGCAGTAAGTAATCGCTTCTAAACTGTGATACTCTTTCAATTCTAGCAGGGTACAAAATTAACACTTGCCAATGGTGAAATGAAGTCGCAAGTCTATCGAGTGTAAACTTCATGTACACAATGGTCACTCGCCTGAAGTGGCTCAAATTGGTCAATTGGGAGAGTGTTAATTTTTGTCATGTTAGTGTCTAACCATGACTATCACAACAGCTAGCATATGGAATTAACCCTGTTAACCTGGCCTAAAATGACCTTAACTGTTGACACGCCATTAAACATCATTTAAATCAAATCAAATCTAACCATGACTAGACTTCAAAGCCAATTTTAGCAAAGAACCATCAATTCCTTGACTTTGTTTAATGTTTGGAACAGCCACGACTTGAACTTGAATATGATCATTCAATTGGACTTGGCTGGAAAACATTGCAATGTGCTGCCTCACCTAATAAACTTGATACCAAAAGACATTAGGCCATACTAAATAAATCTTTGGTTTTCAGACACGGGGTTTGCGGAATGTGACGCGGGAGGGCGGATTTTAAAAAAAAAAAAATTGTTTGAGATGTTCGTCTGAGAACCAAAGTACTTTTTTTATGGCCTTAGCTTCGTATTATGAGGCTCAGCTCAGAAATAGTAACGTGATGTCAATAGACACTAGCCTGGTTTTCTATGTTTACTCCATTTCGTGTTCCAGTTGACAAGTCGATCAAGTGCCACGTGTGTTCGTCGATGTTCAGTACGAAGGGAAGCCTGAAGGTCCACATGCGACTACACACGGGAGCGAAACCGTTTCGATGTCCCCACTGTACACAGCGATTCCGAACGTCGGGCCACCGCAAATCCCACATCATCTCGCACTACAAGCCGGAGACGTCGGGCCGCAAACGTCGCACGCACGCGGCCGGAACAAATGTCCAGATACAGACTATGGTCCAACAGCCGGATACGAACCAACCCTCGCAGCCACAGGTGCAGACCCTCGACTTCTTGAGTACCATAAACGCAGTTGAGGTGCAGAATCCGCAGATAATCACGCAGACGCCTGGTCAGCAGATCGTGAACATTGACCAGTCGATGTTCCAGGGACAAAACTTAATGCCGTTGTCAGTGACCGTTGACGGCTTCGGTAACCAGCCGGAAAGCACGCTGGCCGCACAGGTGTTGCAGGGACTACAGGGCGTACAGCTGCAACTCAGTGACGGGAATCTCGCCCAGGGTATACAGATCACGGGGCTCGACCCCAGCGTGTTTAACCAGACGTTACAGATCGACGCAAACCTCCTACAGCAGCTGCAGTCGGGCAACGTGAACATCACGTTGAACCCACAGCAGCAGATCCAGGCGACAGACACAAACTTGATCCAGAACATACAGATTCAGCCAGCAGACTCGAACTTGATCCAGAATGTACAGATCCAGCAGGCAGACCAGAACCTGATCCAGAACGTACAGATCCAGCCGGTGACATTGCCAGACGCGATGAACCCAGGAATGGTGGTACAACAGTCTGCCACAATCAACATGGACGGACAGTTAACGCAGGACATCGCACCGAACACATTCGTAGTGAACACCGGGGACTTCAACACACAGCAGCAGGTGAGTCTGCCTCTAGTTCCAGTTGAAAAGGTCCCTGTAATCAAGGTCAAGGACTTACAACATTTGTGTTAAAGTTTTTCTTTCGTTAAAGTTTTTGGTGGGACATCCATCAGTGTTACTGATTTCTTGTGTTGTAGGGTAGCAGTACTGACAAATACTGCTACAGATCTTTATACTTCTTGGGTGTGCTGTCATGATAATTCATATATATTTTCAGGTACAGATCGGTCAACCATCGGTACTTATTCCACCGCAAAATGTTGCACTAATAACCCAGACTGGTGACGCCACTACAACAGACAGCATCTCCAAGACGGAGACAAATATCCCACAACCCTCTAATGGTCTAACCACCAGTGATCTAGCCGGCGATCTCGCGGTTACAGAAGAAGGCATTGAGTCGATAAACACTGATCTCGCACACGCTGATACAACAGTCACTGATACAGCTGCTGATATTGGTGTTAACGCGGACATGGGCGTTGATGTTAACGCCGACATTCACGGATTAAATGATGAGATGGCGACGGAATTGGACAATGTGGCAAACCCGGAAATGGCGGCCATTGATCCGAACATGACGAACCAGATGGACAGTATTACGGGCGGTATGAGTGAGGACGACAGTGCCGAGATGAATGAACAAGAGGACGTGCAGGTGGACGACCTGTCTCCGATGGACGACGAGGATGGAGAGCTGAGCGATGACGGGATGCCCCAGGAGTCTGTGGACGACGGCCTGCCCGACATGCTTAATGAACACCTCCTGATGCAGGCCCAGAGCACATCGACCTCGTTTGAACCCGTCGCCGAGAAGTTCCGTGCTGGCCCGCAGAGGAATTACACGTGTCAGGTGAGTTTATACAGATAATTGGGTTCTTTAACCCTTGACCCTTAAGTTACTGGAATGGATTTTGCAACCAATTCAACCGTGACAAAATGATTTTCAGACTAGTCAATTTATGAAAAGGGGGTGTTTTTGTTCTTAAAAATATGAAAATTACTTGCAAAAATTGCAGATCCTGATGAGACGGCTCGTCATGAGCCAGCTCATCTGGATCTACACTGTTTGCCAATACCACATTACAGGCATGTGGTGTTGAAAGGGTTCAAGGAATAAATAATGTTTTTGGAGAATTTATCCAGGTATGGTCTTTTAAAAATCCAACAATACTGGATGAAGGCCTGACGGAACGGCCTTCATCCAGTATTGTTGTGCTTTTAAAAGTTTATATCCCCATAAATTCTTCAAAAATGTTTTGTCCTTTTGTCCTTATAATTCCAACCCTCTTACATCAGGCCTACAAAGGAGAGTTTGTACAGTTTACAGGGTTCATTGTGGTTTGTATCAGAAGATAATGTATGTTCATGATCACAAGGAGTAACCATATGTTGTGACTTGTAGTGGAACTGTCTACACCAGACACCCTGAGGACCTCACAGGGTCTGGTTTATAGAGATGTTCCACTTAGTTATATAAGGGCTAGGACCTGATAAAATATTGGTTAACGGAAATAAATTTTATTAAATTCTAAAGCTATAAATGCAAAATTAGAACAGATTTTATTCCACTTGACTTGCATGAATCTCATTTATACCACCAGATATGCATGAAAGCATTGAGTAACACATCCAGAGTCATAATTCTTCTACAAAGTATTGAGTCAACATTTCTGCCTTCAAATATGCATAAAAGAGTTTAGTCACATTTGTAGTCACATTCCTCCCCCAGGTCTGCATGAAGGCGTTCAAGCGGAACAGTCACCTGAAGGACCACCTGCTGACTCACGAGCGGCTCCAGGATAAGGTGGAGAAGCCAGTCGCGCCCCACGTGTGTCCCCACTGTCACAAGGCCTTCTCCAAACCCAGCCAGATGGAGAGGCATATACGCATACATACAGGTACACAAACATCGGTCATTGTTTATTATACCCCCACAAACAAAGTTTGAGTGGGTATATAGGAGTCAGCTTGTCGGTTGGTCGGTCGGTCGGTCGGTCGGTCGGTAGGTCCGTCCGTCCGTCCGTCCGTCCGTCCGTCCGTCCGTCCGTCCGTCCGTCCGTCCGTCCGTCCGTCCGTCCGTCCGGGCACACATTAGGGTACTTATGTGGCTAGCCCCCACAGGGTTATGGACTTGTTAAAGGATAGGGTTGGTTATAATTAGCCACCTAAAAAATCGTTTTATGTGGCTAAAAATCGTTTTATGTGGCTAATATTTAACATGTGATAAGCCACATAAGTACCCTAATGTAAGAACGTCCGTCCGTCCGTCCGTCCGTCCGTCCGTCTGAGTCCGTGCCGTCGTGAATCGTCCGTCCATCCGTCCGTCGTCCGTACCGTCCGTCCGTCCAGTCCGTCCGTCCGTCCGTCCGTCCGTCCGTCCGTCCGTCCGTCCGTCCGCACGTCCGTCCGTCCGGGCCAACATCGGGGGTTTAGGAGCTTAGGGTAAGGGTTAGTACCTTTGATCTCTTTGATATTGTCGGTGCCTCATAAATTTAGGAGCTAACTCTTTGATATTTAGGAGCTAACCCTTTGATCTTTTATATAGCGGTGCCTCATAACTCCCAAATGTTTGAACGTCCGTCCGTCCGTCCGTCCGTCCGTCCATCCGTCCGTCCGGGCACACATTAGGGTACTTATGTGGCTAGCCCCACAGGGTTATGGACTTAGTAAAGGATAGGGTTGGTTACAATTAGCCACCTAAAAAATCCTTTTATGTGGCTAAAAATCGTTTTATGTGGCTAATATTTAACATGTGATAAGCCACATAAGTATCCATTTGTAAGAACGTCCGTCCGTCCGTCCTGGGGGGGGGGGGGGGGGCCGTCCGTCCGTCCGTCCGTCCGTCCGTCCGTCCGTCCGCGTCCGTCCGTCCGTCCGTCCGTCCGTCCGTCCGTCCGTCCGTCCGTCCGTCCGTCCGTCCACAGTTGAAGGTCAAAGGTCAAACCTATCGAAATTCGCTTCCGCTCTATATCTTCTACACTGATACATGGATTATCAAATGGCTTGGCACAAATGTTTCTCATGATGAGAAGGTGTGTCGCAATCAATAACCACGCACCTATATCCAAAGTCAAGGTCACAGTTGAAGGTCAAAGGTCAAACCTATTGAAATTCCCTTCCGCTCTATATCTTCTACACCGATGTATGGATTATCAAATGGCTTGGCACAAATGTTTCTCATGATGAGAAGGTGTGTCACGATCAATAACCATGCACCTATGTCCAAGGTCAAGGTCACAGTTGAAGGTCAAAGGTCAAACCTATTGAAATTCCCTTCCGCTCTATATCTTCTACACAGATGCATGGATTATCAAATGCCTTGGCACAAATGTTTCTCAGGATGAGAAGGTGTGTCGCGATCAATAACCACGCACCTATATCCAAGGTCAAGGTCACAATTGAAGGTCAAAGGTCAAACCTATTGCAGGCGGCAGACAGATAAACTGCATAGTTTGTGTACACAACTCCTCTGAAACCGTTCAGTGGATTGATCTGAAACTATACACACTTTTTATGCCGCACAAATATTTTTTTTACACAAATATCATCCTTTTAACTTAGCCATTTTTTCTATTTTTATTAATTGATTCATTGCGTTCTTGACAAACTCGGCACAGAGTTTTTAATCAAAATCATATTAATCCATTACTCGTGTAAGATCCTCTATAACTGATGAATGAATTTTCAAATGTTTTCAGATTATCTCATTTTCATTGACCACGTACGCAGGTAAAAGGTCAATGTCACACATCTCTAAGGCCAGCATTAAATAATGATCATGAAATTTTTATTCAAACCTATAAAACTCTTCTAATGTTAAGCTATTTGTAAGTCCAACTCTTTGTGGAGGTATTATGATTACTCGTGTGATAGTTCTAGTTATTATTGTTTCTCAGGCATGAGCTGTGGGTTACAGCATTTTACTTCAATACCAGACATTGTGAGTTCAATCCCAACCCTAGGAGTGAAAAAAATACTCCAGTATTTTCCATCCCATTTGGTCTTTTGCTTGAGACTTTAAAACCGAGGTTCCGTCTCTATATAACCATAGCTGTTGCTAAACATTCACTTTTACTTTCTTATTTCTCAACAGGCATCTTTGAGACACGCCAATAATTGGCGGCCATGTGATTTTGTACCTGCACATGTGCGGCATCTCATGAAATGTATTCTGCAGAGAAATTTGAGTCGGACGGAATCAAACATTGTTTAAACTCGGTCAGATTCAAATTTCTCTGCAGCATGTTCAGACTAACTACATAAGTAACACTGCTAAATTTGGTATTGGCGGACTCGTAGTGGTCATCATTAAAAGGAAGAAACCGCAGTCATATTGTTTAAAAATAAGATTTACCTGAGACCTTGTGGTCGCTGCCATTACTGTACAGACATCTGGGCTATGCCACTGTCATTTCCATTTGTATATCCTGGTGGAACACATTCATCTATACTATATCTATAAGTCTGCTGCAATATAGTGTACATTTATTTCGAATATTGATGTCCATAGTTAGCAATTATATTTATTGTTCATAAAAATGTTTGTCAAAATTATGTTACGCTGATAAGTGACACAGATTTCGAATGTTTTTGTTTTTTATTCAACAAAATGTTCTGTGCTACTTGATTAATTCAATACTTGTATGATAAACACAACTTATGCATCCATATAGGGCATGGCCTCATATGGAAGTTTCTCCCGCCCATTGGGACTTAATCATTAGGTTTGAGGAATTTGATTCCTCAAACCTTTTGTTTTCGTTGGTTTTTTTTTTCTTTTTCTTTTTATTCAGCCGTCGAGACTACAGCCCAAACCGCTGGTCGGATCGACTTCAAATTTTGTATACCGATTCGCATCAACAGTGAGACGAGAATAACTCAATTTTCAGAATTCTCATGACGTCACTTTTTACGAAACCGGAAGTGACGTCATATATCATATAATTCCCTATAACTTCCTTATTTTCCAACCGATTTCAAAAATTCTTTTTGAATTGTAAAGCTGCGAGAATTCTCTATCTTCGCTTCGCTGACAATGTTTGGCTATCTGCTCAAATGAGAGAGCTATAGACATGTGGAATTGAGAAAAATGAAAAAAATCAACAATTTCAGATTTTTATTTTATTTTACGGTGGTCTTTGAAAACAGTTTCCAATTTGTACAGTAATCTCAGCAACATAATTTTTTGACAGCGTCACGCGGGACATTCATCCGCACAGAAGATGATATTTTTCAGAGCAATGGCTTGAATAGTTCTGATTCTATTGTCTTTCAAACTTGGACGTTTTTTTTTCAATTTTTCAAATTTGAAATGGTCATAACTTTTTTTATTATCTAACCGATTTCAAATATTTTTTTTGCATTAAAAAGCCAACAAAATTCTCTATCTCCATTTCGCTGGTAGTTTTTGGCTATCTGCCCAAATGAGAGAGTTGTAGGCATTTGAAGTTTTTAAAAAAAATTGAAATGGTCATAACTTCCTTATTATTCAACCGATTTCAAATATTTTTTTTTTGCATTAAAAAGCCAATAAAATTCTCTATCTCCAGTTCGCTGGTAGTTTTTAGCTATCTGCTCAAATGCGCGAGCTACATGCATTTGAAGTTTGAGAACGAGCATATAAACTTAGCCGCCTAGAACAGTGTGTACAGCTGACAAACTTCGAGGTGGAGGCCAGACAGGTATGGTGGGCTGTATCAGACACTGGTTTTATATACGAACTGACATGCTGTGAGTGCTTTAGAATCGTCTCAACTTCAATGTCAGACTAGGGGGTTAACGGTACACATTTCGTAGAACGTTATATAATGAAAAATGCTTAGGATAGTCAAGCGATTCTGAAAATACAAAACTTTATTTTTTCAATTTCATTGGAATTGCATCAATTTTTTTTGAGTTTCATATGTTTTCGTCATTGGCAATGTCTTCTAATCACTTTGCCAGTGTACGTTTGTCAGTACATCAAGCCTCAAACCGTTGATGCAGCTTCAGCTGCTCTAGTTTTATTTGCATTTTTGTATTACTTTAAGGCTTTATAATGTCGTTTTCCATCACTGTGTACTATCGGCTTCTTTAAAATGAGACACATGAATGCTATTATTTGCAATACATGTCACCTGACTATTGTAGCAGACACCCTGTCGCCATTTTGATTGCTTATGACATGAAAATCAATATGTACTCATATACCGCATGTTGCGGTCTGAGATTTGCAAAATAAAGATATGTTCTGTTCTGTTCTGTAGTGTACACAATAGACCACATGATCTTATACCCTGTAAATACACTGTCTGTTCCATGTTTATTTTGAACTATCGCATTAATCAAAAAAGGGGTATTGTTTCAAAATATTAAAAATAATGACAAATACTCAGAGCTCCAGTTAAGGTGCGTAATTTGATCAACTTTGTGGAGACTTTCGTTATTTCTGTGCCAAAATTGGCAAGTTGGGAGTGCTTTAGAATCGTCTCGATGAGACGATTCTAAAGCAATCCCAACTTGCCATTTTTCGTGAAGAAATAAGAAAAATACCCGGAAAATTTGGTCCAATTACGCACCTTACCTGGAGCTCTGAAACTGCAGATCCAGATTGTACTGAACTGACGCTGGAATCTACATATCTGTGAATATTGGAATTTTGGCCTGTGGGTTGAAAGAGTTAAATTTAGTCGTAGGAAGGTGCATATTCGAAGTAAAAATTCAAGGTTTATGTCTAATCAATGATCTTCACTGTTTGCCAGCGTTCTGAGAACATCCATTATGAATACATAGAATGTGGCCGAGGCTTGAGAAATGAGGCTTATGGGTTTTTGCAACCAGGGTAGATCCAGATCAGCCTGTGCATCTGCACAGTCTGATCAGGATCTGCACTTTTCGCCATTCCATCAATGAATCACCTGTCCTGCTTCTAACAAGCAATATAGATTGTTTTTCGGTTACAGGAGGGTGATATTTGACCAGGAACTACACTTGTCACACATCCCATAGGTCCTTGTTCTGTAATCACAGCCACAATTAACCCTTTCAACACTACAGGCCTGTATAGTGGTATTGACAAAAAGTGTCATCTCATCAGGCTCTACACTTTTATCGAGCCCGCTTGTGGAAAGCGAGACATAGTGATCACAATGACGTCTGGGTGTCCGTCCGTCTGTCCGTCCGTCCGTCCGTCCGTCCGCACACACGAGAGGGTATATGTTGGGTACAAAAGTACCCAACAAATGCTCTTCTGTGTGTTGGGCAAGCTTTTTAAGGATCTTCTTGGGTAGGGTTAGGGTTAGTGTTGGGTACTTGTTAAACAGTCAAAACCCAACAAGTATCCATTTGTAGGAACCATCCGTCCGTCCGTCCGACAGTTTAATTTTAAATACCTTCTTTCTCTGCAGTCCTAAGTCACATTGACTTAAAACATCATATGCTTATTAGTCATCATCCATATATTCATGCTGTATCCCACTCATGCGGCCCCTGTGCCCAAGGTCAAGGTCAAATGACTTGGAAGTTTGCGTTAAAGTTTCTGTCAAAATTTGCGTTAAACTTTTTAGATACCTACTATCTCTGTAACCGTAATTCGGATTTGCTTGAAACTTCATATGCTTATTGGTCATCATCCATATATTCATTCTGTTTCCCACTCATGCGGCCCCTGTGTTCCAAGGTCAAGGCCAAATGACTTAGAAGTTTGCGTTATTATAAAATCTGCATGAAGTTTTTACATACCTTATATCTCCAATACTTCCTTTTCATCATCCATATTTTCATTCCATAGCCTGCCCATGTGGTCCACATGCCCATGGTCAAAGTCAAATGATTTTGAAATTTGTGTTAAAAGTTTTTACATACCTAATATCTCCACAACACTTACTCCGATTTACTTCCAACATCCAATACTTCTTATTCATCATCCATATTTTCATTCTATAGCCTGCACATGTGGTCCACATGCCCAATGTCAAGGTCAAATGACTTTGAAGTTTGTGTTAAAAGTTTTTACATACCTTATATCTCCTCAACACTTACTTTGATTTACTTCAAACTTCAAATAATTCTTTATTATCATCCATATTTTCATTCTATAGCCCACTCATGTGGCCCACATGCCTAAGATCAAGGTCAAATTTGCGTTAAAGCTTTTACATACCTCATATCTCCACAACCCTTTAATTCAAACTTCAAATAAATACACTCTGAGACCATCAAATGCCTCGGCTGGCTCGACATGCGGGCCGCAGCCATCTGGTTGAAAGTAATTTTCATATTTTTAAAAACAAAAACACCCCCTTTTCATAAATGGACTAGTCTGAAAATCGTTTTGGGACAATTGGATTGGTTGCAAAATTAACATACAAAATAGTAGTACAAAACTGGTAGCCATAGTAGACATTTGGCCACTAAAATAGCCATTTCATTACTAATATTTCAGAAGTGGTCATGACATTTTTGCTTCTAAAATTATTTGAAAAAGTACTACATGTACGTTTCTACAAATATCGGAGCAAATGTAAAATCGTATTGTCATTTTTTTGCGTTTGGCTACAAAATTTAAACTCCTAACGCCAACCTAGCGTTGTATCTGAACCCCATAATTCCACTCCCACCTGTTACAGGTGAGCGACCATACGTGTGTGGGTTGTGCCAAAAGACATTCAACCAGACGAATGCACTGCAGATCCACATGCGCAAACACAGTAAAGAGAAACCCTATAGGTGCGACTATTGTGTCATGGGTTTCACACAGAAAGGCAACCTGAAAACCCACATCAAACGAGCCCATCACCATGAGATGGTGTTGTCGATGCGTCTGCCACCATCGCTAGGGCAGTGCGATACGGACGGTGGTGACGCACACAGCGTCATGGTAGCAGGACCGGTGACCGACTCGGCGAATGTACTCGTGACAACGGAGGTGACTGAAGTTTCGGAGCAGCAGAACGAAGAGCTGAGTCTCGAAGTCGCAGATTTGTTCAGCCAGTGAGGAATTGGCCTGAAAATGGGTGGAAACGAATATTGTCGTCTGCTGATGTTTTTGTTTTTAATACTTGTTTTAGGGATGGATTGCGGCCTAGGCGTGAGAACACCTGACTTCCAATCCGGAGGTTGTGGGTTCAAACCTCGCCTTAGGCATCAAAATGCTTTCATAGTATTTCCATCCCACTGGTCTGTCGGATGAGACTTTAAACTGTGGTCCCGTCTCTACATGACCCTAGCTGTTGGTGGGACGTTAAACCCATTCACTTTCACTTTTTATTTTCACCATTTCATAAGGAGTAAGGATAACCATTTTTGTAATTATAAATCTTGCTACAAATGTTAACCCATAAAACCCATCTTCTTTCACTTTTTCTTTCACTTTATTCAGTTCAGTATTTCCTTGTGTAAATTACCTTATTTTGTTAAACCATGTAAAAACTCCCATTAATGTGTTGAATCAAACAATATTTTTAAAAAAAAAATGGCTTGTTACATTTTTACCTAGTGTTAGCTATAAAAGCTTCTGAGCAAATGTGTACTTGAAATAGGGTAGCTTGATTGACTGAGAATGAGCTTAGCTCATCCTCTATCAAATGTCCTGTTGTAAGCTGATTGCATGCTTTCACATGGCCAGCACATCAACATTGGTGTGTGCGCTATATGAAATTATCTTGTTTTGTCATTGAAAACACAGTTGAAAGTCTCGGACATGTGCCATAAAAAATCTCATTATCCCACCCACCTACTGTTGTACCGTATGTTAAATTTCTATACATAGAACCGTAACATACAATACGACAACAGGTGGGTGGGGTAATGGGATTTTTTATGACACATATCCGAGTCTTTCCTCGTGATTGAATACACTGATCACTGTTTTCAATGATCACAAATGAAATATATTGAGTTTGCATAAGTGGGTAACATTGAAAATGAGATTTAATGTTGTATGTATAAAATGAGTGTACATATGTCTATTACAAATAGTATGCCTATTTATTTTCATTGTGTACATAAACATGTATATTAATTTATGACACACCACAACAAAAGGGGACTTAATGAATGCGTTTTTGACCAGTCCTGATCAGTTACCACATACGTGCAGTTTGGCCTTAACCGTTTCAACACTACAGGCCTGTATAGTGGTATTGGCAAAACGTGTAGATCCAGATGAGCTGGCTCATCCTGACCGGAATCCCGATATCCCTGGTTTGATTCTCCGGTACATTTTTTACTTTCTGCTACGTGAGAGTTGAATCCAGTTGTACCCATTATAAAAGTAATAAGATTAGTACTAATTCCATTATTTTTTAGGAGTGGGGCTAAGTGACTCTGGTGTGGTGAGGTCCTGGCACCAGTAGCCGATTTCATCAAAATTGCAAAGTATACTTATCTAGCAAAGTATACTTTGAGGGAGTAATCATTCATTTCCCCCAAAGTGCATTATTTCATATAGAACTAACCACTGCATATATTTGATGATGCAAAGTATGCAGAATTATTATACTGAATTTATTACATTATCACAGCCAAAATGGCTGTGATAATGTAATAAATTCAGTATAATAAAAATTAATAAATTTATCCTTAAATTGAAAATTTCTCCCTCAAAGTATACTTTGCTAGATAAGTATACTTTGCAATGTTGGTGAAATAGGCTACTGGTCAGGCTATTTCAGGGCTGTATATATATATACAGGCCACACTCACTTACTCGAATTCGAAGGGAGATAAAAAAATACTTTGAGTTAACCGTAGTTTGACGTATCCGTAGTACGCAACCTGTCGGACAACAAACTATTTTATTGACAGTTAGAACCAAATGATTACTTGCTGATGTAGCCTTGAGTAGTAAATATGATTTATTTTAGCAATTGAATGTACATGGATACATGTTAAATGCTGTTTCTAAGACAAATCATATTTAAACACTTTCGGTTTGTTTACAAATACACATATGCATGTCTGTGTGTAATTAATAGATAACCCGGATGTGGCACACGTGACATGTGCATGTAGCGATATGTACAAATTCAGTTCACCAATGAAATAAATAATAACAAGAACATAATATTTTATGAATTATTTTAATAAATTATACACGGAAACAACACAAAACAACAAGAAATACTGATTTGTAACACTATTATAAATGATGATTTCTGACCAGACTTGATTGTACAAACTAATAATGTTTGGAACTTAAAACTCGCCCATTCAATGTTTCGTCCCTATACTGATGCTGTCACATTCGGGAGATATATACACACGATCGAGTGTGAAATATTTCACTCATTTCTAATCGCGCAACTTGTGTTCACTTTAATTAACGTTCGAGTAAAAGCATTTAATGCCAGTCCAATTAAAATAGTTGCCATTCATTGCTCACCACTTAATGATCACCGACGGTCATTTCGGGAGGCCTGTTTTTAATCAGTGTCAACGCAAACACCTTTAACTACGGTCTGAATACCCGACTTTGATCAGGTAAACTGCAGGTGACAAACTTCTACTTACCTCCGCAAATTGACATTTCGACTTAACGAGTGTGAAATACAGTAGATTTACGTTTTCGGGACCTAAATATACCTTCGAATAAACGGAAAATTTGAGTTATCGAAATTTGACTTAACCGAACTTAGTTATATGGAAAATAATAGAATTTTAAACGGGACCGTGCTAGTAATTCGACGTAACCGGTGATTTCGACGTAAGCGACTTTGAGTAAACGAGCGTAGCCTGTATATGTGTCTGTCTGTCCTGATTTAGGGACTTTCCTCCATCACAGCAGGTGAAATATGGGAGTCAACCCTGTTAACCCGTCCTAAAATGACCTTGGCTGCTGACAGGCTGTTAAACACCAAATAATGAAAATAAATAATTACTGCATTTCAGGTAAATGAGCACTCCATGACATGTGTGTGTGTTTGACCCTTAGAATGCCGGGAACGAAAATTGTCGTCTGCTATTGTTTTACATTGTGTCTTCTTTCGCAATAAAAACATGTCTTGACATCACTTTAGAAGTGAAAATCATGTGGGTTTTTTTTGTGAGAAAAATGGGAAATAAAAATAAACTGCTGACGACAAAATTTAATTCAGTATTCAGTTAATAATCATAAAAAGGTTTTGCTATCAATGAAACCAACCAAAATAAATCGGCAAGTTTTTCTTGGAGTCTAGTTTAGTGATGTTCTACTCTACTGCAATATCACGTTATGATTTATGGTGAGCAATATAGGCCCAGCTCAAACTGCCCTGATTGGATACACTAGTTTTAAATGGATTTGGGCCCATTTTCTCGTGATATGTATTATATGTGGATGTGACTGGAGAAATGGAGCTTATGGGTTTTGACCACTGTTCGCCATTCCATCAATGAAACACCAATCATGCTTCTAACGAACAATATTGATCGTCATCAGGCTACTTGAGTGCGCTATTTGATCAGGAGCTACGCTGGTCACAAATCCAATGAGGTGGGTGGAAGGTGGGTGCAAGCGATGGGTAATTTAACGATCGGGGTTCATCCTTACCGGAATCCCGACTGGAGACCTGGTTTCGCTCTCGCATACGTCTTTGGCATTTTGTATGTGACAGTTGAATCTGGTTATACCCCTTAATATGTGAGTATTACGATTATTCGTAATCCTATTTTAGGGGAAGGGGTCAAGTGACTTTGGTGTGGTATGGACCTGCCACCAGGTCAGGTTATTCTAATTTCAGGGCTGAATATATTGTTTCTCGATGTAAATATTCAGTTCTGATCTTGGAATTTTCCCCCCAATGCAGCAGGTTAAAACGGGTTCGAACCCGTTTGCCCGGCCTTACATGACCTTAGCTGTTGATAGGCCGTTACACACCAATAAACAAACAAACAAACAAACAAACAAATCCAATGAGCCTCATTACTCCAGTCACAACCAGTCACAACCATATATCACTACCCAGAGCTCCAGATAAGTTTTGTATCTAAAGACTCCCAGATTTCAAATTAAATGCGTATTTTACTTTCACAAATGTATTATTGATTTTCTTCTCTATTAAATAGGAAACAAATGATAAAAAATAAAACAAATTTAAAAATTCACTTATTTGAGCTGCAAAAAGCAACAAACACTTTACTTTTTGCAGCTCAACTAAGTAAAATTTCAACTTTATTATAGCATTTTCACTACTCAATTTGAAATCAATGCGTATTTTCACATTGCTGTGAGTATTTTGTACTCCCACTTTTAATAATCAATGCGTATTCTGATAAAATAAGTGCGTAAAATACGCCAATACGCACCTTATCTGGACCTCTGACTACCATTGATGTGGATTGCTTTCACTTGTATGATGTGTTGCAACACAGTCGTTATTTGTTTCCTTTTATTTGTCGTTTTGTTAAAACGTTCATCTCTTTGCCAAGGCAAGAGGGGATATAGCGTTAGTTCATGGTTATTTGTGTGTATGTAACATACGTTGTATATGTACGAGCCCAGTTCTGATATTACAAAATGTACCTTTCTCGCCAATATTGAATTTGAAAAAAAAAACGCAACTTCTGTACATGAAGTGAAAAGTTGACATAAAATTCAGACCTCGTGCGGAATTCAATTGCACATGAGCTCTGAATTTTGTTCCAACATTTGACGCCATTTGTGGCTGTGACTGGAGAAATGGGGCTTAAGGGTTTTGCGACCATTGTAGATCCAGATCAGCCTGTGCATCCGCAGTCTGATCAGGATATGCACTGTTCACCATAGCATCAATGAAACACCAGTCGTGCTGCTAACAAACAAGATAGATCGTCATCAGGCTGCATGAGTGCGCTATTTGATGGGGAGCTATGCTGGTCACGAATCAAATAACCTCGTTACTCCAGTCACAACTATATATCACTACCATTGATGTGGATTATTGAGATTATTATTGATGAAATGTCGTGATATATACAGAGACAATACTTGAGGCGCACAGGTTGAAGTAACGGATAATGTATTTATAGACCTCGGTCTGTTACTTCAACCTGTGTTTAGGTGGGCCTATTTATTCAACTTGCATGTCATGTGATGGGATATGCTTCGTTTATTGATGACATTACAATTTTTATTATACCTCTTGCATACGAAGTATGTTGAGGGGTATATAGTTTTCGTAAATTACATCCGTCCGTCCGTCCACGTTAATGTTTTTGGGTACCCATTATCTCTGTTACGGTCGGATTGACCTCAAACTTCATATACTTCCTTATCATCATTCATATTTTCATTCCATACCACACTCTTGCGACCTTCATGTTCAAGCTCAAGGTCAAATTACTTAGAAATTTGTGTTTTTATTTGTCGATCCAGGCGGCGGCCAGGGGTATACGGGAGCCCCTGCTCACTTTCTCTAGTTTTGTATCAATTCAAAGTGCATTGTTTTGTTTTACGATAAAATTAATAAAATTAATTTACTGTTAACGAGTGTGTGATCCATAAAAGCCCGGCCTTTCATTAGCCCACAGGAATTGCCCCCCATTTTAGCCAGGTTCATCTGGGATTACGGATTACGTGGATGGGTAATTGCAGATATGAACTGCTTTCGGTGTCAAAAGTCCATACTACAGTTCATGTGAGCTATTGTTATGCAATGTGTCCGTCGTCCGTCCGTCCGGGCACACATTAGGGTACTTATGTGGCTAGTCCCACAGGGTTATGGACTTGGTAAAGGATAGGGTTGGTTACAATTAGCCACCTAAAAAATCCTTTTATGTGGCTAAAAATCGTTTTATGTGGCTAATATTTAACATGTGATAAGCCACATAAGTATAGTAATGTAAGAACGTCCGTCCGTCCGTCCGTCCGTCCGTCCGTCCGTCCGTGAACATTTTCAAACGTCTTCTCCTCGGTAACCATTGGGCCTATAGTCACCAAACTTCATGGTCATGGTCCTTAGGTAGGGGGATTACAAAGGTGTTAAAATGACGTCATTACGTAATCCAAGATGGCCGCTGTCTAAAAATAGCACAAATTCTTCAAAAATCTTCTTCTCAAGAACCGCCAACCAGATTTCGACAAAACTTGGTAGGAATGATCGATATACAATGCTCTTTCAAAGTTGTTAAAATTGTGACCCCGGGGTCAAAAATGGGCATGGCCTGTGGGGTCAAATTGTGGTCAAATTTTATTTTTGATCGAATATGGTCATGTCATATATCAAATCGAAAGTATCAACGAGGCGATTGCTCTTGTCGGAATCGGATGATTATGTCATCCATGATGGCAGACAAAAGGTCCATTTATTCGAGATTTTGAACATCTTTTTCTCAGGAACCACATGGCCGATGCTGGCCAAACTTCATACTAAGTTAAGATCCTTGGGTGAAGCATTTTCAGATTTGGTAAAATGAGTCATCGCTTATCCAAGATGACCGCCATCTAAAAATAGCACAATTTTTTTAAAACACACATGAACTCAATGTCACATTTTCCTCTGGTGTTGAGCGAATTAGGGCCATCATGGCCCTCTTGTCTAAGCCTGTTTTGTAAAAAATACTTTTTATACGCCTGTTTGAAAAAAGGGATGTATTATGTTGTGGCAGCTGTCTGTCCATAAACTTTAGTCTTGTGCATCGAACTAGTCATACAGGTTTCCACTTCCCATTGACTACTATCGTGTGCCGCAGTACGTAATGCAAAAATATTTGCTCCAACACGAAACCTGGAATTGTCCCCATTTTTTACTTCGAAATTCCCATTTTTAGCTCGTACGGTAAACTAGTCCTATGTTTTCCCACTGATCCAATTCATACTTTGCATACCTGACCACCACCAAGTGCTGCAGAACGTTTTTTTTGCGCCCCTATGGAGTTGTGTCCCTTTTACAACTCGGAAAATGCAACTTTTCAGCTGATGTACTTCATGATGTGTGCATGCACCTAACAATCCGCTAACGGTACGTCAGCAGCAACATGCCTTAATGTGAGATTCACCTACTTTTTCCCTTCATTGACCATGCCTCTGGCCCTCTTTGTTTATTGTGGTGGGTGGTAGGTGGGAGCATGCGATGGGTAATTTAACGATTGGGTTCATCCTTACCGGAATCTCGATCGGAGACCTGGTTTGGCCCTCACGTACGTCGTTGGCATTCTTGTATGTGACAGTTGAATCTGGTTTTACCCATTATGTGAGTATTACGATTATATGAGCAATATGATTAATTACTTTTAGTGGAAGGGGCCTAGTGTCTTTGGTGTGATATGGACCTGGCACCAGGTCAGATTATTCTAATTTCAGGGCTGAATACATTTTTTTTCTATGTAAATACATATTCCGTTCTGATTTTGAGATTTTCCCCTTGATGCAGCAGGTTAAATACAGGATCGAACCTGTTGGCCTGGCCGTAAATGACCTTAGCTGTTTATAGGCCATTAAGCACCAATCAATCAATCTTTGTTTATCGTTTCGTAAATGTAACTCCTGAATTTGACGTAAATCGGTGAAATATCCCTTTAATCTATACTTTTTTCCCCTCAATGCAGCAGGTTGAATACAGGATTGAACCCGTTGGTCTGGCCTTAAATGACCTTAGCTGCTGATAGGCCGTTAAACACAAATCAATCAATCTAAACAAAGCAAAACGCCTCCTAAAAGTACATATACCATCGTCTTTAGCATATCTCGCCTACAAATGTCAAGGTCGCCCAAATGATAATGTGCGGATAGCCATCAATTTGTGGAAACTATTGATGACGGTTGGTATTGATCTTAACCCATAGACCGCTATCTTAATTTTTTATCCTTTGCTGTTTATTTTCTATTTCCCATTTGTATCATCAAAAACATGCTTTGACAGCACTTTAGAATAATTTACAACATGCTTTGACAGCACTTCAGAATCATTTCTATTGGAAATGATTCTGAAGTGCTGTCAAACCATGTTTTTATTGAGAAATAAGTCGCGATATAAAAGCAACAATGGACTACAATGTCGTGAGTAGCGGTCTAAGGGTTAAATAAGCAATATTTGGTTGTACAGTGAAACCTCTCTAAACCGGACACCAATAAAACATGTTATCTTATTTCTGACGAGTATCTTCGTCATATATTTCGGGTGAATGTCTGTGATTGCATAGCACACAACTATGGCTCAGAATGAACAAATGCCTGATTGATAGTGAAACCTTTCTAAGCCGGACACCCTGGGTGTCCGGTTTGGAGAGGTACAGAAAATATTTGGAAATCGACATTTGATCGTGTGTCTCTCTGGATGGTGTGGAATAACAATAAAACACAAACACAATAGGTGTACAGGTAAATATTTATTCCAACATTTTTATAACCAGGAAAAACGTACTGACGATGAAGAGAATGATGTAATTATGTTTAAAAATAGTAAGTATAAAACTACACGGTTGTACGGACACATTAAGAGAAAATGGTGCAAAATAGAACGACCACTGAGCCACCACGGCTCTAGGTGCGAAAGAAAAACTTAACCCTGGATAAAAAATATTGCCGTCTGCTTTTTTTCCGTTTATTTTCAAAATTTCTAAAAAAAACATGTTTTGACAGACCATAAGAATCTCCAATGGAGATGATTCTTATGTGCTGCCAAAGCATGTTTTTGTTCAGAAATAAAGAAATTATGAAAAATCGACAGATGGCAATTTTAGTATCCCGCCTTCTAAGGGTTAATGTGGTATTTAAAGCAACCATGCAATATCTTTGACTACCATATCGTTGACCCTTCAGCTAAAGGCACAAATGCAATCACAAAACTAATAAAAATGCCAGTGAATGGTAAAATCTGGGTCTTCTAACAGCTTAATGTGCGTCTAACAACATGCACTTCTGTGACCAGGATCTATATCGCCAAATATAGATGCAGATGCCGGCATGTACCTTGGTATAAAATGCAGGTAGTGCGTAGGATTTGTATAAAAGCTAGATCAAGCTAGTAAATAATATATATAATAAGGCAGGGGGAATACATGTTGTCTGATCATTTTTGCTTCATTTCATAACGTAAATATTGGCAGCATACAAGAATCGTCTTCATTGGAGATTATTCTTGTGTGTTGTCAAATTACATTTTTATTGAGAAATACTTAAAATGGTAAAAAGAAAACAGTAGACGAAAAAATATTAATACAACATCTTAAGAGTGAGTTATACACTTGGTATAATGGTCAACTGATGTTTTTATGTCGTGAAAGTTTGGTTGCAATTGCTGTTTGAATTGTATCGGGTTCCAATTGGTGAAAACTTTAGTGAGAAAAATGGAGCAAGCATATGGCCGACCATGACCAAAATGGGCTGAACCCTTTAAACAGCCCTCTATAGCTGTGTTTACAAACAGTTTAGATCCAGATGAGCCGGCTCACGATGAGCCGTCTCATCAGGATCTGCACTGTTTGCAAGTAATTTTCATATTTTTTAGAACAAAAACACCCCCTTTTCATAAATGGACTAGTTTTGTTATAATTGGATTGGTTGCAAAATTAAGTTAGATCAGTTAGTGCAGTCTGATCAGATCCTATACTGTTCACTATCGCCAAGGAGAACCATTCTTGGTGCCTCTTCACAAGTTAACCCTTTCACCGCTAACTATCTGACATTTATGTTTCCATGCTCCTTTCTGGACTTTTCCATTAATCAGATAAGGGGTAAAAAAAATTAAATGTAAGGGAAATACTGACAAACACAGCAGATCCTGATGAGATGGCTTGTTGCAAGCCGGCTCATCTGGATCTACAGTGTTTGTAAATGTTGATTTATTTGGTCTGTATGGCTGAAGGCGATTGTTGCGAGCCGGTTGATCTGGATCTACAGTGTTTGCCAATGGTAGCTTCATGGTATATAGCGTTTAAACTGATAAATCCATACCACGATGTGTAAGTACAAGCAGATCAGGCATTACACTGATCAAAAACTCGACAAAACCCTAATATTTGTGGCAAGTCACAAAGTTGACGTCATGACGTCATGAGACACCTACAGGTGTATTCCAAATGTAGTGCATTAACCCTGCACTGCAAAAAAGGTTGAGATACTCTTGGCAAGCTAATTAGAGCCAGCATATTATTCAAGTCTGCATTTTTGACAAACCTGTCTTTCTAACAAATGCGGGTCATCCGAATTTGCCACATTTCTCGCTAATAGCCAGATGAAAAACAAGTTGAAACAGAGTGTACAAGTAAGAAAAGTGGGCCATCAGGTGATACAAAGGACCTTACAGCATTTGGGCCAAAGATGTAGGTTAAGTGTGACCGTGCCTGGAGAAATGGCATTTGTGTACAGTGGAACCTCTCTCAACCGGACACCAAGAAAATGTGTTCTCATTTTTATGGGTTTCTTGGTAATGCATCTCGGATAGCAATGCATTTTCATGATTGCAAAAGACATAGGTATGTCCCAGAATGGTCATATACCTGATTTACAGTGGAACATCTCTAAACCAGACACCAGGGTGTCCGGTTTAGAGAGGTTTCACTGTATATTCAAACTATGGATTATCAATCTAGTAACACACTCCGAAAGACTAATAGGTGTTAAAACTGTTGAACAGAAGCATTTCACTAAGTATATGGCGAACAGTGCAGACCCTGATCAGTTGATTTGATTTGATCTGGGACTACACTATTCGCCAAGACCATAAGCCCCATTTGTCCAGTCACAGTCACAATATAGTTCACATAGAGAACAATAGTAACAATCAAAACTTCAAAACGTGCAGACCACTTAGTAAAATACAGACCAACATTCAAGCAATAAATGCAAAAATAAATAGCTAATAAATGCAGCAATAATCGTGAATAAAAACATGCTAATAATGTAAGGATATGAGTAAACATGAGTCGGCTAATGGAGAATGTGCAACTAACCACATGCAGCCAGAACAGGCGAAGATCACCATGTACATCAATGTACCGTAACAAATATTTGTTTGGGAAACCCCTTTAATGGAGTGTCCATAGCTAAAGTGATTTTAGACTGGGTTAACGAGGTCAAATCCCATATTTCACCTGGGGTGGAAATCCCAAAATCAGAACTGAATATATACAGAAAAAAAATATATTCAGCCATGAAATTAGAATAATCTGACCTAGTGCCAGGTACTCAACATACCAGAATTACTTAGGGGATAAGGTAGAAAATGTCATGGTTTGCCTGGTATAACTGAGCCAATACTTGCATTACAAACATCAAAATACGGAAACAGATGGGACTCCAGAAATGTACAAGCTGGTCTTAACCTGTGCTAGATGTGGTGTCAAATGTGTTTGTTTCCCCAGACTCGCATATGTACGGAGCCCCGCAGGGGACATGGATTTTTTTTTATTAATTCGTTCCCACAAAATAACAATTTGCTCCCTCAATTTAACAATTTGTTCCCATGATACATGTATAACAATTCATTCCCTCGAATTAACAATTCGTTCCCACGAAATGACAATTTGTTCCCTCAATTTAACAATTCATTCCCTCGAATTAACAATTCGTTCCCACGATATAACAATTCATTCCCACATATTAACAATTCGTTCCCGTGGGAACTAATTGTTATTTCGTGGGAACGAATTGTTAAATTGAGGTAACAAATTGTCATTTTGTGGGAACGAATTGTTAATTCGAGGGAACAAATTGTTATATCGTGGGAACACATTGTTAATTCGAGGGAACAAATTATTAAATTGAGGTAACAAATTGTCATTTCATGGAAACGAATTGTTATTTCATGGGAACGAATAAATAAAAAAAAAATAATGTACGTTCCCTGCGGGGCTCCGTACTTATGAAACCATTACTCCATAACTGCCAGCTGGTGTATCACATATGCCAGCTGTAGCCTATTTCATCAACATTGCAAAGTATACTTTAGTAGCAAAGTATACTTTGAGGGAGAAATTTTCAATTTTTTTTAAAAAATTTATTAATTTTTATTATACTGAATTTATTACATTATCACAGCCATTTAATGGCTGTGATAATGTAATAAATTCAGTATAATAATTCTGCATACTTTTAATCATGAAATATATGCATTTGTTAGTTCTATACGAAATAATGCATATCAGGAAAAATAAATGATTGCTCCCTCAAAGTATACTTTGCTAGTAAAGTATACTTTGCAATGTTGATGAAATAGGCCCCCGGTGTATGACATATGGCACCATCTTGTAAATTTATATAAGCATCGTTGTATGTGTACAGGCATTTTACTCTATGTTTATTGGTATACCCATGCTCAGATGTAAGCATTTCATTTGGTTATGCTCAATAAATGTAAATCCTTGAATTGAAATTTCCAGACGATCCTAAATTTGCCCTTACGAACATTTTAGTCGTACGAAGTTTAGTGAAACGGCCCCCAGATGCTTTATTTATAAATTTCTGTTCAACAGTGGAGACACTGTACAGAATGCACCGATATATATATACATACATGTATATATATATATTGGTACAGTACAGTGGAATCTGTCTAAACTGGACAGGTTTCACTGCAATTCTGGTATCTAAGCAGCCCAAGATGTATGTGCTTTTTAATCATGAACAGACATTTAATAATAAATGAAACTCGTCAAAATTAAACACTGATGTATGGGTGTCCGGTATAGACCGGTCCTACGTTACTATCATAATGACGTTTCAATACTGTCTTAACTAGTTTGAACAAGAAAAAAACATGTAGATACACACACCAACTGCCAGTTGTGAAGGACTAGTTTTGAAGGATTTCAGATATATTGTAAGATATTAAGGTGTCAAATCACACGTAAACAGTAGATCACAATACAACACCCATGATATGTATCAAATATTACAAATCCACAAAGCACAGTAGAATAGACAAATCAACAATAACTTTAATGTATTTAGCCGTTGGTATTGTTTTACTGCAATGCCGTAAGATTATAATCTAATACGTAGAATACAGGTAACGATCTAAGAAAATCAGGCTCAGTGGCTAAGTCTTAATACATGTTGGGGATAATATCGCATTATTCATATTAGGAAAATGGTAATTTTGATATACCATTTTCCTTATCGATAATTTTAAATATTATTCTTATATCTTCTTGGAGGTATATGTTGTGACCACCATTTGAACCATCTCATTGAGACGGTTCAAATGAGTGGTCACAAGATATACTTTCATTGAGAAATAACGAAACAATAAAACATTGAAAATGGGAAAATGTTTGGTTCATAATCTAATTGTTTTTCATATTAGTGAATTTCATTAACCCATTGTTTTCATGCTGAAGCTAGAATTTATTTTCTTTTTTATTTCTCACCAAGCGTATATGATGTTACTACTCCTTTGAACCATCAAATGGTGGTCACAACATATACTTCAGGATACTGGTCACAAACTCGGTAAGCCTCTTTTTGTCATGAGAGGTCACACCAGAGTCGCCACCAACCTGTGCATCCACAGGTCTGAACAGGGTCTACACTGATCGCTATTCTATCAAACACTGCACATTATAATCAAACAGTAGTTCGTGACTGATCAGGATCTATACTGGTCAGAAACGAAATAGGCCCAGTTTTGTCGGAGTGAGGCCCAAATGATAACCCCCACACCATATGGAATGTTCCCACATACAGTTTGGGTTAAGTAGAATATTCGGAACTTCGATCAAACATGCTAATTACAATCTATACCTTTATGTGTTAGGCTATAGAAAGATACTTATTAGATTCGCATCCAATAAAACGGCTTTATCATCAGACTGGTACATACCGTAATAACCCTAAATATCTGGACACAATTTTTTCCAGGAAACGCGTATAAATATCTGGTTTCCCACAATAAAGAGTGTCGCAATGTTTACGATTAGTATGTTTATACCTGTTTATCGCAATAACTATATTTGGATTCAATTTTATACGGGTTTCCCAAAACAAATGGTGTCCAAATATTTAGAGTTATTTTGGTAGATTCAGTTAGACTCATGTGAAAGTATATTCACCATATGAGACACGTCATGTGATTTTGTACATAAGAACATGTGCGATTTTTCATGAAATATATTTACAGAAACTGTGATATTTTCTGTAAATAATGTCGAAAGATGAAATTTTCATAGCAAATGCGGATTAGAAAATTATGTGAAAATGTCGGGACTGAAAATATTGTAAATTTTATAAGTATTTTTCATGAATATCGCACGTGTTCTTGGGTAAAAAATCACATGGCACGTCTTATATGTATTATGTAACCCCCCATTTCATGGTATGTCGTATTTATAAAACACACTCCCATCCATACTTTGTATACAGGGGGCCCGTAATTAAATCTGCAACAGTCTATACACTAAACTGGAATGTTATATATGACAATAATACAGCAAATAGGATGACAGATTACACAAAATTTGAAAGTCATAATCACTGTTTACACTCAAGTAATTAATCAAACTACGTAAATATCCCCCCGCAAAATAAATTACAAATGCGTAGATCCATCAGTACCATGGAAAATCTTGTCAGGTTTTTTATACTTTGGAGAATAGGATTGTCTGGTAAATTTGTAAATTTATACACGCGTATCATGTTGCCATTCAATATGTATCTATGAATAAACAGCGTGGAAAATAGATCTTGGTTTCATAAGAGACACTGCCAGGTGTTACTACAATGAGACATAGACGTTTGACAGCAGTAGCCTATTTCACCAACATGGCAAAGTATACTTTCCTAATGAGGGAGAAATTTTCAATTTTAGGATAAATTTGTTATTTTTTATTATACTGAATTTATTACATTATCACAGCCATTTTGGCTGTGATAATGTAATAAATTCAGTATAATAATTCTGCATAGTTTTAATCATCAAATATATGCAATCGCTAGTTCTGTATGAAATAATGCATTTCGGAAAAATCAATGATTACTCCCTCAAAGTATACTTTGCTAGATAAGTATACTTTGCAATTTTGATGAAATCGGCTACAGAACTTGTCAGCGTAATTTTGACTATGATATTAACTACCGTCTGTTTCACGAAACATGCCCAAATTTTATGGCTATATAAACAATGCAAAAACAATATTTTTTTATCATATTAAAGTATAGCACAATTTAAGAATAAGACTTATTTTTATTTCGTGACATTTGGTCAAATATCGATTTTATCCCCATGTTAGATCCCCATAGACCAATATGTCTACGTGGATTTAACATGGGGAACTTTTTCTAATTTCAGAAATAGTGGACCGATTTTCAAACTGTTACTTTTGTTTTCTTAGTTTCATATTTTGTCAATTCTACAATACCCATTTTGGTCAGCTGTTTTTCGTAAAATGCACTTAGCAAGGAATATGTCTCTTAAATGCATTTAATTAACTTGTTTGCCAACATGTTACAGTAAAATTCTGCAACAAAATGCTCTGATCTTGTACCACAACTGTCGTATCCTAATTATTTCATTGGTACCTGGTACTACTTGTGTACAAATATTAAAATACATTCTGTTCTATTTTCCTTATTTCACAACCAAAGTATATGTTGTTACAACTCATTAGAACCGTCTCGTCGAGATGGTTCTAATGACTGGTAACAACATACACTTTTATGGAGGAATAAAAAAAATATTTATATTTTTTTCAATAAAAAGTAATGAAACAATTGGTTACAAATAATATCAGAAAGTCTCTCCAAGACCAGCGAGATAAAAGATCATAAGCAATTATTATCATACAGATACAATTATGATTATGTACAAATAGGCAAAAATATAGAGATTGTCAGAAGCAAACATACATTGAATATATGTTAAAGGAAAATCACTGGACATGGCAACAACCAATCAAAATCTAATTAAAATGCCATTTCCACGTAACCCAATTCATTAGCAATGTCACCAAGTGGCTTATAAAGCCCATAACAATTATAAGTTAATGTTAGCCCATTATATTCAGAATACACCTTTAGGTGAAAATGTTGTTTTTTTATTTTACCTCTCAATAAATGTTGTGACTACTCATTTGAACTAGCCTGAATGGCGTTATTAAATGATGTTCACAAACTGTTATTTTGAGGAAAAATAAGAAAAATGTTTGAAAACTGAATGTACCATCAAAAATGATGAATCCCCCAGAATATAGCCAATTGCATTCTGAATATGCACTCAGGCTCTTTTCCTTAATACATAATTTTTGTAAACAGTTCAATTATTACGCCTCAAAAGTCTATGTTGTGACCACCACTTGAAACGGTTCAAATGAGTGGTCACAACACAAACTTTCATGGAAAAATAAGAAAAGTGAAACAAAAATATTTTAAACATTTATACACCGAAAAGCATATTGCAAATGTCAAGGGCTAATTAATATACCGTAATAACCATATGTATTCGGACAACATTTTGTTTTCCAATCCGAATACATTGTTATTGTGATAAACCAGTACAATAATACTAACCATAACTATTGGGACACCTCATTGTGGGAAACCATATATATGTGTGTGTTTCCAGAATAAATTGTGTCCGAATATGTAGGGTTATTAAAGTACAATATAAGAAATGTAAGAAATTCCATAATCACAACCATAACAAAGATCATAACAATCACTAACAGAGATAACTTGGGTTATTCTTATTAACAAGTATTTCCTCAACATATTTTAATATGTAATAGGCCATTAGAAAAATGTATAAAGCTGTATAAACCCAGTTCAGCCATTGTATAGGATCTACCGTCATTGCCCGCCATGAATTCCAAGAAACATTCCAAATCTGATATTTCTATGTACAATTTATAGCAGAATCTTGTTATTGGAGTACACTAGTTGATCAGGGAATAAATAGGATACTGGATTGTGACGTTACAACGTTTTTAATCAGCATAGCCCCAGATTAGACTGTGCAGTCATGGGGTCTGATCAGACCCTATGCTGTTTGCTGTTCGGTCACAAAAGAAGAACGTATTATCCTTCAACTGAATGTGTGAATGATCATAAGGATCAGAATCTGCAATTTTTGCAATGTCCAAATCCTTTCAAAACGAGACACCTCTCTCCTGATATTTTCAATCAGTGTAGATCCAGCAAGCTGGTAGTCCAGTTACAATGGTGATAGCCTAAATAAACCCAATTGTATCAGGATACATCTATTTTATTTGCAGTTAAAACATGAGATGATACAAGGGTATACCAGATCCAAGCTATTTCAATATGTTCTAATATCTTAACATTTTGGAGATTTTATACTGAAATAATCAGCCATACACTGGAGTAAATGGAAAGGTTTCTCATCTAACTTATTTATTTCTTCCTACTCGCAAGTTCTTTTGCCATTTCGTAATATTTAGAGAACTTTGCTGTATGATCCAAGGGCAGGTAGACATATGGGCTCATGCTAAATGCTTCCTTGATCCCATATCTCTTAACACTAGACAGGTGACAGCGACTAAGGTGATAGCGGTATGAGCCTTTCGATGCAAATTTTCTACTGCAAGCGGCACATCGGTACTCGACAGGTTCTCCATCGCTGTTGACGGGACTAGTGACACCATCGTAGTCGGATAACGCATCATCGTCGTGGTGCGCAGACCCTTCATCGCTCTCGTCGCCCGCTTCCTTCAGAGACAAGTTTAACGGTGCCTGCAAGTCCAGGCTGGCCTGGTGGAGCTGTAAGTGAGGAGGTAAATATCGAAATGCACGAGCACCGCCCGAGGCAATTAACTTGGGAATGTCTGACTTGGTGATGAGCCTTTGTAAACTGTCCAGTGGATGTTCACTCGTCATTGGCTGGCCGTACACAAAACTGCTCAAACTGTCAAGAGCTGAGGACTTCTCCTTGGCAGATTTATCTGCCTCTTCGGGCTGTTTAAGATTTAAATATTTTTTTTCTAAGTTTTCGTTTTTATCCAAAGAGTGTGAACCCGCCGAATGGTTAGACTTCACGCTGTCTCTGCCAGTACTATCACAGTCACTTTCTGCATTAGCTTTTGGAGAATTTAAACTCACATGCTCTAATTCTGATGGCCAGTCTTTCTTATCAGCCATGCTCTTGTGCATGTAATCATTCTTACTTGATCCAATGTCAGAGTCGTTTAATTTCAAATACTTTTCCTTTCCATAACCATTTTGAGTAGAGAGGGCACTGTAAAACTCCCTATATTTGTTAAGATAATCAATTGTAGTTTCTTCTTGGTTTCGTTCATTCGGTAACTGTCGAGGATGACATGTGCCATCAGAACTAGAACGCGGAGTGATTATGATGTTGCCTTTCTTGTAGTCAAACTTGTTGCTGAAGCTTTTCTGTATGAAAGATTCCATTGCGGATATAGCTGAACTACCGTCACTTTCACCTTTCACCATTTCAGGATCTATAATATCAAGCTTCTTTGACAACTTGTACATGTTTCCTGTGTCAGGATTTGTGTCCGGGGACATTCTACTAGCCTTAGTGTCTTCTGAATTCTCACATTTACTATCATTAACATCTTTGGTATAAGTATCATTCTCAGATTGCTTTGGACTAGGAATACATTTACTACTAACACTATCATGGATTTCATTGTCCGATTCAGACTTAATGCTAGATTTGTCAAGTTCATTCTCAATGTTTGAACATTTCACATTCTTTGGTGATGGTGCGCTTTCATTACTTTCTTCAAACACATGTCTTTTCGAATTTCTGCCTCTTCATATGCACATGCTTCTCATGCTGAATCGTGTCTTTTCTGTTAGGGCTTTGTGGTTCTGTCAGCTCCTGTTTAATTCTGTGTGATTCGGGACTGTGTGTTTCATGTTTTTTATATGAATCGTTTACTCTCAGTTCTGTTGATAAACATCCGTTTTCATTGTGTGATGTGTCCGATTTCCGAACATGATTGGGTGATTTATCTACCCCAGTGTTCTCATGCTTTATGGAGGTAGTCTTTAAATTGTCCTTTAATTTTTCTCCCAGACATGCACGAACATGTTCAACAAAGCCTTTGGTTTCTATCTGCTTCCCACAGTTTTCACAAGTTATTGTACTATCTATTTCATCACTCTCGATAGAAATATCAGGGCTCAACTGACCAGATAAACATTTCTGCTTATAATCTAGCATAGCTGCTACAGATGGATTTACAAATGGATTCAAACACTCATCAAAGTTATAGTAGCGTTTTCTCTTTGGTGATTGTCTGTACAAGTCACTGCTATAGCCCTGCTGTGGTCGTGATGCCTGTTTCTTGTGGTGGCCAGACATGATCATGTGATTCGCTAATCCCTCCATGTCTGGGAATGTATCCTGACACACCTTACACTTAAATACACACTCCTTGTCCGGTTCACGGTCACAATACGCGGAACACTTGTGAGCTCGGCGTGCGTGTTCTGAACTAACAATTGTTGTGTAGTGTTGTGTCTTCATCATATGAACTGTTAACATAGGCAGTGTTCGGAATGACTCTCCACACTGAATGCACCTCAGAATTCTTCGAGTTTGTTCTGATTCTTGGTTTAACCACATGTCTTGTCCTCGTACAAGTTTTGGATATTCAAGCAAACTGACCGCTTTACTTCTCGCAGGCAGGTGTCCAGTTTCTTGAAGGTGTAAGCTTAAAGAATACAGATTATTGAACCACTTCCCACAGGTACACATATGATTTGTATACTTGTCACCATTACTTTCAATACCATCACCACTCTCAGAAACGTCACTATCTAACTTTTCAAGAATCTCTGACTTTTCAAGTTTCATTGATTTATCCGGAGTACTAGAAATTTCAGTTTTGATTCTGTTACCACTATCTGCTTTTGATTTGTGAGGTGAAGGAGTACTGTTGTGTCGCCTATTTCCAGGACTATGCTCAGCTGTTGCTGGTCTGTCCATTGCAGTAGGCAATGCCATTGGTACATGTGGGAGGGACATTGAAGAGGAATGCAGTAGTGCCTGGTGAATGGCTGGGATTTCGGGACCAAACAACATGTGATTTGTAGGTTTTCGAAGACCACGAAGATGGAAGTCTCCCCCAAACTTCTGCTGCAAGCTCTGTAAACTGGTTGACAAAGGAGAGGATAAGCCATTGTCTGGTTTTGTAGAACTTGACAATTTGTGTCTCATATGGGAGTTTACTTTATTTAACTGATTATTCGGCTTTGTGTCTTTACTGGATTTTATAGACAAGTCTAAAGGTTGATCAGCACTAGTAGGGCTTTGGAAACAAGCTTTGGGGATTTGATATGGATTGCTGGATTTATACATGCTGGATGAATGGAACTTTGGTACGTTCATGGATTTAACATTTGAAGTTCTTGCATTTGTAGTATGTGACATTAGCTGTTTCGGGTGGGAAGCAGTTCGGTGAGTGAATGTTGTACTTGGGACTATTACTGAGGCAAGTTTTGATGTGAAACCTTCCTTTTCTCTCATATCTCTAAGTTTCTTGGGTGGTGAGGGAGAATACATTGATCCGGTTTTCAAGGGTGAGAAATCCTGTCGCATTAACTTCTGTAATGGTGGAGTTTCCGGCCGTTCTCCGGATTCAGATGGTAATTCAGTGGAATGATTTGCTGTCAGCAACCACTTGTAATCCGATTTGTATTTGTCCTTAGACTGTTTCCTCCTTGGTGAGTCACTTTCATCTTTTATCACTTTCTTTACACTCTTACATTCATTCTTACACAAATCCATTTCAGAGTTTTCTATATTTTCCTTTCCCTTGCACTCTTCAAGGTCACCATTCTCCATGACGTCTTCATGGCCTCCTTCACAATCAGCGTCTGAATCAGATTTGGGACCGATGTCAGTGTCTACATCCAGCTCCCCAATGCTCATTTTGTCTGCAGCCGTATCCTCACTAGAACAAGTCCCATTAATATTTTCAACTTCTTGCAGACACTCCAAAGAATTATTCACATGTTCGTCCTTATCTGATGAGTGATTAGCATCTTCAGTATCGGACGTCTGATGATTATTTTGGATGTCTGACGATGTGCCTTCCAGCTGTGGCTCTGTTCCGTTGACTATGGTGCCGTCCTTGTCAGAGTCAGCTGAGCTTTTCTCTCCTGCTTCATCATCATCTTCATCACCAGATGCTGAAAATAGAAGGAAATATTTGCGGTTATGACTGGATAAATTGGGCTTATGGGGTTTGTGACCAAAGTTTTTCTATTTTTGTCTGCATGAAGTACATCTCAAGACTACAGTTCAAATGAGTAGTCCCACTATATTTTCATTAATCCTTACAATGCTGAATCAAACTTTGTTATCTGCTACTTATTTACTGTTTTTTTTCCCACAAAAAGCATGGTTTGGCAATGATTTGAAAGTGTTGTCAAACCATGTTTTTATTGAGAAAGAAGATAAAAATATAAAACAACAGCAGAAGACACCTTCTACTTTTGTGCTTGAAGTATGCTAGAATAGGGTCACCTTGGTTGTTAAAGGCAGATGACCCCACATCTACAAGATTGATGAAAAATTGTGAGGGCTAGAATGAGATATTATAGTAATGTGTAATGTGGACAAGGGGCTTGTTGCAGTTTCATTCAATCGAGAACCCAGCTCAGCCTGCAAATCTGTGCAGTCTAATAAAAGTTCACACGTTCAATGATGCTTTAGACAGCGAAATAGGAATATTCAAACAGGCGGGATACAATTATATAAACCTTTATGAGAAAAAAATCCCTATTTTCTTTATTTCATCTCGAAAGTATATGTTGTTACCACTCAAGACGGTTCAAACTAGAAATGTGGCCTGTCGGCACACGAATACCCCCACTGGCAGCCAAAGAAAACGAGGCATTTTTGATTATAAGCCATTTAGCTGAGTGTTAAGGTTTCAAACGCATCAAGTCTGTGACCCTGACCCTGGGCATAGTGTGATAATCCATGCATCGGTGTAGAAGATATAGAGCGGAAGGGAATTTCAATAGGTTTGACCTTTGACCTTCAACTGTGACCTTGACCTTGGACGTAGGTGCGTGGTTATTGATCACGACACACCTTCTCATCATGAGAAACATTTGTGCCAAGCCATTTGATAATCCATGCATCGGTGTAGAAGATATAGAGCGGAAGGGAATTTCGATAGGTTTGACTTTTGACCTTCAACCGTGACCTTGACCTTGGACGTAGGTGCGTGGTTATTGATTGCGACACACCTTCTCATCATGAGAAACATTTGTGCCAAGCCATTTGATAATACATGAATGGGTGTAGAAGATATAGAGCGGAAGGGAATTTCCAACAGACCGACAGACCGGCAGACCGACCGACAAGCTGACTCCTATATACCCCCTCAAACTTTGTTTGTGGGGGTATAATGAGTGTAACAACATAATTAGACCTTCATGGAGAAATAAACCAAATAATGAATTTTTTTTACAAAAATGAGCGTATGCTTAGACTGAAATGGGTTAAATGAAGAATTTAGAGCAATATGCCAGGCTGTAGGAGTAATCAAGAGATACACTGGTAAGATAACTAAATAAGCCTGAAAAGTTCATGTGGCTGTAAAACTTAAAAGATTACCGGTATTGTCTTTGTGACCAGTGTAGACCCAGACCAGCCTGCGCATATGCGCAGTCTGGTCTGGGTCTGCACTGTTCGTAATTAATTCGGCAAACAATTCATTATGACTCCATTGAACAAAGTGGTTTACTACATGTATCATGCTGCACCAATGTGCAAACTGATGAATATATACACTGGTAAAAAAATGAAATAAATCCAATTTTGTGAGATTGTTTTGCATATGATTCCCAAACAAATGGCAGAGAGAGATGAGAATATGTAACAATAGCACTCATTCAGCTGGCTGAACTAAAACTGCCAGTAACTGAAGATACCAAATTTGTCACTAATTCAGATTTTCCATGTCATCACACAAAGGCATTAGGATTATATAACATCCCCTGTCACCAATGTTTCATACACATGACAAGCGCATTTTAAATCCATCAATTTTGCCTTACAGGTTTAATATTTCTATTTTCCGAGAGTAATTCTACCATGCGATATCAGGATATCACGTCGTAAATATCCGATTTACAATAAACTACCCCATCATATATTCACTACAAAACAATTAATTACGCATGTAATTGAAAACATGTCAAATATTTTGACAAAATAATTCATACTTTTCCGATTCAGAGAGCGTGTCATCACATCTGTCTTCCAGCAACAAAAGCTTTTATTACAGTTAGCAATTTTCATCACCATTTATACCAGCTAAGTCCCCGGAATCGACCATTTGATAATTACCAATATTTTAGCCCCAGCTAAGTGAGAACATACTGACAATTGAGCAAGAGCTATGAGATATTACCACAGATTCCTCCCTCCCTCCCTCCATTCATCCATGGATGGATGGATGGATGGAGGGAGGAATCTGTGGTAATATCACATAGCTCTTGCTCAATCCATCCATCCATCCATCCATCCATTCATTCATTCATTCATTCATTAATTCATTAATTCATACATTCATTTATTCATTCATTCATTCATTCATTCATTCATTCATTCATTCATTCATTCATTCATTCATTCATTCATTCATTCTCATTCATTCATTCATTCATTCATTCATTCATGAATTATTAATGAAAGAATTAACAAATTAATGAACAAATTAATGAACAAACAACTACCATAAAACAAGGAAGAAAGAAAACTTGGCCTGATGACGTGGATTTGAAGATTGATTGAAGGAAATATGCAAGCCCATGTACATATAATACGCCAATCAAATGGCATGTAATAACTTAATTTAGACAATTGTAAAACTGTTAAGGAACAGAAATGTCTTTCCCTTCGACAAAATTTAATTTTAACCGATATGCAATTAAACAGACAAGAGATAATTTCTGTAAAATAATCAGGTATCCACAAACACTATAGATCCATTTCAGATGGCTTACAATTATTTTGTTATTAATCTTTGTTACATGTTACAAATTCCTTATCTGGAGCACTGCAGCCTATAATGCCAATGTTTTAAATTGTATACTGGTAGATCCGATGATACAGCTTGTTATGAGCCATCTTATCAGGAGTTACATTATTGTCATATGGTAGATCCTGATGAGCTTACGAGTTGGCTCATATAAAGGAGCCGGCTAAGAAAATGGATCTACACTAGTTGCAAGCATTTGGATGTGGAAACAGGCTTGCCAATTGCCATCAGCAACAAGATAAACGTATGATACCATGCTTTCGAAAACTAATCTTCCATTATATTGGATATGGCTTAACCCTTCGACCACAACACACAACAATTGTCGTCTGCTGTTGCTTTTATGTCTTGCCTTATTTCTCAATAAAAATATGGTTTGACCGCACTTCAAAATTATTTCCAATGGAAATGATTCTGAAGTGCTGTCAAAGCATGTTCTAAATTATTCTAAAGTGCTGTCAAAGCATGTTTTTGATGATAAAAATGGAAAAGAGAAAATAAACAGCAGACGACAAAAAATTAAGATAGCGGTGTAAGGGTTAATGTATGTTAATTTCAGACTACATGTACCAGTACATTTATTCCATTACAGTGAAACCTCTCTAAACCAGACACCCTGGGGACCTCCGGTTTAGAGATGTTCCACTGTAATTCAGACATTAACCATCCTGAGACATACGCATGTCATTTGCAATCATGAACATGCATTATTAATTGAGATGTGTTACCAAAAAAACACTGATGAAAAAGAGATCACATATAATTTCTTGGTGTCCTTTTTAGAGAGTTTCCACTGTAACTGAACAAATAGTTTTTGTTTTTTTTAGTGTTTTAATTCCGAAATCACAAAACATACACAAACACTTGTTACGAGCCAGATCATCAGGATCTACAATATGACAATAATGTAACTCCTGATAAGATGGCTCATTATAACAAGCTGTATCATCGGATCTACCAGTATACAATTTAAAACATTGCCATAATAATTAAATCATGTTTTCGCTCCATCAAACATGTTTTGGTTCATTGGCATATGACGAAAAATGGTACAGAATAGAACAAAACCAGGCTTATTGTCCAGTGAAGACCCAGATCAGCCTACACACTGTGTACAAGCTGATCAGTATCTACGCTGGTCTGGGGATGATATTAGCACAGATGTTTTGATCGAGGCACAAACGCGGCACCATACTGGACAAGGAACAGGTGTACCTCATACATATGTGACAGTCACTGGACAAATGGGGCTTATGGTATATGCAACCAGTGTAAACCCAAATCAGCCAGCAGTAGATCAGGGTCTGCACAGGTTGCCATTCAGTCATTGTACAACCCGTTATGCATCTAACAAACAGCATAGGTCCATTTTTGAAACCAGGGGGCCGTTTCACTAAACTTCGTACCACTAAAATGTTTGCAAGTCCAAAATTATGATAGTCTGTAAATTTCACATTAACAATGTTTTCTTCTAAACAATTGATGGATTTACATTTATTGAGCATAGGCTGCATATGCAGCCTATGCTCAATAAATGTAAATCCATCAATTGAAATTTCCAGACGATCCTAAATTTGCACTTACGAACATTCTAGTTGTACGAAGTTTAGTGAAACGGGCCCCAGAAGTCTACTAGTAGATCCGGAGTTAACCTATTACATTTGGAATACACCTTTACAGGGACAAATCTTTTTGGAATATTTAATTTTATTTTAGTTACTTCTTAATGAAACTATATGCTGTGACCACTCATTTGAACCGTCTCAACGAGACGGTTCAAATGGTGGTCACGGCATATACTTCCGAGCGCATTTAAAGAAAATATTTAGGCTTTTCCGTAAACAAAATGGCGCATCCTCAACATAAAATTGGTTCAGTTGGTCGCAAACACCACGTAAACCCTATTTCTCTAGTCACAGACTGGTTTCGTCAACTGATCATAGTCCAAATACAATATGGCACAAACCGGTATTGGACAAGTATCATATGCACATCACACATATAACATGATTGGTCACGATCCAATAACGAATTCATAATTCACGAACATGACACAGGTTGATACCGCCAGATAAGCCCGCCATGACAGCTGCTTTTTGTCCTCGCACAAAAACAAGACAAACAGATAGCGAGTAATCTCCGCACCACTTTCAAGTAGATTAGCAATTTATTTCCATCTTTTGATACAATTAATCATGTGATATTGGATTAAAGTTGACATTTTACAGACGAACTGAACACCAAAGGATGGACAAGTGATTTGTCATGTCAATTTCCTCTCTAACAATCAATATGGGCCGTGGGTTGTGAAAAGGAACCTTAGAACATTTGTGTGTACAGTGTAGATCTTGACGTTAGTTTTACTCTTAATATGCCAGCAATTTCGAGCGTATAAGCCGAGCTTATGCTATGCTTATTGATAACGGATGGTCAATGCATTTTTAAAATACAATGGAAATAGCCGTAATGTTTTGTGGCCAGAGAATAATGTCAGAGCTCCAGATAAGTTTTGTATCTAAAGAGTATTATACCCCCAGATTTCAAATTCAATGTGTATTTTACTTTTACACATGTATTATTGATTTTCGTCCTTATTAATTAGGGAACAAATGATAAAAAATAAATTGAAAAATTCAATTATTTGGGCTGCAAAAAGCAAACAGTGTTTGCTTTTTGCAGTTCAACTTAGTAAATTTTCAACTTTATTACAGTATTTTCACTACTCAATTTGAAAATCAATACATATTTTCACATTGCTGTGAGTAATTTGTACTCCCACGTTTGATAATCAATGCGTATTCTGCTAAAATAAGTGCATAAATACGCAAATACGCACCTTATCTGGAGCCCTGCAATGTCCACTTGATCTTAATTATAACGAGAACTGTGGCAACTGTGTGCTCGAAAAATCGGTCATTACAGTCAACAGATTGATTAAAACTGTTATTCACGAACGTGTTTGATTGTATGAACGGCGACCAGCGCTGGCCCTGATCAGACTGCGCAGAGGCTGATCTGGGCCTACGCTGGTCGCATATGTGGTAAGGAGTCAATTCTCATCAAGGGTCCAATGATGGGACCATTTGTCTCCCAGTATGTAGGACAGACAAGGGAACCTGCGGGTCGTTTCACTAAACTTTGTACGACTAAAATGTTCGTAAGTGCAAAATTATGAGTCTGTAAATCTCACATTAACAATGTTTTCTTGTAAACAATTAATGGATTTACATTTATTGAGCGTAGGCTGCATATGCAGCCTACGCTCAATAAATGTAAATCAATCAATTGAAATTTCCAGACGATCCTAAATTTGCACTTACGAACATCTCAGTCGTACGAAGTTTAGTGAAACGGCCCCTGATGTTATATGGCTGTGCTCTGATGCATTTTGACCAGATCAACTCCAATTATTACATTGCATAACACTTAAAAGGGAGATAACATTAACTAAAAGGAGGTTACACAGGACGTGACCAGCATATTCAAGGAAGCGCTTGCACATCAATGTACCCTGTATGCGACTGTCAGAAGATAGCTTGCCAAGAATAAAACATAGAATTCAGAAGATATATAGCCAAGAGTAAAACATAGAATTCAGACGATAGATCGCCAATCGCCAAGAACACGACAAATAAAACATAGAATATAGAATTCAGACGATAGATCGCCAATCGCCAAGAACATGAAGAATAAAACATAGAATATAGAATTCAGACGATAGATCGCCAAGAATACAACATAGAATTCAGTTTCCTGCGAAAATGAAATACCAGGTAACGGCATATGATTTAGTACATCAGACTTTCGCCTCACATACTCTCAAGCTATTGATCGTTACTGTAATTACAATCTACTCGGTATTAAAAAAATATGTTCTTACTTTTTTACAACATGGTTTATGACCGTACAATATATAACTTGTGAAATTAAAATAATGACTAATGAAATATCACTCGACATATAATTATGATGAAAAATTGTAAAAATATACCTTTAAAAATTAGAAGTTTCTGTTGTCTACAAATAATCACTAATTTATATTATGCTAATGAGGCATCATATTTTTACTTTATTAACCCTTATACCGCTACACACAACAATTGTCGTCTGCTGTTGCTTTTATATCTTGCCTTATTTCTCAATAAAAACATGTTTTGACAGCACTTCAGAATCATTTCCAATGTTGTAAATTATTCTAAAGTGTTGTCAAAGCATGTGTTTGATGATAAAAATGGAAAATAGAAAATAAATAGCAGACGACAAAAATTAAGATAGCGGTGTAGGGTTAAATAAAAAAAAAACATCTGAATACAAATGTTGTATACATTACTATCACACTATTACAATGTATTATCAATCCAGAGTAAATAATCAGTAAATTTGGTAAATCATTTTCTCTGTTAATCCTCACCATACAGAAATAATTTTTGTCATCTGCTGATTATTTTTTGTTTTCCATTTTTCTAATAAAAAAACATGATTTTAACAGCACTTTAAAAACATTTCCTAGGGAAATGATTCAAAAGTGTTGTAAATCCATTTTTTTGTAGAAAGAAGACAAAATATAAAACAACAGCAGATGGCAATTTTCATTTCCAGCATTCAACACCCTGATCTGAAGAATAAAATTGTTTTTACACATATAATGTAAATTCATGCCAACAAGTACCGCCAACAATTGAAAATGAGCAGGTATTGTGTAGATAAATACCTTTTCTAATGAATTGCCAAAAGCAATTTATGAATTGTGGAAATGGGAGTGTGGATGTGTGGGTTGAATTCACAGTGAAAGTTGTGACAATACAATCGCTATTACAGCATATTTAACACTTACTGTGAAGAATTAGTGGTAAATTTTGTCATCTGCTGGTTATTTTATATTTTCCATTTTTCTCATCAAACTAACGTTTTGATAGCACTTTAGAATCATTTCCAGTGGAAATGATTCTAAAGTGCTATCAAACCATGTTTTTGATGAGATAGAAGATAAAATATAAAACAACAGCAGACGATAATGTTTGTTTCCCACATTCTAATGGTTAATTACTGTATAGGAACTTGTGACACGTTTATATTAATTCTCATAATATTACCTTTATTTCTCCACAAAATTACATAATCACTATTCATTCATTTGCGAAAACTTTCATATATATGCCAACAACATAACATTACACTTCCGTCTTGAATTGAACAAAACTTTTAACATATACAAACGGCCCTGTATAGACCAGTATATATGGCATTAGCTACGTTAACATGTTGAAATGTGACAAATATTTGTAAATTAGAAACAGACATACCTGTATTGCCAGTGTTATCACGCACCATTTTATCCAAGCTGACTGGAGTGGCTATTTATTGTCCGTTTTATATTGAATCAGGGAGCTATTATTATTATCTAGTTCACCGTCCATGCTACTAGCTAGCAACTTGTATCGGTTATAACATGAAGTACGATTATTAAACATTGTCAATACGCCACCGACGACAGACTGTTGTAAGGCGGGAAATGAATATTGTTGTCTGCTCGTATTTTTCGCTGTCTGTTTTTCTTGTAAATATTTGTTTTATTTCTAAAAAAAATACATGTTGTGGCAGCACATGAGAATCATGACGATTCACATGTGCTAACAAATCATGTTTTATTGTGAAATACTGAAAATAGGAAACAGCAGACGACAATTTCAATTCGATATTGTATGTGAATACAACACTTCCGCTGCCGAATTTACATGGGGAAAACGGTTGTCTGCATTTTTTTCATAAATTTTCACATTTTGCAAGAAAAATGCCTTTTTTCAGAACATGAGAATCATTTTCGATCGCTGGCAAACATTCTTTTTGTAAAATAGAAAAAACAAATGACCACGTTTTATGATGAGAAACAGAAAATTTGTTTAAATGGCAGACGACAAATGGGAGATATTTGTGACTGACATAAAAACACAATGAAGTGTATTCCGGCCATGCAGCTTCCTGAACAGATGACAAATATCCTGTTGAACGCGAACATATAATTATTCACAAATACTTTACAAGAAAATATAAGGCCCCCACTACACCCCTCTCATAATAAATTGGTGGGGGTATAAATCAATCAACCAATCGACATGTGAATTATTTAACCCTTTCAACACTACAAACCTGTTGTAAAGGGCCATCTCATCAGGATCTGTACTTTTTGCAACTAATTGCCATATTTATTAGGAAAAAAAACACCCCTTTTTTATAAATGGACTAGTCTGAAAATTAATTTGTCATAATTAGATGGGTCGGAAAATTAACATGTCAGTCTATTCCAGTTATTTAGGGTTGAAAGGGTTAATGTCAGATCTACTATGTCAGTACGAAAATTGTCGTCTACCAATGCTTTATATTTAGCCTTCTTTCTCAATAAAAACATGGTTTCACAGCAATTTAGAATCATTTCCATTGGAAATGAATCTAAAGTGCTGTAAAAGCATGTTTTTGATGAGAAAAATGGAAAGTAGAAAATAAACAGCAGATGACAATATTTATTTCAGCAGTGTAAGGATTAATTAACCAATCGCATGCTGAGGCTAATAAAAAAATAATTCTCTTCCAACAAGGATTTAGACATCCAGGCATATAAGTATATACGACGCAAAATTCTAAGTCGAAAAGGAGGAGATAATCCATGACCCGGGGGTCGATTAAAAAATCTAAATAAACTTTGTGTATCTACTCATCATAAGGAAGCTATATACCAAATTTCAAGTCTGTTGTTATTACGGTTTAAAAGATTTACGAGTTGCAAGGCTAAATTGGGAAATTCTAAGTCGAAACAGGGGAGATAATCCATGACCCGGGGGGTCGAATAAAAAAATTGAAACAAACTTTGTGCATCTACTCATCATAAGGAAGCTACATACCAAGTTTCAGGTATGTAGCTAGTACGGTTTAAAAGTTTTACGCGTTACAAGGTTGGTGACGGAGAGACGGAAGGACGGACAAGGGTAACACTAAATTCCCCCTCCACTATCGTGGTAGGGCATAAAACCATATATTTTCAGCACATCAGAATCATAGCCAATGGAGATTAAAAATTCATTAGAAATTTGTCAACAGCCCAGAAGCAACAAGGAAGACGGCCATGCAAGCAAACGAGTATATAATCCTATAGTCTGCTGCTGTAACAGCCAGGGGACCCAATCAATACGAACATGCTGAAGCACATCTGCTTTAGAAGGTGCATCAAATTACACGCAATAGGCTCTCACAGTGACAAGTGACAGATGGACGATTTACATGTGAAGTTGACACACCTTATAATCCGCAATCAATATCTGTCCTAGTGGCGTGTCATGCGGACAACGGCAAATTAACCTTTACCCAGTTCACGGCCGTTAATATTCATTTGTTTAACCATTATATTACAAGTTATATCGCTGAATTGAATTTTGTCGTCTGCTGTTTATGTTCTATTTTCGCTTTTTCTCATCAAAACATGGTTTGACAGCACTTTAGAATCATTTCCAATGGAAATGATTCTAAACTGCTGTCAATCCATGTTTTTATTTAGAAAGAATACAAAATATAAAACAACAGCAGACAACACTATTTGTTTCCCCCCATTCTAAGTACATGTAGTTCATTCCTTATTTTGTTAACCCATTTCATGTGGGAGACAGCTATGAACATTTTCAAACATTTGTTTTTCTTTTTTTTGTTTTGTTATTTCCTCACGAAAGTATACATTGTTACCACTCATTTGAACCGTCTCACCAGTGAGAAATAAGAAAATAAGAATCCCATCAGACAAAAAATACCCATGAAAAAGGTTAAGTGTTAGTTGGCCGGGAATATCACCTTGCAGCCTGTGTCCCTGTCCGAGTCTTGAATGACTTATGATCCGGCTTATTGGACAGTTGACTAATGAAAATCTGTAGGACAGGCTCGTTTATCATTCGCATAATGGCCGCCTGACAGATACACACTTATCCATGTAATAAACAATATGGACCAGCGCTTACGAAAATACACCTTACTACAACAGCGGTGCTTGCTAGTCGAAATGTGGTGTTTTTCATTTATGAAGTTAACCCCTTCACCCCCAAGTAACTCGAATGGAATTTGATATGTTAATTTTGCAACCACGACACAGAATTATTTTCAGACTAGTCCATTTAAGAAAAGGGGGTATTTTTGTTCTAGCAAAAATATGAAAATTACTTGCAAAAAGTGCAGATCCTGATGAGACGGCTCGTGACAACGGCTCGTCACGAGCCGGCTCATCTGGATCTACACTTTTTGCCAATACCACTACATGTATACAGGGGTGTGGTGTTGAAAGTGGTAAACAAAATGTTCACTGAATTACGTATCTGCTATTAAAGATAATACTTTTGTTAGCTACCGGATGATATACTCAGCAACAAAAGAAAACATACAGTCTTTAAAAGAGCACAATTCTGTTTCGAAACGATTTGTAACATCTTTTGCATCAAATCTACTTTTTGAGCCGATACAATAAACATTATGCCGATTCATATTGAATAATCACATCCGCATTCAATTTCTACGTCACCTGCTGATGTCCTATGACATGCTTAAGTGATCTGAATTAAATATGGTTATTGCATAATCACATAATACCTCTCCTCTTCACCCAGATAAGCCAGTATCATTGGACTGTATGGTTTCTTTTGTCGCTGAGTATATTTTTATGTAACCATCAGTTGAAAATGTTTGGGCATACAAAAACTGTGGTATGGCTGATTTGAATTCAAACTCATAAACATAAATGGCAGGTTGCAACAAAACTGAGATGTATTTGGCTCTGAAAACTTATACCGGCTTATGACAATGTCATAAAATTCATTGCAAAAATTATGAATACAAAACATACCTTTTTTTCAGCAGGTTTTCGGGTTCAAAGGGTTAATATCGCTGTGACAGTAGTGAGTCAGAGCCAGAAATTTTTTGTTAAAAATGCGGGTGTATATATACACTATTGTTTGTGGGTTGTCACACTTCCGCCTATAGTCTGTTTTAAAAATCGGTCCAGTATTTCTAAAATTCAAAAAAAAATTCACGGAGTGAAGATGTCTATGGGGATTTAACATGGGGAAATTGTTTTTTCGCAATAAAATCAATATTTGACCAAATTTCACGAAATAAAAAGAAGGCTCATTCTTAAATTTTCCTTTAATTTAATATTATCAAAAAAAATATGGTTTTTGAATTGTTTATATGGCCGTAAAATTTGGGCAGCTTTCGTGAAACAGACTATAGTTGTACTATCAAACGATACACGGTTTCCCAGTTTTGTGGGACACTTATTGAAGATAACACAGCCACTAACGAAAATGTCAATTCGTAGTATACAAAATTAAATATAAAAATTAAATGTTGTGCCTACATTTATACACCACATACAGACAAAAATAATTTTTGTGACTATGCAGCATAAAAAATAAGGAATAAAATTAAAGTTTGTTAAATTTCGTCACTACATGTCATAGAAATTAACCCTTTCACCCCTAAGTAACTGGAATGGATTTTGATATGTTAATTTTGCAACCAATCCAACTGTCACAAAATGATTTTCAGACTAGTCCAATTATGAAAAGGGGGATGAAAATTACTTGCAAAAAGTGCAGATCCTAATGAAACGGCTCGTCATGAGCTGTCTCATGTGGATATGTATACACTGTTTGCCAATACAACTATACAGGCCTGCGAGGTTGAAAGGGTCTGTATAGTGGTATTGGCAAACAGTGTAGATCCATATGAGCCGGCTCGTGACGAGCCGTCTCATCACTATCTGCACTTTTTGCAAGTAATTTTCACATTTTTTAGGACAAAAACACCCCCTTTTCATAAATGGACTAGTATGAAAATCATTTTGTGACCATTGGATTGGTCCGGAAATTTACATATAAAAGTCCATTCCAGTTACTTAGGAGTAAAAGGGTTAAAGCCAATCCTGACTTCTGGATACAGTAACAGAGATAGTAGCCTAACAAATCTCAGACAGACAGACAGACAGACAGACAAACAGATGGACACACAGACAGACAGACACACAGACAGACAGACAGGATGGCGACTGTACTGGTATGTACCACTAAACTTTCATGCCTTCCATCAGAAATGCAGGCAGACATAACAGATGGCATATGGACCGGTATTGACATTGATGTAGAAGCATGTCTCGGTGACACTGCATCACCGTGAAGCCAATGACCAACTATTTATGGGAGGACGTACTCGAGCAAGGCTCAAAACATGCAACAAGAAAATGAAAGGTCTTGCTCTAGGAAAATATTAAAATAGTCTATATTTGTTTGTATAATGTGACTGGGTTAAAATATATGTGAAAATTCAATATATATGAGTTATCACCTTTAGAACATATAATATTATTTGCTAGTATATGTATGTGGGTGCTACGTAATTTCCCTGAAGTAATTTTGGCTGTTCTGTCAATTTCGTATGTTCTTTAAAATAATCTTGACTGTTCTGTCATGTTCAATTAGTCATTGAAATAAGTTTTGACTGTTCTGTCATGTTCAATTAGTCATTGAAATAATTTTGACTGTTCTGTCATGTTCATATATAGCCACTGAAATAATTTTGACTGTTCTGTCATGTTCATATAGTCGCTGAAATAATTTTGACTGTTCTGTCATGTTCATATAATCACTGAAATATATATATATACCGGTATTCCTATATTTCCTGCAGTAATTTCGACTGTACTGTCAATTTCATACATTCACTGACGTAATTTTGACTGTTCTGTCAATTTTCTATATGAAGCAGCTGTTTCTTGTGTCTACTCCAGTGTAATTTAATTTAAGATGAGATAAAATGATTAAATTTTCTGCCCAAATAAATCAAGTTCTATTGCAATGATCAAGAAGTTATTGACTAATAAATTATTTGCTGTCCTTATTTCACATACCAGGGCTCCAGATACATTACATTTAATCCATTACATTTGGAATACACATTTACGGGTATGAAATATTTTTGTTATTTGTCAAAGATGTATATGTTGTGACCACTCATTTGAACCGTCTCGATGAGACGGTTCAAATGGTGGTCACAACATATATTTCGAAGCACATATAAAGAAAATATTTATGATTTTCCACAATTTATTTATCTATTTATTTAACGGTGTTCAATGGCCTGTCAAATTAGGACATGTTCAACAGGATCGAATCCAATATTTCACCTGTTGTGATCACAGGTGGAAGACTCAGACCTATGACACAAAAAAAATGCCTATTAAAAAAAATCCCATTACCCCACCCACTTGGTCTCGTACACTACCAAATGCTAATATATTAGCATATGGTACTGTACGAGACCAATCGTACAGTACCATATGCTAATATATTAGCATATGGTACTGTACGAGACCAAGTGGGTGGGATAATGGGATTTTTTGTTAATAGGCATTTTTTTTTGTGTCATAGGTCCGAGTCTTCCACCTGTGGTTGTGATGGGGAGAAAATCACAATATCATAACTGAATATTTACAGCCCTGAAATTAGAATAACTTAAATTCTTAAATTTTTATAAAATTTAATATTATCGAAAACAATATTAGTTTTGGCATTGTTTTTATGGCCATACAATTTGGGCAGTAGATGGCAACAGACAGTAGATGTATATACCCCCTGTATTGGACCGATATTGTGGTAACAACAAATATAGTGGACTTATCTGGGTCTTCACAGCCACTCGGCAATAATATTCTCAGATTTTTTGTGCAATGATGCTGCAATACTGTGCACCAATAAAATAACTGCAATTCTTGATTATTCTCACAAGCAATTATCCACAAGGAAGGCATTTAGCACAAGGCTTGAACAGTGGAATCTCTTTAAACCGGACACCCTGGGTGGCCCCCAGGGTGTCCGGTTTAGATAGGTTCCACTGTGTATATGAGCATTGTATAAAATATTTGTGTGTTTTGCAATCAGGAACAGACGCTGATAAAATCATGATCAACTCTGTTGGTTTTTTTTATTTGTGCCTGTAGCTGGAAAAATGGGGCCTATGGGTTTTGCGACCAGTGTAGATCCAGATACATCCGCACAGTCTGATCAGGATCTGCACTGTTCGCCATTCCATCAATAGAAACATCCGTCATGCTTCATACATGCAATATGGATCGTTGTCCGACAACAAGCGTGTGTTATTTGATCAAGAGCTACTGGCCACAACCACATAATCCAAATATCTCCAGTTACAGCAACATTTCACAAGCATTCATTTCAGCATTTGTACGACTAAAATGTTTGTAAGTCCAAAATTATGATAGTCTGTAATTTTCACATTAACAATGTTTTCTTGCAAACAATTAATGGATTTACATTTATTGAGCATGAGGTGAATATAATAACCTGTAATTAATATGGAAAAGTGCATGAAAGGACCAACAATTAAGTTGCAATTCACATAAATTTCAAAATGCAATTTAATATGAAAACGTGCTGGGTATAACAAGAGGGCCATGATGGCCCTAATTCGCTCACCTGACTCCATGAACACCAGAGGAGAATGTGACATTGAGTTCATATGTGTTTTAAAAAAATTGTGCTATTTTTAGATGGCGGTCATCTTGGATTAAGCGATGACTCTCATTTTACCAAATCTGAAAATGCTTCACCCAAGGATCTTAACTTACTATGAAGTTTGGCCAGTATCGGCCATGTGGTTCCTGAGAAAAAGACGTTCAAAATCTCGAATAAATGGACCTTTTGGAGGCCATCATGGATGAAATAATCATCCGATTCCGACAAATATTGCACCAGAGCAATCGCCTCATCGATACCTTCTATTTGATATATGACATGATCATATTTGGTCAAAAATAAAATTTGACCCCACGGGCCACGCCCATTTTTGACCCCAGGGTCACCATTTGAACACCTTTGAAAGAGCATTCTATGTCGATCATTCCTACCAAGTTTCGTCGAAATCTGGTTGGCGGTTCATGAGAAGATTTTTAAGAATTTGTGATACCTTCGATGTGATATAGACATGACCATATTCGGTCAAAAATAAAATTTGACCCCACTTTGACCCCATGGGCCATGCCCATTTTTGACCCCGGGGTCACCATTTTAACAACATTGAAAGAGCATTGTACATCGATCATTCCTACCAAGTTTCATCGAAATCCGGCTGGCGGTTCATGAGAAGAAGATTTTTTAAGAATTTGTGATATTTTTAGACGGCGGCCATCTTGGATTAGAGACGACCTCCATTTTAACAAATCTGAAAAGGCTTCACCCATGGACCATAACTGTGAAGTTTGGCCACCATGGGCCAAGTAGTTCGTGTGAAGAAGAATTTTGAAATCTCTAATAAAAGAACGACCTTTTGACCTTTCGGCGGCCATCTTGGATGACATAACCATCCGATTTCACCAGAGTGATCGCCTCGTTGATACCTTCGATTTGATATATGATATGACCATATTCAGTCAAAAATTAAATTTGACCCCAATTTGACCCCACGGACCACACCCATTTTTGACCCCGGGGTCACCATTTTAAGAACTTTGAAAGAGCATTGTACATCGATCATTCCTACCAAATTTTGTCGAAATCCGGTGGGCGGTTCTTGAGAAGAAGATTTTTGAAGAATTTGTGCTATTTTTAGATGGCGGCCATCTTGGATTACGTAATGACGTCATTTTAACAATTTTGTAATCCCCCTACCTAAGGACCATGACCATGAAGTTTGGTGACAATAGACTCAATGGTTACCGAGGAGAAGACGTTTGAAAATGTTCACGGACAACGACGACGACACATTGCGGTAACAATAGCTCACATGAGCTTCGCTCAGGTGAGCTAAACATATAAACTAAATGGCAGTTCCACGGTATTAAATTATATGTTTATGCAATTAAAACCATAATGAATATTCTGAGATTTGTTTTTATTATTTTAAATTAAACAAAAACTTGAATATGCAATTGTAATCCTTGAAAGAGTACATATTTATTCTGATAGTAATGTCTATAAAGTACAAATAACGTGTTTGTATTATATAGTGTTAATGAAATGCCAGATACTGTAGGCGTGAACACCAGTGTGTGCATCCCTATACCTGCCCTATATGCCAGGCATCAGGCAGGTCGGTCATCTATTTAACGCATTGCAGACGGGATACCAATAAGGACCAACTATATACCTGATCATCGTTTGATTCAAAGATAATTGCTTCGTAAATTTGATGGAATATATGTATAACATATATGTGAATACTGCCTCGTTGCTGTATCCTATGCGGCACATGGAGTGGCCAAGTCGGCCATCTTTGTGTGTTCCAGCCATCAGCCAGTTTCACCTGTTCTGCTGTTTAACAAAGAACCCAAAATGTGAAGTAGAATCCAATCAATTCTATTACACCAAACTGTAAAATATGTCTGTTTTCGGGACAGGTTTGTGCCTGTGTTTTTAACAACATGAACCACCATTATAAATAGAGTCATACACAGAAAATCGCAAAGTGTATCATTTTTATCTGGCCAACCACACAACACATATCATACATACCCACTACTGTACTCTGTTATTAGCTATCAAATCCAGTCACATGTCAATTACCTGAGTGTATTGTCCCTGGTGTCTACTCACCTACTATGCGAGTAAATATGGCTTTCCCTATGGGTAACGTGTACAGTAACATAGGCTGTGCATCAGATTGGAAAGTTTACACGTTGAAATTATTTTGAGATTGATGGGAGAAATGCTCAGTTTGTTTGTTTGTTTGTTGGGGTTTAACGGCCTATCAACAGCTATGGTCATTTAAGGCCGGGTCAATGGGTTTAGTACTAAATCCCATATATTACCTGTACAAGTACATGTACATGTTCAAGTACATGTACAAATGGGGGGGAAATCTCAAAATCAGAACTCGATATTTACAATAAAAAACTATATACTCAGATATCTTGTCTTTTGTATAGTTTGCTGGCATAATATTTATAGCTTGCCATTGTCATATTTGTCTATTGTGTATTGCACCAAATTTTATTTGGTTTAATTATTACTGTCATATTATTTGCTGTACGTGTCAAACGCACGAAGTGGTGAAACTGTACGATGGCTTGTACATACAAAGATGGCGGAGATAGCAACTCAATGCTCCATATAGTATACAGTAACCAGACAATATTCACATATGTTATATTCACATATGTTATATTCATATATCACATCACTCTCATGAAGCAATTATGATTGAAGTGACCTAATTCCCTAAATTAACATATCAGTCCATTCCAGTTATTTAGGGTTGAAAGGGTTAACATGTCTTTTTCTGTATTCTACAAACTGATTGTCTACAGCAGATGAAAGCAGTAAGCCCACAGTATCAACTATTCTTTCTCCATATGGCCCGAAATGAAACACAAACACATAATTATACCGGTATATCTGCTGGTTGTGATCTTTACTGCATGAGTCGAGATGGACAGTACACAAGTTGCAACACGTGGTAAAACTAGATACACCGATAAGGCCAAATCCACTCTAGAAAGCACAGGCCCCCAGAAATATGTACATGTACAATAACATATGTTACATTTACAAATCTAACAAGAGCAGCTTGAGCTGCATCAACGGTTTGAGCCTCAAACATTGATTTCATGTGTAACTAAGCTTTAGCCCAAGGTGTAAACTATCGGTTGCAAAAAGAATTTCTGAAGTTTTAGAATGAACAGTCCAACATTATTGTGTTCGCATCATCACACCGATGTGGGGCCGGTTAGCTTAGAGGTAGAGCGATGGACTCGGAGCGAGGGATACCGGGTTCGATCCTCAGCCAAAGTTTTAGCTAAAGGACTGAAATATTGACTACAGCAAAAACAATTGAAATCGAATGATAAATAACGAAGCTGACGTCACATCCGTTTGCTCTATTTTGAAAACTTGAAAACATACGTTCATCTTTGACATCGAATAGAGCCGTAAGTAGTCAAGATATAGCTCTGAAAATTATCATCTTTCATGCGGCTGACACTCCCCTATCACCCTGGCAAGAAATTATGTTGCTGACAGTACTGTACAAATTGGAAAACGTTTGTAAAGACCACCCGTTATCAGCCGAAATTCGGCAAAAAATCGGCAAAAAATCGGCAAAATCATTGAAAAGTATGTACATTTTTCAACTTCAAATGCCTATAGCTCTCTTATTTGACCAGATAGCCGAGAACTGTCACCGAGTTCGAGATAGAGAATTTTGTCAGCTTTCCAATGCAAAAATAATTTTTGAAATCGGTTGGAAAATAAGGAAGTTATAGAAAGTATGACGTCACTTCCGGTTTCGTGGAAAGTGGCATTAAGAAATTTCTCAAAATCTCTGCTCACACTTGATCCGAATCGTCATGCAAAATTTGAAATCGATCCGACCAGCGGTTTGGGCTGTAGACTGAACGGCTGAAAAAAAACAACAAAAAAAACAAACCAACGAATACAATAGGTTTTCGGCGCAGCTGAAAGCCGCCTCAAACCTAATCATATCATTCATATGAGAAAATTGCTTGTTTATGCAGTAAATGCTATGGCAAGAATGACGATACATGCTTTACAGCCCGCACACCTCGTGACAACAACTGGTCGTGCTAGTTGCACGTGCTACACTTCCGTGTATTGAAGGCAACAGTTTTTACAACAGTTCAAACTATTATTGAATGCTTTCTTATGAAAGTTATAGTTGCGGAAATACAAAATGAGTGTCAAGTTGCCATCATAACACCAGCATAAAGAGGAGTAATGCCTGCTCTAACACCAGTGTGGAGATCTGCAATTATCTCCCTTGACTGAATGATTTCTGATGGAGAATAGGAACTGATGCTGCATGTTTGTTGTTGTTTTGTTTCCACAAGAAAAACATGATTTGACAGCTCTTTAGAATCATTTCCAATGGGAATGATTCTAAATTGCTACCAAACCATGATCTTGTTGAGTAAACTGGAAATTAAAAAATAAACAGCAGACAACATTTAACTCAGCATTGTACGGATTAAGTGTCCCAATTGGCTCTTAGGCCTTGAAAACCCACGGACCAAGCCGCTATATGATACACCTAGGTAGAACCAGCTGGTAGGGCGGGAAATACAATTGTATTTCATAAAATCCAGTGCCGGGATCGAGGATCGAACATGGGCCACCGGAGTGACGGTCGGAGGTCGTAACCTCTCGGCTACAATTGCACTCTTTGATGCTGCATGCTGACTGATAACTAACCCTTAGACCGCTATCTTATTTTTTTGTCATTTTTTTCTCGGCTGCAGTTTATTTTCTATTCTCCATTTTTATCATCAAAAACATGCTTTGACCCCACTTTAGAATAATGCTTTGACAGCACTTCAGAATCATTTCATGCCGTCAAACCATGTTTTTATTGAGAAATAAGGCAAGATATAAAAGCAACAGCAGACGACAATTGTTGTGAGTAGCGGTCTAAGGGTTAATTTATACCAAATAGGTGAAGATTAACAGTAGTTACTGAACCTAATAATTTACGGTTTGCCCAATATTCAACCAATTAACCCTTACACCACTATCTTATTTTTTTTATCGGCTGCTGTTTATTTTCTATTTCCATTTTATCATCAAAAACATGCTTTGACAGCACTTTAGAATAATGTACAACATGCTTTGACAGCATGATTTTGAAGTGCTGTCAAACCATGTTTTTATTGAGAAATAAGGCAAGATATAAAAGCAACAGCAGACAATTGTTGTGTGTAGCGGTCTAAGGGTTAAAACCCTGTTCACATAATACTCAATTCAATCAATATAAACCTTCAAAATCCTGCGAGTGGAACACAGAATGGAATTGTATCCTAGAGGTTACGACCTCTGACTGTGACTCTGGCGGCCTGGGTTCGATCCTCGATCCCGGCACTGGAGTTACTGAAATACAATTGTATTTCCTGCTCTACCAGCTGGTTCTACCCGGGTGTGCCTATAGTGGCTTGGACCGCGGGCATTCAAGGCCTAAGGGCCAAGTGGGAGCGTTAAATCAAGCAACAAATAAACAAACTGAGTGAAACAAACACGCTTCAAATATTGCACATGCTCAATACTGCTGGTAATAGACAGACAAATCAACGTTAGCAGCCAATTCGGAGACAAATTTGTCAAACATCAATTCACCCCATTTCATTGCGATCTACTAACAGAATATACGAAGAAATTAGTGATTCTCGGAATGAATTTAGCAACAGATCGCGTAGAATTCTCATCATCCGAGGGTGATCTATCACAATAATGACGCCATGGATTTTAACCCAGGGGAGGTATGGGAATCCATCTGCAGCTTCAAGCAATTTGTGATTAGTCCTCGACATAACGGAGACTATTCCTTTTTTGTCCAGAGCAGTTTTCTGATCGGATAGGACACACCTGAAGACTGATATGTATCAAAACTGTTTTGATGGAAGTATTAATCGTACAATGATGAAATCACATGGCAAAAAAATGTAGTTGCAGATCAGACTGCGCATATGCGCAGTCTGATCTGCGACTACGTTTTTTGTGTAGGCAATAAGCCCGTTTACGCAATGAAACGTCACATTTGATCAGCAATTTACTCTCGCCTGTTTCACATGTATCACTGTGTACATCACACCAATGACGACCACAGCTAACCTCATTCTCAAGAAGTCAGTGTTAACCTTATTCCCAGCAAGTTGTAAGTAAAGCGATATAGCCTACCGGCAAATAAAAAAGGCCGAGAGGACAAGACTTGCGATCAGTGTAGATCCTGATCTTCATCGTGCTCCTACAGATAACAAGAGGGCCATGATGGCCCTAATTCGCTCACCTGACTCCATGAACACCAGAGGAGAATGTGACATTGAGTTCATGTGTTTTAAAAAAATTGTGCTATTTTTAGATGGCGGTCATCTTGGATTAAGCGATGACTCTCATTTTACAAAATCTGAAAATGCTTCACCCAGCATCGGCCATGTGGTTCCTGAGAAAAAGACGTTAAAAATCTTGAATAAATGGACCTTTTGGTGGCCATCATGGATGACATAATCATCCGATTCCGACAAATATTGCACCAGAGTGATCGCCTCATTGATACCTTCAATTTGATATATGACATGACCATATTCAGTCAAAAATAAAATTTGACCCCAATTTGACCCCAATTTGACCCCATGGGCCATGCCCATTTTTGACCCCGGGGTCACCATTTTAACAACTTTCAAAGAGCAATGTACATCGATCATTCCTACCAAGTTTCGTCGAAATCCGGCTAGCGGTTCATGAGAAGAAGATTTTTTAAGAATTTATGCTATTTTTAGATGGCGGCCATCTTGGATTAGCGATGACCTCCATTTTAACAAATCTGAAAAGGCTTCACCCATGGACCATAACTTTTAAGTTTGGAGGCTACCATGGGCCAAGCGGTTCATGTGAAGAAGAATTTTGAAATCTCTAATAAAAGAACGACCTTTTGACCTTTCGGCGGCCATCTTGGATGACATAACAATCCGATTTGGACAAAAAATGTACCAGAGTGATCGCCTCATTGATACCTTCGATTTGATATATAACATGACCATATTCGGTCAAACATAAAATTTGACCCCACGGGCCACGCCCATTTTTGACCCCGGGGTCACCATTTTAACAACTTTGAAAGAGCATTGTACATCGATCATTCCTACCAAGTTTCGTCGAAATCCGGTAAGCGGTTCATGAGAAGAAGATTTTTTAAGAATTTATGCTATTTTTAGACGGCGGCCATCTTGGATTAGCGATGACCTCCATTTTAACAAATCTGAAAAGGCTTCACCCATGGACCATAACTTTTAAGTTTGGCTACCATGGGCCAAGCGGTTCATGTGAAGAAGAATTTTGAAATCTCTAATAAAAGAACGACCTTTTGACCTTTCGGCGGCCATCTTGGATGACATAACAATCCGATTTCGACAGAAAATGCACCAGAGTGATCGCTCATTGATACCTTCAATTTGATATATAAACAATGACCATATTCGAATCTAACAAAAAAATTTGAACCCACGGGCCACGCCCATTATATTTTGACCCCCCCGGGTCACCATTTTTAACAACTTTGAAAATGCATTGTACATCGATCATTCCTACCAAGTTTCCCGTCGAAATCCGGTAAGCGATTCATGAGAAGAAGATTTTTTAAGAATTTCTATTGAAAACTATTTTTAACCGGCGGCCATCTGGAATTAGCGGATGACCTCCATTTAAAAACAAATCCTGAAAAGGCTTCAAAACCCATGGACCATTTTTTAATTTTTTTTTTCTTTAAGTTTTGGCCTAACCATTTGGGCCCAAGCGGTTCATGTGAAGAAGAATTTTTAAATCTCTAATAAAAGAACACCTTTTTGTGAGAACCTTCGGCGGCCGGCCATCTTGGATTGAACATAACAATCCGATTTCGACAGAAAATGCGACCATGTGATCGCCTCCATTTTGAATACCTTTCAAACTTGATATATGACATTAAAACCATATTCGGTCAAAAATTAAATTTGACCCCCAATATTGACCCCAACGGGCCACCGCCCATTTTTGAACCCCGGGGTTTTTCAACCATTTTAAACAACTTTGAAAGAGCAATTTGGTACATCGATCCATTCCTACCAAGGGTTTCCGCGAAATCCGGCAAGTTCGTTCATGGGAAGAAGAAGATTTTTAAGAAATTTATGCTATTTTTTAAGACGCGGCTTCTTGGAATTAAAAGCGATGACCACCATTTTAAGAAAACCAAATCTGAAAAGGCTTCACCCATGGACCACATAAACTTTTAGGTTTGGCGACCATGGGCCAAGCGGTCATGGAATAGAATATTGAAATCTCTCTAATAAAAGAACAACCTTTTGACCTTTCGGCGGCCATCTTGGATGACATAACAATCCGATTTCGACAAAAAATGCACCAGAGTGATCGCCTCATTGATACCTTCAATTATATATGAAATGACCATATTCAGTCAAAAATAAAATTTGACCCGAATTTGACCCCACGGGCCACGCCCATTTTTAACCCCAGGGTCACCATTTTAACAACTTTGAAAGAGCAATGTACATCGATCATTCCTACCATGTTTTGTCGAAATCCGGTTGGCGGTTCTTGAGAAGAAGATTTTTTAAGAATTTGTGCTATTTTTAGACGGCGGCCATCTTGGATTACGTAATGACGTCATTTTAACAATTTTGTAATCCCCCTACCTAAGGACCATGACCATGAAGTTTGGTGACCATAGGCCCAATGGTTACCGAGGAGAAGATGTTTGAAAATGTTCACGGACGACGACGACGAACGACGGACGACGACGGACGACGGACACATTGCGGTAACAATAGCTCACATGAGCTTCGCTGAGGTGAGCTAAAAATAGACAGAACACAAACTGCTAATCGCCATCATAAACAACGTTAAATTGGTAAAATGGCAACCTGTGTTGGTCATAATCAGCTCATAGTTATGTTGTAAGGTAAATTTTCACTTAGTCAGGGGTCATTTTATGTGTCAGATTATAACCAATTATTCCTCACTGCAACATGGGAGCCAGAAGTACACAATATAAGCCAAAACTGAGGTCAAGGTCACATGCCAGTCAAGGTTACATGAAGGTCAAATTGTTGGTTTTAGATGGTTGTAGTATGTGAAATTGATAAATGTACGGGTTACAGCGGCTGAGTAATGGACTTCAAAAATAGTAGGTCAAGGTCACATGAAAGGACAAATGATAATTGTCAGTTTTTGTTGGCCAAGTCCGTGAATCATAAACAGTAGGTCAAGGTCACATGAAGGACAAATGATAATTGTCAGTTTCTGATGATCGTTGATAATGGCCGTGTTGGCCAAGTCCGTGAAGCATAAACAGTAGGTCAAGGTCACAGGAAGGCTAAATGCTAATTGTCAGTTTCTGATGATTGTTGATTATAGCCATGTTGGCTATTAGTCCTTGAAGCATAAACAGTAGGTCAAGGTCACAAAAAGGCTAAATGTTAATTGTCTGTTTCTAATGATTGTTGCATCCAAATCTGCGATAGGTGTAGGTGTTATAATAATAGCCGAGGTGGTCATAAACGGATACAAAAATATGTGCCATTTTATTTTGTCATATTATTCATATTTGTAAAACTGTATTACATACATGTTTATCTACAGTGGGTATTAACCCTTACAATGCTGAATTAAATTTTGTCGTCTGCTGTTTATTTCATTTTCCATTTTTCTCATCAAAAACATGATTTTACAGCACTTTAGAATCATTTCCATCTAAAGTGCTGTCAAAACATGTAATTATTATTGAGAAAGGAGAAGAAATAAAAAACGACAGCAGACGACATTTTTTGTTGCCCGCATTCTAAGGCTTAAGTTGTGCATGGAAAAATTAAGGAAAGTGAGAATGGATACAATGGAGGCATCCCTCATAGGGGTTTTCAAAAACAAATGGTGTCTGAATATTTAGAGTTATTACGGTAAGTTCAATTCTGCAGACAATAGCAACTTGACTATGAAACACCCAAAATGTGTCCCTGATATGTCGTATAATAGACAGGTGCTAACTGGAGTTGTAAACCGAGACAATTACCTAATTAAGTTGTCATTTACTACCATCAAACACACACCAACTCCCAATCCAACAATGAAAATGACAACCATTTTACTTCAAATGAAATATAATGAAAGAGAAGTACATATAAAAGTTTTATTATGACTGGACCATCACTAGGACAAATGTGTCTGTGACTGGAGAAATGGGGCTTATGGGATTTGTCACCAGAGTAGCTTCTGATCAAATAGCACACACCTGTGAACTGATTTTAAATAGCACACACCATAGAACTGATTTTATGCCTTGTTGTCATCAGTTCACGAGACGCAAAGCATATTACCGCCCACACACACACACGCTGACTTCGTGTCACACCGCCAATAACATGCTAGTGTAGCGATTCGAAATCACGTTTAGGGGCGGAGCTTCGCGACCGGGCTGGGTAAACAATAAGTACGTCATAGTTCACATATTGAATTTTTAATAAACTAATTTATTAAAAATTATATATGTGAACAATAACTATTACATACAAATCAATATTTTCTGGCGAAATTAATTGCGGGCAGTAACTATGCCAAACTCCCGTACCGGACGGTACGGGAGTTTGGCATAGTTACTGCACGCAACTACGGCGAAGGATGCTTCTGTATCCCTTTCCAATCTCGATCCACAAATCCACAATTCACACCCCCTTTGACAAGAACATGGCTACGCCACTTTAAACATAATATAAGAGAACACAAGTCTGGTATTCTCAAAACATATACCACACACCAGCAGTACAAAGTGTGCCTTCATGGACACATATTCTGATATGTGGCTGTGACTGGAGAAATGGGGCTTATGGGATTTGTGATCAGTGTAGCTCCTGATCAAAGATCACACTCCTGTAGCCTGATAACAATCTATGTTGCTTGTTAAAATCATGTCTGTTGTTTCATTGATGGAATGGATGGCGAACAGTGCAGATCCTGATCAGACTGTGCGGATGCACAGGCTGATCTGGATCTACACTGGTAGATCGCAAAACCCATAAGCCCCATTTTTCCAGTCACAGCCACATATTTATACAATTCATTTATCAAAGACTTAAATTGACATTGCCAGTAGTAATGGCGCCATAACTCCTACTCCCTGGTAACCAATCTATAGTGAGGTGCCAAACGCGATTGTCATAGCGACAATATTGACACGTCATAAACACAAACCCTGCTGCCGGTGTTATATTACAATTTATAATTCGGAATAAATCAAAAATAACTATGTTAATTGACAAACTGATAGTCTACTGGTGGTGGTGTCTTGAAATTAAGATTCTGACAAAACGCCACAACGTGAAGGTAACTTGAGAAATGGAAGCAAGGACTGAATTGCGAACACTGTAATCACTGATCAGACTGTGCATATGTGCAATCTGGTCTGGATCTTCACCGGTCACATAAGCTACAAGACCCATTTGTCCAGTCACAACCACATATACGTTTTGGTAAATGATATATTTTCAAAAATGGAAGAAACTACTGCAAAACACAGTCACCCACCAACCTACACCCCACCCACTTCAACCCAATAATTGGATCGGTTGTGGCCGAGGGGTTAGAACACATGATTTACAATCCGGAGGTTGAGAGTTCAAACCTCGCCTTAGACATCAAAAAATACTTTCATAGTATTCCCATCCGACTGGTCTTTCGGATGAAACTTGAAACCGAGTTTCCGTCCCTAAATCACCTCAGCTGTTGCTGGGACGTTAAACCCATTCACTTTCTTTTCAACCCAATAATCCCTGATACAGTAAGCAGGCAAGATAATGTTGTTTTATCCAGTAACCAGTTGTGCATTGATTTAATACAGACATACTGACTCACAACAATGAAATTTACGCTGATAAACAGCATCACATCCGGATCCAAGAACTATTTCTGTAGATGTCTCATTATATTAGTCGAACAGTGTCACCTGATGTTCTCAATTAATGATATAATGTAAACAACTTCCTATTTCACTCAATGAAAACAGGCAAATACTTGCTAATTTCCGAGAATATCCACCAGGCTATTATCTTCTACTTAACTCTTTGCATGCTGGGAAACTTGTGGGCTATAAATAGTTCAAAACTAGCGGACAAAAATTCATCACATTTTCTTTTATTTCTCCTTGTAAATATCATGACTATGTCTTGGAATTTCATTAGAATTGAGTCCCGAGGACTCAATTCTAATGAAATTCCAAGAAATATTTACAGAGAGAAATAAAACATATAGTCCTAATTTGTTTGGCAGATATTTTCGCCGCTAGCATGCAAAGAGTTAACACATTGCATTTGGTATACACCTTTACGGGTATAATTTTTTTTTTAAACATTTTATTTTTATCATTTCTGAATGAAAGTATATGTCGTGATCACACATTTGAACCGTCTCGATGAGACGGTTCAAATGGTGGTCGCGACATACTTCTAAGCACATGCAAAGAAAATATTTAGGAATCTTCCAGAAACAAAATGGAGTATCCTCACCATGAAATGGGTTAAGGCTTGCCGAGCCTCGGAATTCCTACATGTTTCCTACCTCGCTTGATAAACTTGATACACTCTATGATTCAACATATGTTCCCAGACACATTGTATGGATAGTTTCTGATTGCATAATTGGAATGAACTGGTATTTATGAGCTAGCTAATGCAAATGGATTATCCTAAATATCAGTGCAAGCGTGCTAGACATGCAGCTTTGCATATGCATCAAGTGTAAAAACACTAAAAACATTTGATGCATATGCCAAGTGATATGTTTGACATGGTTTTTATGATCCGAGCTACCGTGTTTATTCTAATAGTAGCCCCCTCTCTAATAGTTACGCCCCACCCCCCTCCCATATTTGGATTATAAATATGTTATTTTTACAAATTGCAGAGCCCCGGGGGCGTTTATTAGAAACCAGATGGCCGCGGACCGCATGTCGAGCCCGCCGAGGCATTTGATGGTCTCAGAGTGTATTTATTTGAAGTTTGATGCCCAATAAGCATACAACGTTTCAAGCAAATCTGACTTACGGTTACAGAGATAGTAGGTATGTGAAAACTAAAATGCAAATTTTGACAGAAACTTTAACGCAAACTTCTAAGTCATTTGACCTTGACATAGGGGCACATGGGCCGCATGAGTGGGACACAGAATGAATATATGGATGATGACTAATAAGTATATGAAGTTTCAAGTCAATGTGACTTAGGACTGCAGAGATATAAGGTATTTAAAAACTTTAACACAGATTTCAGTCGGAACGCAAACTTCTAAGTCATTTGACCTTGACCTTGGGCATAGGGGCCGCATGAGTGGGATACAGCATGAATATATGGATCATGATTATTAAGCATATGAAGTTTCAAATCAATGTGACTTAGGACTGCAGAGATATAAGGTATTTAAAAACATTAACGCAGATTTCGGACGGACGCACAGACACACGGACATCATTGTGAATGTCTCGCTTTCCGCAAGCGGGCTCGACAAAAATATGGTATGCTGATTTCCATTAATTATTCAAATCAGACATGCCATGTTGGATGATGACTGCTGTAGACCTTGAACAAATAGTCAGTGTTTGTGAAAATGTATCTGGTAAAGAATTGCACAAATCTGAAATACCAGCAAACCTGCAGTCCCACGGATGAAGTAAAAAAGTTACATTTTGTATTACGGAAAATAAACAAATACTGTACCTTATTGTGTGACTATTCCACCGATTTTAAAACTCAGATTTGCTCATTGTCTACATAATTATTACATGTGGCTGTGACTGGAGAAATGAAGCTTATGGGATTTGTGATCAGTGTAGATCCAGATCAGCATGTGCATCTATCTGCAAAGTTCGTCATTCCATCAATGAAACAACCCTCGTGATTATATTAACCCTTAGACTGCTATCTTAATTTTTTTGTCGTCTGCTGTTTATTTTCTATTTTCCATTTGTATCATCAAAAACATGCTTTGACAGCACTTTAGAATAATTTACAACATGCTTTGACAGCACTTCAGAATCATTTTCATTGGAAATGATTCTGAAGTGCTGTCAAAACATGTTTTTATTGAGAAATAAGGCAAGATATAAAAGCAACAGCAGACAACAATTGTTGTGAGTAGCGGTCTAAGGGTTAAGCAATATACATCGTTAGCAGACTACACGAGTGCCCTATGGGTTTTATTGGTTTTGCAACCAATGTAGATCCAGATCAGCCTGTGCATCCGCACAGACTGATCTGGATCTGCACTGTTCGCCATTCCATCAATGAAGCACATGTCATGCTTCATTGAAACACATGTGATGCTTCGAACAAGCAATATAGATTACACTGCTACACTGGTCACAAATGATATAAACCCCATTTCTCCAGTCACAGCCACAAATGATGACATCAAACAGTCTGCAATACAAGATAGATCTTCCTAAATAGATCTTCATAAAGAATAAGATGTAAATAATCAATCTCAATTGTAAAGTTATATTTTTTAACATGAAAAGCTATTAGTGATAAACAAAATTTTGCTGAAAGTCATTTCGCCTTGATAATTACACAGAAGGGTCGTTCGTATATGTGGGGAATGGAAGAAAATTAATGATAATGGCAAATAAGTATCTGCATTTTCTTTTATTTCTCCCTGTAAATATCATGAAATATGTCTTGAAATTCATTGGACTCAATTCTAATGTAATTCCAAGACATATTTACACAGAGAAATAAGAAAAATACTCCAAATTTGTTGGCTGTTATTTTCATCGCTGCACATATAATGAATATGTCTTACAATTCTAATGAAAGAAAGTGAAATTGTAGGATTTTAACGTCCCAGCAAACAGCTAAGGTCATTATAAAGAGACCATAGTTTGAAGTCTCAGACAGACCAGTGGGATGGAAATACATGTACTATGTTAGTATTTTTCACGCCTAGGGCGAGTATTGAACTCTCAACCTCCAGTATTGAAGTCCAATGCCATATCCATTGAACCATGTCCCATCTCTCAATTTTAACACTTAGACCGCTATCATATTTTTTTTGTCGTCTGCTGTTTATTTTCTATTTTCCATTTTATCATCAAAAACATGCTTTGACAGACAGCACTTTAGAATAAGTTACAACATGGAAATGATTCTGAAGTGCAAACCATGTTTTTATTGAGAAATAAGACAAGATATAAAAGCAACAGCTGACGACAATTGTTGTGAGTAGCGGTCTAAGGGTTAATGAAATTCCAAGACACATTTACAGAGATACACAAGAAAATACTCCTATTTTGTAGGCTGTTATTTCATTACTAGCATGAAGAGTTCCAATGGCACCACGTCCTTTTTCTTGACAAACAAGCAGATTGAGACTGGGCAGATGGGTAACCCTGCCTACTACCTCTATTAATCAGCCATAATATCCATCACAGCTATCTCGTTATCAATAACATCACAAGTTTTTGTACCTACGTTCAATGTGATAAACGATTACATCTTGACACTTATATAATAGTGTACATATTTATAACTGAATCGTATCGCTAACATACAATTTACATGCTTCAGCATTTAATCATATCGTGTTGCCACAATTTTTTTAGCGTTGCTGTTTTTTGTTTTGCTAAATTTAAGTTGGAAAGCACAAATTTAACAGCTGAGATATAATATAATGTTTGGAAAGCACAAATTTAACACGTCTGATGATCAGAGTAAGTGTATAATATGGAAAGCACAAATTTAACACTCTGATGATCAGAGTAAGTGTATAATAATACATTTGGAAAGCACAAATTTAACACGTCTGATGATCAGAGTAAGTGTATAATAATACATTTGGAAAGCACAAATTTAACACGTCTGATGATCAGAGTAAGTGTATAATAATACATTTGGAAAGCACAAATTTAACACGTCTGATGATCAGAGTAAGTGTATAATAATACATTTGGAAAGCACAAATTTAACACGTCTGATGATCAGAGTAAGTGTATAATAATAACAAATACATGTATTTGTATTTCCATAGAAAATTAATTATAAAATAAATTACTCAAAGTCCAGGGATCTGAAGAAAATTTGAGTTAATGAGAGTTATTATTATTTAAGAAAATATATACTTGGGACCAATAATTTAACATGAGTTATCAGTACATGTATTTTGACTTCAGAGAGGTTGAGGTACCGAGTGTAGGCAGTATATGATTTATTAAACTTTCATTTTGGAAATATCGGATTTATTTTCCCCCAAGATGTTTGTAAATGTGATATAGAACCGTGTGATATGCAAAGTTACTTTCTTTATATGATATACAAACATTGAGGAAAATAAATTCGGCATTTCAGTTGAATAAGTTGAATAAACAGTTGAATAAATTATGCATTGGACACATTTGGTATAAGTGAAATTGTATATGAAGAGGACAGTAATGTCCAGAAGTCAATTATTTTCAGGGTATATGTATGAAAGTTACCTTCATCGGAAATGAAGTCAAAAGTAGGACATTACTCAGGAAAGGGTGATATTACAAAATTCGGTATAAAATATTGACCAAAACTGCAGATTCGGATGAGATGGCTCATTACGAGCCGAGCCGTCTCATCAGAATCTACAGTTTTTGCGAGTATTATAATGTATCGTCTGTCTGATATCTTCTGATATTACAAAATTTGGTATAAAATGTTGACCCAAACTGCAGATTTGGATGAGACGGCTCGTTACGAGCCGTCTCATCAGAATCTACAGTTTTTGCGAGTATTCTAATGTATGGTCTGTCGCGTTGAAAGGGTTACATCCCTATGGAATCTGTGACTGGTATGAAGTTGTTACAATGACTACATGATTGAACGTACCTGTACTGTTCCAATATAAAATCCCATACACAACAAGTCATTGACTTCAATCAAATCTTCCAACTGCACCTATCCAAACCTGCCTTTCGAATATTTCCCAAAATTCAAATATTTGAACGGTTGCCTAAGAAACAGATGGCATCATTGTTATCACATAAACAGACACAAACCACCTGTCACTCAATGACAAAACTCACATTTGCTCACAAAACTGTGTTCCTAGAATGTTTACTTTAACTACAAAACAGCCAGTACTGCAACATGCAAAACCACAAGTACCGATAATTCACAGCAGTTTGCAGAACAGATATTGTTCTACAACGTAGTCAGCTAAATAATTAACAGGCGAGCATATTGTAACTGTTGTTGTTTTTGGAGGGGAGAGAGTTGAGCATAAACTGGTCCTTGTCCATGACGGAAGAACACAATCTCATGAACACGATCTCATTATCGAGGGAGCCATTCTTTGATCCCTGTCAATTTCACTTCAAACTGCTGCAATGGAGGACTTCAACATGTCATTGTCGCTCAATTCAAAACATGGAGTCCATTCAAGATCTGGTAACGTTTTCAGAGAGAATAGAACTACCTTGTTAGTATTTGTTTGTGTATTTTCATTTATTTTTATTCATAAATATGTTTTGACAGCACTTTAGAATCATTTCCATTGGAAATGATTCTCAAGTGCTGTCAAACCATGTTTTTATTGAGAAATAAGGCAATATATAAAAGCAACAGCAGATGACAATTGTTGTGAGAATTGTTTAGAATTGTTTAGAATCATAGACGATTTTACCGTACTGCCAAATGATATTTCTAAAGAGGAAAAAGAACAGGAGCAAGAGAGCAGGGGGTTCAGCCTGGACTGAAAAACAAAAGGTTAATATAGGAATGAATGGCCTTTTTTGTTGAATTTATCGGGGTATAAACTTGGAAAAGTCGCGGGAATACTGGACGAAGGCCGGAAGGCCTCGTCCAGTATTCCCACGACTTTTCCAAGTTTATATCCCCGATAAATTCAACAAAAAGGCCATTCATTCCTTATAATTCCAGCATTTGAAATAAATTCATCAATGAAACCACTCTAAACCAGACACCCTGGGTATCTCCCAGAGGTGACGGGACAGGTGACAATCGTAGGGCTCAGTGGAAGAAGGGGGCTAAGTTCATTAGGGACTTAGCCCCCTTCTTCCACTAGCGCCCTTCTTCCACTGACCCGTCCGCAATGCAATGTTTGGGGCCAAGTCTCGTATCCTGGTTTAGATGTATCTATGGGAGTCAGTCATGTGGGATAATGACCATGATTACCCATAATGGAAAGCTTGACCACAGTTGCTTGACCCCCATTAAATCACCCACCTGCATGGCGTGGACATTTGACGACATTTTATATTTTCATAGTTAAACATTGCTTGAATGGTAAAAAGAGCAGAATTTGAAAGTAAACGAGATGGCAGCATGTCGCGCCTGCCGAAGCTGTGACAGTATACCGAAAAACTTTAACCAAAAACTTTAATCGCACGCACGCACGCACGCACGCACGCACGCACGCACGCACGCACGCACGCACGCACCAATGTGTCGACTATATTGTGCTGTCCGAAGCGGGCAAAAATGTGACTACATTTTTATTTTCATACCGTTAAATATCGTTTGAATGGTAAAAAAATCAAAATTTGAAAGTAAAATATGTGAAGTTGAAATACATGTTATGTAGCTACGCACAATAAGAAAGCAGGATACACACTATTAACAATTTATCATGATTACCACATTTTAAATATTTGTCTGAGTTACAAAGCAATACATTAAACTTCAAAAGCAAGAAAATGAAAAGATAACCCATTATCACATACAGGTCAAATGAACATTTCTGCATCGACACACCAACAGGAAGATAACTACTTAACCCCTTTCCCTGATAGAAACGACTTTCACTCCTCTGCAGAAGATGTCTTTAGAAAACATTGTGGGAAAAGGAGAAATTGCTTGTAACAAGCAATTTCTCCTTTTCCCACAATGTTTTCTACTCTATCAGATAATTTAACCATCATTTGACCCAGCATTTGATTCTTTTATTCAGATGTTTTCGATTTGGAAGAGTCGAAATATTGCAAAACAGGGAAAGGGTTAAACAAAAATATACTAGAGCAAGTGAATAATAATAAGTAATACTAGAGCAAATGAACAGGGGCTCATGGATACCCCTGGCTGCCGCCTGGTCCAACCAACAAATATTGCCAATTCATTTGGCCTTGAACTTGGGCATGAAAGCCGCATGGGTGGGCTATAATTATAATGAAAATATGGCTGATGATAAAGAAGTATATAAAGTTTCAAGTCCGACTTACGTTGCAGAGACAATGGGTACCCAAAAACTAACGTCAATCTTACAGATAGACGGATGGACAACAGACAGAAATACAAAAATAAGATACCCCTCCACATACTTTGTATGCTGGTCGTATAACTAGTTAGGTCTGAATTGTGATGAATGGACAGACGAGCAAGCAGGGCAGACAGACTGACGGACAAGAAGGATAATACTAAATTGTCCCTCTTCCATAAAAATCAGAAACCGCAAGTTAATTCCCGCCTCGACAGGCTTAACCCTTAGACCGATATCTTAATTTTGTTGTCGTCTGCTGTTTATTTTCTATTTTCCATTTTTATCATCAAAAACATGCTTTGATCGACAGCACTTTAGAATAAATAATTTACAACATGCTTTGACTTTTTGATGTGCAATGATCAAACTTTATAATTTGTAATTTTATACTCGTAATTTTTAGAACCGGTGGAATAGTGACACAATTATACACTTACCGTATTTATTTCCTATAAAGAACATTTTGTGCCTACTGAGTGGGTATGTACCTTTAACCTTTAGACCGCTATCTTATTTTTTTTGTTGTCTGCTGTTTATTTTCTATTTTCCATTTTTATCATCAAAAACATGCTTTGACAGCACTTTAGAATAATTTACAACATGCTTTGCCAGCACTTCAGAATCATTTCCATTGGAAATGGAAATGATTGATTCTGAAGTGCTGTCAAACCATGTTTTTATTGAGAAATAAGGCAAGATATAAAAGCAACAGCAGACGACAATTGTTGTGAGTAGCGGTCTAAGGGTTAATGATACGAAGAGCTCTTACAAGTGATCATACGTAAATTGACAGACCTCCATTTACCATAAAACTGTAACTTCTCCGACCAGTTGACATCCAGATTATTGGAGGTCTTGGATAATGATAGGTTGCCACTAGCACCACTCTGCCCGACCTATAATTATAATGGCTGTAGAACTAACTCATCGCAGTGAAAATAAACTGTTGCTAAGCATCTAGATAAATAAGATGGAAAATGCCATAAAATGTGTGAAATCAATTATTTCCCATGTCCAGCCCACACTGATTTATTACAGGTCCCATGTTTAGCCTATTATATATGGAATACAATTTTAGGTGTAGGAATATTTTGCCTTATTTTCTTTTCTAGTTTTCTTATTTGCCAACAAAAGTATATGCTGCGACTCATATGAACCGTCTCATGAGTGGTCACAACATATAGCTTTGCTGAAGAATAATTAAAAAAAAAAAATAATATAAAAAATAAAAATGTGTTTTCATCATGGCCCTGCGTATAAAGTGGTTTAATTGAAGATATATGATGATACTATGACTGCTGGGTTGTTTCAATTTTCACCGATATCGATACAAATAAGTACCAGATAGGAAATCCGATATTTATGTACCTATATGGGTGAAATTAGAAACAACCAGCAGTGGTCCTAATATCGTCATATATCTCCAATTAAACCACTTTACATAGGGCCAGGATAAAAACATGTTTTTGTTTCTTATCTTATTTTTTTTTTAAAAATCATGATATGCCCCTTTAAATGTACAGTGCTCAACAACTACGTTCTTCAACAAATACACTACATAATTATGCAATATAAATGAAATATTGTATTTTTATCCTCAACTACATATGTAGTTTAACCCTTTTCATGCTGAAGATTTTTCATGACGGAAAAAAATTTTTTTTTCTTTTTTTCTGCACAGAGGCACATATATCTTGGTAACAACATATACTTTCATTGAGTAATTAAGAAAATATAATATATTTTTTGTACATTTACATACCTGTGAGTGAAAAAGGGTTAATAACATCCAATGTTTCCGCGTTTTTTGCGATACAACACCACAGGCCAAAGCAAGTTTACACCTACGACTAACACCACATCCTATATGAAACTGCTTGACTCCAGTAATCTAATAACCGAGCATCAATCTCCTGAATTTACAGCAGTGCATAGACAGAATGCATTAATTATTAGCATTATATATTTTTCACCTGAACATATGCGGCAAAAACTCCACTGATCATCGTGTCATCCACCTGTCACTGCTCGTGTAAATAACAGTTGTCAGATGCTACAGGGGCCAGCCTGTGGCCAGCAACAGCTGCATAGAGGCTACAAATGGTGCATACCTCGCCCACAGGCACTCGGCTTGGTGATAGTATGGTATAACATAGTCGTCATGGCCTAGTGCAGGCACAAGACCAACATTCCTAAAAAAAAGTCTGAAAAGACCGGAAAAAAGGCTGAAACCCCCTTCCCCATTTACAATTGTATAAAATTTTAGCACATCAGACAGAATCTGAAACATTTCGTAATTTCGAATCGTGAACAAAAAGTCTGAAATCAGACTAAAAGAGGAAAAGTCTCATGCCTGCTAGTGGGTAAGGTATCCAACTCACAACTAGGAAGTCGAAGGTTAGAGCCTCTGCTTGGACTGAAATGAATGGCATCGTGCCGTAAGGCGGTCGATTTGGTGACTGGATGGTATAACATGAACTTGATATGGCCTTAGTGGCTAGGAGGCTTCCGATTTGCAACTGGGAGGCTGATGGTTCGAGCCTCCGCTTGGTGATAGAATGGTATAACAACAGTTGTCATGGCCTAGTGGGTAAGGCATCCGACTGCCAATTAGGCGGAAATGGATGGATGACGAGCTGCCGTTTGGTACCAATGCCAACCTGCATAATTACTATTTAACTCTTTTCATGCTGAGGATACGCCATTTTGTTTGCGGAAAATTGTAAATATTTTCTTCATATGAGCTCAGAAGTATATGTTGTGACCACCATTTGAACCGTCTCGTCAAATGAGTGGTTACAACTTATACTTTCATTGAGAAATAACAAAAACTAGAAATGTGGCCTGTCGGCACACGAATACCCCCACTGGCAGCCAAAGAAAACGAGGCAGTTTTGATTATAAGCCATTAAGCCGAGCGTTAAGGTTTCAAACGCATCAAGTCTGTGACCTTGACCCTGGGCATAGTGTAATAATCCATGCATCGGTGTAGAAGATATAGAGCGGAAGGGAATTTCAATAGGTTTGACCTTTGACCTTCAACTATGACCTTGACCTTGGACGTAGGTGCGTGGTTATTGATCGCGACACCTTCTCATCCTGAGAAACATTTGTGCCAAGGCATTTGATAATCCATGCATCGGTGTAGAAGATATAGAGCGGAAGGGAATTTCAATAGGTTTGACCTTTGACCTTCAACTGTGACCTTGACCTTGGACGTAGGTGCGTGGTTATTGATTGCGACACACCTTCTCATCATGAGAAACATTTGTGCCAAGCCATTTGATAATCCATGCATCGGTGTAGAAGATATAGAGCGGAAGGGAATTTCAATAGGTTTGACCTTTGACCTTCAACTGTGACCTTGGACGTAGGTGCGTGGTTAGCAATTTGATAATCCATGCATCGGTGTAGAAGATATAGAGCGGAAGGGAATTTCAATAGGTTTGACCTTTGACCTTCAACTGTGACCTTGACCTTGGACGTAGGTGCGTGGTTATTGATCGCGACACACCTTCTCATCATGAGAAACATTTGTGCCAAGCCATTTGGGAATTTCAATATTTTTGACCTTTGACCTTCAACTGTGACCTTGACCTTGGACGTAGGAGCGTGGTTATTGATCGCGACACACCTTCTCATCCTGAGAAACATTTGTGCCAAGCCATTTGATAATCCATGCATCGGTAGAAGATGATAGAGCGGAAGGGAATTTCAATAGGTTTGACCTTTGACCTTCAACTGTGACCTTGGACGTAGGTGCGTGGTTAGCATTTTGATAATCCATGCATCGGTGTAGAAGATATAGAGCGGAAGGGAATTTCAATAGGTTTGACCTTTGACCTTCAACTGTGACCTAGACCTTGGACGTAGGTGCGTGGTTATTGATCGCGACACACCTTCTCATCATGAGAAACATTTGTGCCAAGCCATTTGATAATCCATGCATCGGTGTAGAAGATATAGAGCGGAAGGGAATTTCAATAGGTTTGACCTTTGACCTTCAACAGTGACCTTGACCTTGGACGTAGGTGCGTGGTTATTGATCGTGACACACCTTCTCATCATGAGAAACATTTGTGCCAAGCCATTTGGGAATTTCAATATTTTTGACCTTTGACCTTCAACTGTGACCTTGACCTTGGACGTAGGTGCGTGGTTATTGATCACGACACACCTTCTCATCATGAGAAACATTTGTGCCAAGCCATTTGATAATCCATGCTTCAGTGTAGAAGATATAGAGCGGAAGGGAATTTCAATAGGTTTGACATTTGACCTTCAACTGTGACCTTGACCTTGGACGCAGGTGCGTGGTTATTGATCGTTACACACCTTCTCATCATGACAAACATTTGTGCCAAGCCATTTGATAATCCATGCATCGGTGTAGAAGATATAGAGTGGAAGGGAATTTCCAACAGACCGACAGACAGACCGACCGACAAGCTGACTCCTATATACCCCCAACAAACTTTGTTTGTGGGGGTATAATAAAATATTTAATAAATTTCATACCCATAAAGGTGTATTCCGAAAGGAATGGCTTCACTCTATTTTTGTTTGTTTCTGTGCATGAACATCTTAAACAGTATATTATACTATCTTATCATCAAGCCGACCACCTGTGTTCTACCTTGTGTCACAGAATAGTTGGCCCTCGTTGAATATTTCCCCACCATTCCAGAGCAATAATATTCTCTGAATATTTCCCAAGCTTACTCTGATTCGCAATGTGGATGAACATTGTGCCCTCAAATTTCTCAATATCTTTATTGCTAAAAAAAGCAAAAATCTTGTTAGCAAATGTTTTTCGGTCACGGCTTTCATATATTAGAGTCTATCATAGACACTTCCATGCTGATTTTCAGACTATTCCATTAACCTTTTCAACACTACAGACCTGTATAGTGGTATTGGCAAAAAGTGTAGATCAAGATGAGCCGGCTCGTGACAAGCCATCTCATCAGGATCTGCACTTTTTGCAAGTAATTTTATTATTTTGTTACAACAAAAACACCCCCTTTTCATAAATGTACTAGTCTGAAAATTATTTTGTGATGATTGGATTGGTTGCAAAATGAACATATCAAATTCGATTCCAGTTACTTAGGGGTGAAAGGATTAATTCATTGAAAATTTCCTTGTGTTGCTGAAATGCATTTTTTTATAGTGGCACATGATCAGACTGCACGGGTTAATGGCCCCGTCACACCATGACGACTAAGCCAGCGCACGCCTAGCGTTTTCCATTTTTTTGGGAAACATTGGTAAACGTTCATGGTCGTTTTCCCATCATTAGGCATGCGTTTGTAACGTTAAACAGTTGTCGGCGAACGCAGAGACACGCTGGGGCCGGAATTTGTTTTTGAACATGCACAAAACTTTTTTCTCGGTCCAACGTTTGAACGGAAACGTTGTGAAACGTTCACAGTACGTTATACAAACGTTATGAAATTGTTAACTTCATTGGGCTATCGTTCCTCATGCGTTTGGTGTGTGTTCGTAAACGTTAACATTCGTTCGTCCTTTATCAAGCGTGTTGCACGTGTCAATGGCGCATTACCAGCATTCAAAGAACGTCTTTAAAACGATTGTATAGCGTATTGGTGGCGATCATAAACGTCTGTGGACGTCCACAAAACGAACTCAGCGAAGCCATAGCGTGAGCAAACCGGTCTCAGAACGTGCAGGTACAGTTGGGCTAGCGTAGGCGTGATGTTAACACTCCTGGGTATATAAAAAGGGATGGTTTGCTCAGTTATTCGTGTGCCAGTCTTGGTGGTGTGCAGATCGACCATGGAGGATGCAGAGAGGCTTCGTCGGATCTTCTACTTGGCTGCATCCTCTTCTTCACCAGGACCATCAACATCACCAGCTAGGGAACCGACAGGAGAAGATGCTCGATATTCCAGATAAGCAAATCGAGAGCGACCAGTAGTTGGAGAAGGAGATAGACGACTGTCAGATTCTTCTTCATGAGAAGACGCAGATTCATGTCCAGAAGGGATATGAGGAGGAGAAGTCTTCTTAGGAGACTGCTTCTTCCCTCTACCGCGACCACGACCTCTGCCAGCCATCATGGAAATACCGCAGATGAAGAAACACTGATGATTTCGATGTAATAATGCCGATATGAATAGGTGGTGCTTAGTAACGAGTAGTTGACTGCAGAGATGATCAATGTGACGTTTGCCAGAGTTCTTTTATACCCTGTGGAATGACGTCATGAGATCGCCAACAAAACGTCAGGCGATCGCTACTCAGTCGTTTTGCGTGCTCATAAATCGCTTGGCAAACGTTAGTCGAACGTTAGTCGAACGCTGGGAAACACTCACAGATTTAAAACAGGCGTCAATGGAACGTTACCCAAACACTCCTAAACGTTACTAAAACATTTGCCATGCGTTAGTTATCGTTGGGGACACGCCCATTGTCATGTCTACGTTCAGAGATCGCGGCTAATTTGAACGTGTTGGAATTTGCCAAAAATGTTGTTGAAATTTTAAAAACGCTGGGCGTGCGCTGGCATAGTCGTCATAGTGTGACGGCACCATTACATACATACACCTGGCATAGAAAATAGTGCAAATTGCTGATGAAATTTCAAATTGATAGATAGAATGACACGTGTCGCAATTCAAATATGCATGATTTGACAGTTAAATGTACAACAATTACCATCCAGTAAACAAGAATCTCCTATCTAAAAATCAGCAATTACAAATAATAACCTTGAAGCCATTCTGGAAATTAGAGAACATTAATTGGTGTTGTTAACAATTTGTTGACGTCCACCAGCTATTTCTGAATTAATATGTAATAAGTGAAACAATGTTGTTGACAGTGTTGATGACATTCAATCAAACATGCAACAATGTTGACATGTAAAGAATTTCAATATGTCTGTACATCAGCTCTAACAAACAATGATAATATTCCAGTATTTGTAACTTTGTAGCACAACAAACTGGTTAAGGCATTTTTTTTTCTCACAAAAAAACCCACAAACAAATTATGCTTCGAATTGATGCACACATTAACATGTTTGTGACGTAGGTTAGTGCATCAATTGACCATGTTCAGCAAGGAAACCATGTCTATGGACTAAAAACATCTGGATTATTTTTTTTACGGACTAATTTTAACTTCACCACACATGAATATCTGCCTAATTTAGTGTGGCTGAAACTGGATATCAGCAGTAACATAGCAGAAGTTAACCCTTACAATGCTGAATTAAATTTTGTCGTCTGCTGTTGATGTTTCATTTGCAATTTTACTCATGAAAAACATGGCTTGACAGGACTTTAGAATCATTTCCAAAGGAAATGATTCTAAAGTCCTGTCAAACCATGTTTGTATTGGGAAAAAATACAAAATATGAAATAGCAGCAGACAACAATTTTGGTTCCTGCCTTTTAAGGGTTAAGTCATATTTATTTGGCCGCTGTCGGCCGGGACCACCAACAATATGACTCAGTGAGGGGGAGGGACCCCCTGTCACCATGATTACTGGGCAGGGTATGGTTCCGGCCATGTGTGATTGTAACCTGCACGTGCAATTGCTTGTGTCAACACTGCACAATGGCATCCTTCACGTGCAGTGTGTGGTAAAATGTACCATGTGATTGTAACTGGGGATGGCTGTCACACGATCAGTGTGGACCGAGATCAGTCTGCACATTCATGCAGTTCTCTTAAGGGTCTGCGGTAAACAGGATAGATTTTTATCAGGATATACACTACTTGTATTTAGCTGCACTTTTTCCGCTTTATAGGCAACAGGTTGCACTATATCACAACACCAAGACGGTAAATATTTGAGTACCGGTACATGTAATAGCAATTACATTTCGAGCACTAAAATATAGAAATCAAAGTACTGAAAGTACTGACTGGCGGGAGACAAGTAGCCACTTGTGAATTTGCATACTCCAGGGCTCGAATTTGGCATTCGCATACTCGCAAAATGCGAGTGCTTTCTGAAAAATGCTAGTTAAAATCAAAGCCGCTCGCAAAAAACTGCGAGTGCCAATTTCAAAAAGGAAATCCAAATCTTCAAAGTTCTGTCGCGATTATTTTGTTCTGAACAGCGATCTGGATCATGAAATGCTCTCGTCAAAGCGCCTCGATGATAGGAACATTGGAGGTCGTAAATCAGAACGTTGTTGCCCCGGCTATATATCAATTGCGACATCCCTCTAGTGCGACATTGAAATACTACGTCACAGGTCGTAAATGAGGACGTTTTTTCCTGGGCTATTTATCAATTGCGACATCCCTCTAAACATTTCCGGTTTAATTTTAACAAATACACATTATTTTACCAGTCATTGATAGAATGGAACTTCCCAGAAACCGAATTAGATAGATTGACAACCACGAACGGTAGTAGAATAGTTTAATTGTTGGCACTACTTTTTTCAGTATAATCACATCACCTGACTGTTGTGCGAACGCAAATTGAGCCTATTGAGACGTCCGCGGATGAACATGCGACTGCGTGGTACACGATACGGGGGGCGTCTCAATAACAGCAATTTGTTCTCTTCAAAAGTAAAGTTGGGCATGCCAACTATTTTACACATACTGTTGAGCATTGTCGTTGCTATTAATAACTTGCTTTCAGTTCACTCGCTGACTTTAAATGTCACCTGACTGTTGTTAATTGCGAACGCAAATTGAGCCTATTGAGACGTCCCCCGATGAACAGAGAGCCACTTCCGAAAGTAGACCCGTGCAAACGGCCAGAATCACGATCCCAATAGTGAGGAGACACTATGTCTCCCGCCAAAAACATGCACGCTATATTGTTATTGAGAGACAATTCTACGATGTGACACAAAAATATTACCATAAACTTACCTAATAAAGTGTGTATTAGCAATTTACTAAGGTCACTCTCCACACAAAGTAGGAAGTAAACAAAGAACGCTTCAAGCGCACATTTGGAAAGACTACTCCGTCACAACGCTTATGTAATGCAATGTAATTAAATGTAATTAGAGTTATGTATTCAAAACTAACATGTCTCGGGTGAGTGAAGTATCCTTACCAGTTATTTAACTTATTCGAACAGTCTAAACTCGTGTACTGGAGCAAGATCATGATCTCTGTCTACAGGAATACTAAATTGAATGTCTGCTTTACCCGTCTATCGCATTAATCAATTGAAGTCTATGGATACAATAATTTTTATTGAAAAAAAAAAAAGTTTGTTTATTACTCCATACAAGTATATGTTGTTACCACTCATTTGAACCGTCTCGGCGAGACGGTTCATATGAGTGGTAACATCATATACTTTCGAAGAGTAATAGAGAAAATGACTGACTGATTGCAGTTCTGGGTCTATAATTGCGGATGAATCATGCACTAAATGCACACAGGAAGAAATTAAATCATTGTTAATTGATGAATGCTCTTCACAATATATTCATTCATCACATTTGGATGGATTTTCTTCCTACTACATGGACTGACAAAAGGTCCTTAATGATATGAGTCACGCAATGTGACTTTATACGTACTAAAAAACTCCGTTTCTGTGATTGGAGAAATGGGGCTTACCATACATATTATGGGGACAAAATTGTGACACGATATGTGATTTTTTACCAAAGAACATGTGCAATTTTTCATGAAATACTGTGATATTTTCTGTAAATGGTGTCGAAAGTTGACAAAATTCTTATAGCAAATGCGGAATTCCGCGATAATTCCGTACAAAATCACATAGCCTCATATCTGGTTCACCGGGGGCCGTTTCACTAAACTTTGTACGACTAAAATGTTTGAAAGTGCAAAATTATGATGGTCTGTAAATTTCACATTAACAATGTTTTCTTTTAAACAATTATTGGATTTACATTTATTGAGTATAGGCTGCATATGCAGCCTATGCTCAATAAATGTTAATCCATCAATTGAAATTAATCCATCAATTGAAGTTTGCACTTACAAACATTTTAGTGGTACGAAGCCTCACAGAAAGATTAAAGATACATGCCCACTCAGTAGGCACAGAATGTTCTTTATATCAGAGACATAATCTGAGACATTTTCTAGCAAAATAAACATTCATTCACCATTACCCCACGTAGTGACTGGCATTATTATACATTTTATACCAGACGTAAATGTGCACACTGATATCAGGGGCGATAACTGTGTTTCCTTTAATGTTAATGGACATTACTATTTATTTACTTTTTGATGTGCAATAATCTGTCAACGTTGTCTGCTGTTTATTTTCTATTTCCCATTTTTATCATCAAAAACAGGACAGGACATTAGAATAATTTACAACCTGCTTTGACAGCACTTCAGAATCATTTCCAATGGAAATGATTCTGAAGTGCTGTCAAACCATGTTTTTATTGAGAAATAAGGCAAGATATAAAAGCAACAGCAGACGAAAATTGTTGTGAGTAGCGGTCTAAGGGTTAAGAAGGCTACTTATAATTAACCCTTACTACGCTGAATTAAATGTTATCGTCTGCTGGAAATGTTTTATTTTCAATATTTCTCGACAAAAACCTGGTTTTGACAGCACATGATTCTCGTGTGCTGTCAAAACCAGTTTTTTGTTAAGAATTAAAGCAAAAATGAAAAACAGCAGACGGCAATTTCCGTCAACAACGTAGGAAGGGTTAAACGCATCATTAGGCCCCTTTTCTCAGATTGAGAACATGTGTAACCAGTATAGTCCCAGATTCATTTCTAATAATGTGTCACTCAAGCATTGATTTTTTTCAAATTCAGCAAACATAACAACGGCAAACATGGAAAATTATCAGGATCTACACAAGCTGCAAATATTATATTGTCGTCAATTTCACGTCCCATTTCGTGTGATAAATTGGTCTGAATTGGCTCACGTGTCAGTCATAAAGATCAGCTGTGATGTATTCGAAACGTGTCAATTTCAGTCATTATTTTATCATGATGACAATTTCAGCAAACAGCAGCAGATGTGACTCACAAATAGATATTAATCTCGTGTTTGTATTCCACATTTCTAATAAACAAACCTGAGGTGGAAAAGTAGAATTTTATGTAAAAGGTGCATGCCCACTCAGTAGGCACAAACTGTTCTTTATAAGAATTGTATAAGTGTATAATTGTGTCACTATTCCACCAGTTCTAAAAATTATGAGTGCCCGCTATACAGATATAATCATTTAATAATATGTATTTTACTGATTGTGACGCGCGGTGGTATCAGGTTATTATCATATGCAAATGAGGCATGGTATTTTTTTAATTATTTATACTAATTAAATGAGTCACCTGAAAAAATAACATTTTCAATAGATTATAAAGTACCATCATTGCACATCAAAAAAATAAATACAGATAATGAAAAGTCATGCAGAGCATGATGTTATTAGCCGATCAAATCAGGGTAAAGTGCATCGAACATATGTAGGTGTCTCTGGTAACATTGTCAATGGTAAACTATTTTCGACCACAGTTCTGTACCCAGCGTTAACATTTTTCTCAATTTTGTGCAGGTTTTGGAAACCCGTTCCCAAATCCATCCAATAGCAGCAATGCCATAGCAGCAATGTTTTGTTGTCACCATTATGTTGCGAAATATTCCAGCGTAACACCTGTACTGTATGCTCTATTTATCTACAAATTACACTCCGCAATACACAAAGTTGTAGTCACTGTGTGTTTGTCCGAATTCTGTGGCAGCACGCTAGTGGGCGGAGCTACCAGGGCTATATATATCTAGCGGTTACAGTGTCATCTAAAAATAGACGCAAGCTCCTGCGTATTCAGGCACATGCCAAGATTGGCCTAATGTGCCCCATCCGTGATTTTTTGCGCGATGTCGGGCGCAAGACAATCAATAATTTGCGGCATTGACAATAATTAAGGGGGATTGCCGCAATCGCGCGTGCTGGATGCATCCCTGCCATCCCTGCAAGATACGTAAACAAATCAAAGTTCGCTATGAAGGGCAATTCTTCGTTTTGATTGGTGGAAAATTTTGTGAATATTAGACGCGCATACGCAATCCAATGGGATAAACCCGAGATGCTGGGATAAACCCGAAAATGCTGGGGTTGCTAGTAAGGAGATTTTGAGCAGAGGTCGATTATAAATTAGCCGAATAAACACATTTTACGCGATTATACGTGGCTGAAACTTGTTCTGTTTAATAAATAAAAGCTTTAAATTAGCCCAATAATCGGCGTATGTTGGCGTATATGGCCATTAGAGCCAACTATGGACTTCAACAACAATAACTTCCGGGTTAAATCTCTTCCAGCGTTCAGCTCATTACGTATTCAAAATTGTGTTATTTGGCTATAAGTAATGTTTTAAACGGAGATAATTGCCAAAAATGCAAACTTTATCGGTTGATGCAATTTGGAAGTGATACAGAAAAAGTCGCGTTCGTAGATTACCGAATAGCGGAGAAAAGGGTTGCTACAAACTTTTTCAGAATTCGATGGATAACCAATATATTAGCCGATCTATAAATAGATCGGCTAATAATAAATAGTAATGTCCGTTAACATTTTAAGGAAACAATGTCCTATCTGACGAAGGGACGGACAAAATATGCCTCCCTTTATTATAACCTGGCACATGGGCATGTACCTTTACACAAAAATACTGCAATGCAACAACAACTGTTTGTTCCACATAAAGGCTGATGATTTGTTTTTGGAAATTAAACATATTAATTCTCACATTATCAACAATTTTCAAAATAACAAAAATATTTACCATCCTACACTTTTTTATTTGATGAAATTCCATCAAATATTGATTTTATTGTGAAAAAAAACAACTTTTCTCTGGGGTTTTAAGCCATTACAATCGGAATACAGCTTTACGGTACGACATATTTAAAATATTTCATTTTTATTTTTTTTTATTTCTCAATGAAAGTATATAAGACGAGACGAGACGGTTCAAATGGTGGTCGCGACATATACTTCTAAGCACATTTAAAGAAAATATTTATGATTTTCCCCAATCAAAATGGCATAGCCTCAGCATGAAATGGGTTAACATAAAATTACAACTAGAAAATGTGTTCATAGACACGGATGCCCACATATCGCTTTGATAGTAAACGAGGCAAAATACAAAGTCCAAAAGGGGAAGATAATCCATCGCTTAGTGTCAAAGCAAAAATAGAAATTCACTTTGTGCATTTACACACCATAAAGAAGCTACATACCAAGCATCAAGCATCCAGCTATTACGGTTTAAAAGTTTTTCAAGTTACAAGCCAAATTGGAAAATTCTATGTCGAAAAAGATGAGATAACCCATGACCAGGGGGGTCGAATCAAAAATCTAAATAAACTTTGTGCATTTACTCATCACAAGGAAGCTACATACCAAGTTTCAGGTCTTTAGCTATTACAGTTTAAAAGTTTTACAAGTTACAAAGCAAAGTTGCCAAACTTTGAGCATCTACTCATCATAAGGAAGTTACATACCAAGTTTCAGGTCTGTAGCTAGTACGGTTTAAAAGTTTTACGAATTACAAGGTTGGTGACGAACGGAAGGACGGACAGGATGGACAGGATGTACAGGATGGACAAGGGTAACATTAAATGCCCTCTCCACTATCGTTATTTACGGATGACTGGGCTAATACTCATAGACCTAAAATGTGAGAACCGAACATTTTCGTATGCTATTTTTTAATAATAGACATGTTGTGACAGCACATGAGAATTGTCTTAATTCACATGCTCTGTGAAAATATGTTTTCTTGGACAAAAAACAAAAAAAAACAAAGGCATCGTTATCACTAAGCTAATCCCATCTAAGCTAATCCGCTCATTGGCAGCCTTGATAATAAAAACAAATAAATACATGTATGTAACATTTGTGCCTTAAAAACAAGGTAAATGCAAGTCCTCAGTGACCTTGACCTTGAGCTGTCAAACGTGGGTCAGATGCAAAACAAAGCACCATCCCTAGACACATTGTGGCTAAATATTATCAATATTGGTGAAGTTATTGAAAAATGAAAGATGTTACTAACGCACGCACGTATGTACATACACACCCATGGTCTAACGCTATATCCCCTCTTGCCTATCGGTGAGGGGATAAAAAGCAGACAGCAAAATCTAATTTAGCAATGTGAGGGTTAGTTAACCCTTACACCGCTATCTTAATATTTTTGTCATTTTTGTCATCTGCTGTTTTTCTATTTTCTATTTTTATCAGCAAAAACATGCTTTGACAGCACTTTAGAATAATTTACAACATGCTTTGACAGCACTTCAGAATCATTTCCATTGGAAAATGTTCTTTGCTGGTTCCTGTAACACTTCCAGGATGATGAGTTTGCATCAGACATATTCCAATATATTGCACCCTAGGGAGTAGGTTGCCCAACTTGGCAATAGTGACCAGTATAGACCTTGGCCAGTCAACAGCCACTGATGCATCTAATAAGGTTTGTAACCCTTAGGATGGGAAACTAAAACAATTGTCGTCTGCTGTTGTTTTATATTTTGCCTTCTTTCACAATAAAAACATTGTTTTACAGCACTCCATTGGAAATGATTCTAAAATGTTGTTAAATCATATTTTTTGATGAGAACAATTTAAAATAAAAAATAAACAGCAGACGAAAACAAAATTATTCAGCAATGTAAGGGTTAATGCTCTGTTGAAAATACCAAATATGAAATGACACATACAAAACACATGGGGTGTACCATTGGAATGGTGGGAAATATGGCATACAACAACAACAACAACATGGGCTACACTGACATGGTGTATAAGATTACAAATGTGAAACTGTGGGTTTTTTCAGGACCTGGTTCAATATATGCCATATTGGCTGTCAGCCACGAGGATTTATGAGAATAATTGTGCCATTAAATCAGATGACATGTCCAGAGTCCCTTAATTGATTCTGACTGCTATGTCATACAACAATATTGTTGAAGCTTTACAGAAGCAGCCACTGTCTAGGCTGTACGGTAGTAGTCCAGTGTCTAGGGTATACAGTAGTAGTCAACTGTCTATGTTATACAGTACTAGTTGACTATCTAGGTTATACAGTAGTAGTTGACTGTCTAGGTTATACAGTAGTAGTCGATTGTCTCGGTTATACAGTAGTAGTCAAATGTCTAGGTTATACAGTAGTAGTTGACTGTCTAGGTTATACAGTAGTAGTTGACTGTCTAGGTTATCGACTGTCTAGGTTATACAGTAGTAGTCGACTGTCTAGGTTATACAGTAGTAGTTGACTATTTAGGTGACACAATAGTAGTTGACTGTCTAGGTTATACAGTAGTAGTTGACTGTCTAGGTTATACAGTAGTAGTCGGCTGTCTAGGTTATACTCTGTTATACAGTAGTAGTTGACTGTCTAGGTTATACAGTAGTAATCAACTGTCTAGGTTATACAGTAGTAGGCGACTGTCTACTTTATACAGTAGTAGTTGACTGTCTAGGGTATACAGTAGTAGTTGACTGTCTAGGTTATACAGTAGTAATCAACTGTCTAGGTTATACAGTAGTAATGTCTAGGTTATACAGTAGTAGTGTCTAGGTTATACAGAAGTAGTCGACTGTCTAGGTTATACTGTAGTAGTCGACTTGTCTAGATTATACAGTAGTAGTTGACTGTCTAGGTATTACAGTAGTAGTCAACTGTCTAGGTTATAGTAGTAGTCGACTATCTATGTTACACAGTAGTAGTTGACTGTCTAGGTTATACAGTAGTAGTTGACTGTCTAGGTTATACAGTAGTAGTCAACTGTCTAGGTTATAGTAGTAGTCGACTGTCTATGTTACACAGTAGTAGTTGACTGTCTAGGTTATACAGTAGTAGTCAACTGTCTATGTTATACAGTAGTAGTCGACTGTCTAGGTTATACAGTAGTAGTAAAATGTCTAGGTTATACAGTAGTAGTTGACTGTCTAGGTTATACAGTAGTAGTCAACTGTCTAGGTTATACAGTAGTAGTCAACTGTCTAGGTTATACAATAGTAGTTGACTGTCTAGGTTATACAGTAGTAGTCGACTGTCTAGGTTATACAGTAGTAGTCGACTGTCTAGGTTATACAGTAGTAGTTGACTGTCTAGGTTATACAGTAGTAGTCGACTGTCTAGGTTATACAGTAGTAGTTGACTGTCTAGGTTATACAGTAGTAGTAAAATGTCTAGGTTATACAGTAGTAGTTGACTGTCTAGGTTACACAGTAGTAGTCAACTGTCTAGGTTATACAGTAGTAGTCGACTGTCTAGGTTATACAGTAGTAGTGATCTGCCAGTAACACTAAGGCCAGAGCTGCCAACCTCATGTCGGTCACATGAGGAACATGGAGAGAAAAGGGGGCTATTTTCCGGAACACCACATATGTTTTCCGGAACACAAATCAGTACTCACTTATATGCATAAATTAACTTTTTTAGAGCCTTGGCCCTCGTTTCGGCCACCATGACCAACCGAAAAATCACAATTACACTGCTTGCAAGACGCAAATTCATCACCGCGCTTTGACAGGACCAAATTGGGCCATGTCTCGCTGTAATCATTGATGAACAGATGTGTTCTCCTAACTTCTTTCGATAAAAAATACCCAAATTCGTTGGCTGCACGCTTTGGAGCAGACATTTTATGAATTTACGTGATGAATAAATCAATATCGCTGAGCGCTTGAAACTACTATTACTACACAACAAGAATCGAAATGGTAAGCGCCTCGGCGTGTATGATTACGGGTAAATAAAAAAATAGGATTTATTGGCAGAATTGTGAAACAAAATTATTATTTCCAGATATTCCCGCGCTGATTTTTTAAAAAATCGTACTTTTTAATTGTTATCCGTACTTCCGTATTTCTAACGTATTTTCCGGAACAAATACGGAAAAATCGTAACAGTTGGCAGCTCTGTAAGGCCAGAGAAAATTGCAGATTACCCGCCTCACCCACCCTTAAAATAAATTGGCATATTATTATTTTTTATAATTTGTACATATTTCAACCCTACAGACAATACTTCCAACATTTAAGAACACAGTCAATCCAGATGAGCTGGCTCATGACGAGCCGTCTCATTAAGATATACTATTGTCAGAATGTTTCAGACTTCAACCCAAAAATGGGCAGAAACAGAAACCAGTCTATGCCAGTTATTTTGGGGTGAAAGAGTTAATAATTTAACAAACTTCAATACAAAAATCTGCCCACCAACCAAAATTGTTTTAATAATCATCTATTTTGTCTGTATTTACAATTGCAGAAATGTGGCTGTGACTGGAGAAATGGGGTTTATAATGTATATGGTCTGACCTAGGTCAGCTTCTGATCTGCTAGCACACACATGCAGCTTAGTAACACTGACAACAAATCCCATCAGCTCCATTTCTCCAGACACAGCCACATGTAAATGGAGGGAGGGTGATATCAAATAATTTCTTTATTTCTCATTATAAGTATATGTTGTTACCACTCATTTGAACTGTCTCGATGAGACGGTTCAAATGAGTGGTCACAACATATACTTTCGTTGAGAAGTTAGGAAAATATAAAAAAATAATTCAACATTTACATACACCTAAAAGTGTATTCTAAATGCAATGACGTACATGGAGGGAGGGAGGGTGATATCAAATACCGTAAAGATTCTAATAGACGCCCATGCTCTAATAGACGCCCTCCTCCCACTTTTTACGTTGAAAATGACACATTTGTTGGCTGATTTTCACGAAATTAGTGCCTCTAATAAACACCCAGTACTAAATTGAAACAAAATCGGAGATAATTGTCCAACTAGATTTCTTTTCTTTCCATTATTTCGAAGGCAACTTCATTGAAAATCGGGGGAAAAAAACATAATTGCTACTTTCACTTTCAAATGCCGAAGTGAAGTTCGACTGTTTCCGGTGTCACATTAAGTTCTTTATCAGCAGTAGCTATTTGCACGGACACAGGGCTATCAGAATGTGCATGGTTACGGAGACACCTTTTTCAAAGCATCTCAAACCCATCTCTTATAATATGGGTGAAATTGACATCATGTTGGATTGTTGGCCCATATTTCCTAGGAGATGGGCAAAAATAAGTATGGCGTGTTCTGGACGTGGCCGTGGGCCGAAATTAATCGCACTGATACGGATCGAAATGTCCACGGGCTGAAACGTCCACGGTCCGAAACGGTGACAGTCCGAAACGTCAGTAGGCGTGAATCTGATCAGCATTAATGATGGACGCTGTCTATATATATTTAACCAGTATTTTAACATTTTTACCGACTGTACCACAACGACCAAAGTGGGCCGAAACATCTTGGTCCAAAATGTTCATAAACTGACAGACAGTACAATCAAGTCCGGCAGACATTTGAGAGTAACGTCCCTTTGTTATGTTTTTGTTCAGATAGTAGAAAATCGTATATTTTTATCATTTTCCCTTTGCTGAATAACACTTGCTTCTATTAAACGCCCACCCAGGACATCGCGGAGCCAGTGGTGAGCCTGGGCATCTATTAGAATCTTTACAGTAATTTCTTTATTTCTCAATATAAGTATATGTTGTTACCACTCTTTTGAACCATCTCAATGAGACGGTTCAAATGAGTGGTCACAACATATACTTTCATTGAGAAATTAGGAAAATAGAAAGAAAAAAAATAAACATTTACATACACTTAAAAGTGTATTCTAAATACAATGAGGTAATCTGGTACACACTATTTTATATAAGCATGTTGCTATGCCAACAGGAATAAACATATCAGCACGCATCTTGGAAGGAATATAATGATGATCGGAATCTACGCTTATTTTACATGTCCTAAGGGAGGGAGGGAGCCAGGGAAACAGCCAGCAAGTGAATTCAAACAATGAGGCAGAAAAAAACAGCACCATCTCTGTCTGTATAAAACAATAGACGCGATATACCAGCTCGTGAAAGTGAACCCCAATAAATGTGGATATTTCCTGCCACTGAAGCACAATACCCATTAACTACAGAATACATTAAATTATGCATCCATCATCCCCGGTATCTAGTTTGAAACCAGACCAAATCACCCATCATACTTCCATACCCTGACAGCACTGTCATATTGCATAAATCACCCACTTATTGCTCAAAATTATACCACTTATACTGCTATAAAATCAAGCTATTCATTCTATGGAGCCCCAGACGTGCCAAATAATGAGGTATTTAGATGGAATGGTGTCTGGAGGAAAATTATGCACTCTGGAGAAGATGTATGTGCATGCGTGCCACCCACCGCCACAGGTCGCCACAGGTTGGCAAAGGTCACCACAGGTTGGCACTAATGGGCAGCCGGATGATACAAACGCCCATAGGACATGTAAAATAAGTGACGATCCTGATCATCATTATGTTTCCTTCCAAGATGCATGCTGATATGTTTATGTTTGTAACAGACTACCTCATTGTATTTACTCTTTTAGGTGTATGTAAATGTTGAAAAAAAAAATCTTCTATTTTTCTCATTTCTCAATGAAAGTATATGTTGTGACCACTCATTTGAACCGTCTCAAGGAGACGGTTCCAATGGTGGTCACAACAAATGCTTATGAATAGAAAGAAAGAAATGATTTGATATTTTCTGTCATCAATTAATCTTGAGAATGTAATGCAGATTTTGCTCAGTGTTTTTTTCTTCTTATGGACACCAGGGGCTCATTTCAATAAACTTTGTATGACTAAGAAGTTTGTAAGTGCAAAACCAAAATTGAAAACAAAGTTCACGTTAACAGCCAATTTTGAGAAAGCAGTGATCACTCTGTTCAGTTTTATCGTGCGCTAGCTACATGTAGGTACCGAAGCAAGTTAATGTGTGAAGTAAAATTATTAAAATCATCGTACGAACATTTTTATCGTACGACGCTTAGTGAAACGGGCCCCAGGTGTGCCTTGGTGTTTTCTGTTCTTTGGTTATAGCACTGGTCAATACATTGACCGATCAAAAAATGTTATTGATGGGCACCCGCAAAGTATGATTTATTGAATTTCGGCCAGCGTAGGCCCCGATTAGACTGCGCAGATGCACAAGCTGATCTGGGGCTACGCTGGCCGTAAATTGCGTAAGGTTTATTTTATTAGTCGGGATCCCAAGTGGCCTTTAACCCTTTAATTTTTTTGTCCGTCTGCTGTTTATTTTCTATTTTCCATTTTGATCACCAAAAACATGCTTTGACAGCACTTTATAATAATTTACAACATGCTTTGACAGCACTTCAGAATCAATTCCATTAGAAATGATTCTGAATTGCTGTCAAAACATGTTTTTATTGAGAAATAAGGCACCGTATAAAAGCAACAGCAGACGACAATTGTTGTGAGTAGCAGTCTAACAGTTAACCCATTGCCAGCAGGTGTAAACAAGTTTGGTGATTTTCTAATCAGTGGAAGTACTTGTAACCCCTAGAATGCGGGAACCGAAAATTTGTTGTCTGCTGCTTTTCATATTTTGTCTGTTCTCTTTGTAAAAACATGGTTTGGCAGCATTTTAGAATCATTTCCATTGGAAATGATTCTAAAGTGCTGTCAAACTATATTTTTGATGAGAAAAATGGAAAATATAAAATAAACAGCAGATGACCAATTGTAATTCAGCATTTTAAGGGTTAACTTATGGGTCATCACAAATACCTGCTTTGATCTTCAGCCAATCTTCAAGTAAGTTGTAACAAACATGCATACGCATGCATACAAACACATACAGTTTCAATCAATTTAGCAATAAATTGAATACAAGATTTTGTCTCGTATCCCACACAAAGTGAAAATGCATTAACCATCCCCGCCCCCAAACACAGATAAACACAGTGACAATGACTTATACATCCGCGCCCTACACACAGTGAAAATGCATTGTACAACCCACCCCACCCAACAAACTAAAATATCTGGTATAACCCACCCACCACACAGTGAAAATGCATTGTACAACCCACCCCACCCCACAGACGAAAATATCTGGTACACCCCACCCACCACACAGTGAAAATTAATAGTACAACCCACCCGATCCAACACACAACTAGAAAATGTGTTCATAGAACACGGATGCCCCACATACCGCTTTGATAAGAAACAAAGCAAAATTCCAAGTACAAAAGGGGAGATAATCCATGACCCGGGGGTCAAATCAAATACAGAAATAAACTTTACGTATCTACTAAGGAAGCTGCCTACCAAGTTTCAGGCCTGTAACTATTACAGTTTAAAAGTGTTACGAGTTACAAGACAAAATTGCCAAATTCTAAGTTGAAAAGGGGGAGATAATCCATGACCCAGGTGTCGAATTAAAAATTGAAATAAACTTTGCGCATCTACTCATCATAAGGAAGCTACATACCAAGTTTCAGGTCTGTAGCTAGTACGGTTTAAAAGTTTTACGACTTACCAGGTTGGTGACGGACGGAAGGACGGACGGACAAGGGTAACACTAAATGCCCCCTCCACTATTGTGGTGTGGCATAAAAATACCTTGTACACCACCCCCACCCTACACTGTACAGTGAAAATACCTTGTACGTACACGACCCCCACCCTACACTGTACAGTGAAAATACCTTGTACACCACCCCCACCCTACACTGTACAGTGAAAATACCTTGTACGTACACGACCCCCACCCTACACTGTACAGTGAAAATACCTTGTACACCACCCCCACCCTACACTGTACAGTGAAAATACCTTGTACACCACCCCCACCCTACACTGTACAGTGAAAATACCTTGTACACCACCCCCACCCTACACTGTACAGTGAAAATGCCTTGTACAAGACAGTTTCACTGTGTGTGTATGGTGGAAGGAGCCAGGCGATGATCCTTCACAAGCATCAAGTGGACAAACTGCACAGGTACAATTGGGGTACAATTGTGTACCCGACTTACCTGTTGATAAAATAACAATCCGCTAGTGTCACATATGGATAAATTATCCTCACACCGTGGGCACAACGAGACAGATGCCCTAGAAAGCAACTACAGCGAGTGCCAGGTCCCCTAGTCGGGTTGATGGATGTTAATCACTCTTTGAACACAGCTGTCAACTTGATATCGATGATTTATTAGCTAACACTTTGTACCAGGGTGAATTCAGAGCCAACCCAATACTCCAGTTATAGGTTTCTTCCCCAGTTTTAGGCTAGGCAAATAAAGTTATATGGTTGTCAGCAATTCATATGCATCCAGATAAAAGTTTCTTCACTTGACAAATGGTGGTCACGACATGTACTTCTAAGCACATATGAAAAATTCTAAATATTTTCTTAAAATGAGACATATCATGTGATTTTGTACCTTCGGACATCTGCGCAATTTAATGAAATCCATTAACAAAATATACAATATTTTCCGTAAATGAATTCAAAAGTTGACAACATTCTCAGAGTACAATTTTGACTTTATTTATTAGTGATATTGTACATTTTGTAAACGTATTTAATGAAATTACGTGCATGCCCACTTAGTAGGCACAAAATGTTCTTTATATCAGAGACATCAACTGAGACATTTTCTGGCAAAATAAACACTCATTCACCATTACTCCACATATTGATTGGCATTATTATACATTTTCTATCAGATGTAAATGTCCATACTGATATTAGGGGCGACAACCATGTTTCCTTAAAATGTTAACGGACGATACTATTTATTCTCTGTATTTATTTTTTGATGTGCAATGATAATACTTTATAATTGTCGAAAATATTATTTTTTCAGGTGACGTATTTAATTAGAGTATAAATAATAAAAAAAATAGCATGCCTCATTTGCATATGAAAATAGCCTGATACCACCACGCGTCACTATCAGTAAAATAAATATTACTAAATGATTATATCTGTAGGGCGGACACCCGTAAGTTTTAGAACTGGTGGAATAGTGACACAATTATACACTTATTTAATTCCCATACAGAAAAATGTGTGCCTACTGTCAGAGTGGGCATGTACCTTTAATAAATGAAATGTTGGTTATCCAGTATTAGTGATAATAGGACATTTTTCAAGAGTGAAGTTGGCAATTAATGAAAAGTAGATCGTTTCATTAGTGTATTGAACTACAGCTAATTTAAAGTAGATGGCAGCATCTGTGTCATGAATAACTAGGACATTCTCCTTACATGTAACTGCACTGGCTCGATGACCTTGCATGTCGGGACCGACTAATTAACCCTTAGACCGCTACTCACAACAATTGTCGCCTGCTGTTGCTTTTATATCTTGCCATATTTCTCAATAAAAACATGTTTTGACTGCACTTCAGAATCATTTCCAAAGGAAATGAATCTGAAGTGCTGTCAAAGCATGTTGAAAATTATTCTAAAGTGCTGTCAAAGCATGTTTTTGATGATACAAATGGAAAATAGAAAATAAGTAAATTAAGATAGCGGTCTAAGGGTTAAGTCCCCATCCGATAGGACTAGGCTAGCACGACGTTGTCTTGCCCAAGGAAACGCCGAATCGGCCATTCGCAGAGGATCGAGGTGGGAATCAAAACCAGTAGCCTATTTCATCAACATTGCAAAGTATACTTTACTAGCAAAGTATACTTTGAGGGAGTAATCATTTATTTTTCCTGAAATGCATTATTTCATATAGAACTAACAAATGCATATATTTCATGATTAAAAGTACCGTATTTACCGTATGTATTGGGACACCGGAAGTATTGGGACACCTCTATTTTTTACGAAAATAATTATTTTTGGGAGATTAAGATTTGGGACATACCTCAAATCAGCGTAAAATTTCATAATTTTTTCGTATTAAGTTTTGGGACAACCCTTTTTCATCATTGTGTGAATCCATTTGGAGTGTGTACACATATTTGGAAGAACATGCACTTTTGATATTCTGCATTCTTATATCCCACAAACACGTTGTTCAATCCTTCCCAAAATGGTGTACGTGACAAGTGCCATTGTTTCGCTACGTCACAATTCAGTGCATGAGATAATCAAGTTTCCAGTTAAAATTTCCCTCAAATTAATCACCTTAACTGATGGAAATTTTGATATATATTCACCAAAAATGGCAAGTTGGGAGTGCTTTAGAATCGTCTTACGATTCTAAAGCACTCCCAACTTGCCATTTTTGGTGAATAAATATAAAAAAAATATTCCATCAAATTAGACCAAAATGGACGAATTTTTTTTTTTTATGGACGCATAGCCTCCTTTTATCTCACCGATGTGAATGTGCAGCTGATCACGTTTGCACATTTCGTAAATTAATCCGAGCAAACTGGGAATAAGATCAATTATTGGTCCCAGTAACAAAGCAGTGCTAATTGTTATGTGCTCGATTTCATTTTTCTGGCATGCGTTCACGCTCACCATTGGTGGAATATTAATTAGGTGTAAAGGCTGACCAATCGGAGATCGCGTATCAGTCGCGCAGATTAACTCGACCCAGATTAACTAAATTGTTACAGCACTGCCCACTCCCCCGGCGCATGTTCACAAATGTGTACGTGACAACTGGCCTTGTTTCGCTACGTCATAATTGAGCCAGTGCATGAGATAATCAACTTTATTATATAACTGAGATTTTTGCCGAGAATGATTTGACTTTTTTCTGCAAATATATCGGAAAGTTGATAACATTTTCTGAGCAAATGCGTAATAATTACTAATTTAATATTCGTCAACATTCGATATCGTTTACAGAAAATGTACACTATTATCACTATTATCAGATTTATCTTTGTCGAAAATCTCATGTGATAAGCCTGATTACCTCATGAACTGGCGCAATATTATAACACGTCGGGCAAAACATGTCTATACAGGTCTGTACTCAAACCCACAGGTGGAATAGTCGGACGTGTGACACAAAGAAAATGACCATTTCAAAAATATCCATTACCCCACCCACTTGATCTCGTTCTATTATTAACGTCATGTACAGTACGATACCAGGTGGGTGGGATAATGAGATTTTTTTAATAGGCATTTATTTTGGTGTCATATGTCCGAGTCTTCCACCTGTGCTCACCATATGAGTAAACACAGATTGCAACGCACAAGCTTGTCCGTGGCGTTGCAGCTGATGGAACAGGATATCGGTCATTGGGTCATTGCGTCATCATTACTACACTTTTTTCTACACGCGTTTACAATAATGGATTGCACGGACCTGCGTAGATCTACATTCTACATGAACATGATGAATAAATAAAACATGACGTTAACAATTCTTGGATTCAATATATGTATTACATGCGAAGATAACAGTGAAAACTTATGGCATATTATAGGCATTGGCGACGTCGTTCATTCATAGTCACAGTGAGAATCGATAATTAGGGATTATTTAACACAAACACAAACTTTAATTCAAATTTTAATAATGACAATGCAAACATGAAATGAACAAATATTCCCGAATTTACCATAAATATTGGGACAGAATTTTTTTTTTTTTTTTTTTTTACATTATATTTTGGGACACTAATTTTTTAAATTATTTTTTACTGTCCCAATATATACGGTAAATACGGTATGCAGAATTATTATACTGAATTTATTACATTATCACAGCCATAATGGCTGTGATAATGTAATAAATTCAGTATAATAAAAATTAATAAATTTAAAAAAAAATTGAAAATTTCTCCCTCAAAGTATACTTTGCTAGTAAAGTATACTTTGCAATGTTGATGAAATAGGCTACAGGTCTCCCGATCCGCAGTCCGACGCTCTACCTACTGAGCTAATCCGGCCACCTTCCTTCTCCTTGCATGTATGAGGTAGCTTTATATCTCGCTGCAACTTTCCCGCTTTCTAGGCAATGGGTTGCTATAGATCTAGGTCACTACACTGCAGTCACCCTACTGAAATTGGCACTGAAATTTCATTAAAATTTGATGAAATTACTGAAATTTTGGAAAATGTGTATGAGCTAGTTCATTGAATTCAGTGAAATTGCAGTGAAACTTCAATGGTCATTTTCACTGGGGCATAAATGGCATGGATTTGCGGGAATAAGGTTTCATATTCGCGTACTAAAAAATCACATATAATCCATTGGAAAAACACATTCTGATTCAAACTTTTAAGTACTATTATTCAGAAAAAATACAAGATGAAACAAGAAAGAGTGGACAAGCTCACCTGCTAACCCTTTTCATGCTGACGATACACTATTTTATATTTGTGGAAAATCCTAGATATTTTCTTTCTATGCGCTCAGAAGTATATGTCTCGGCCACCATTTGAACCGTCTCTGTCTCGTCCAGACGGTTCAAATGAGTGGTCACAACATATACTTTCATTGAGAAATAACAAAAATAAAATATTTAATAAATTGTATATACCGTATTCATTCTAATAAACGCCCGGGCGCTTATTAGAATCATCGGTAAGTCACATGTCGGGGGTGGGCGATTAATAGAGGCAATGGTTTTTGGTCCGAGTAAAAAATGTCAAAAAGTGAAGAAAACGATTGGATTTGTAAACCTTACAGACGTTCTATGTACTCACGGTGTAGTCTTAGCAATTACTACCGTATCGGACGTTTGTATTCAGATAATCTGTATGTTTGGACTGGTCCATTTCTCATAAGAATAATTACTTTAGGATCAGTAAGTATTCGGACATACCCCAAATCCGTAAATTTCTCAAAATATCTCAACAATAACAAAGGGACATCACTCTTTGAACATATACTATCTGGTCAAATCGTCCCCAGACCAAAATCGTCCCCATACCAAATCGTATTTTTTTATATTTTTTTTGATAATCAAGCAAGCCCATCATCATATCTGGTTCCCGGTTTTGCTGTACAATATTGTGCGTTAAACCGTGACCGGGTACCGATGGCTGTCAACGACGAATAAGGAAAATGCTAGGCAGCGCTCCAGTTAAGTTGCGGAACTGGATTGTATATTAGAACCAGATAACGACTATAGTGACTCTGCAATAATTGTTAAACAAGGCGAAACTGTTGTGGGGAGATATCACCCAGGTGATCGCAGTTACTGGGGAACCGTGCCCTCCTCTATCGGGACATTTGCAAGGGGAGGTGGCCTTGAAATTCCATGTTCCTACAGAATATTTGGACGCAAAGAACGAAAGGCACATGTCCGCGCGTTACTAAAAAGGGAAATACGGAAAATTACAGTTTGACAGGTATGTTCATTTTTCTTTCCAGAGGAGGCCATGGGCGTTTATTGGAGGTCCCAATTTTTGTAAAATCGGGCAGAAAATGTTCATTTTTTTGCCCAAAAATGGGGGGTGGGCGTTTATTAGAGTATGGGCGTTTATTAGAATGAATACGGTACCCGTAAAGGTGTATTTCAAAAGGAATGGGTTGAATGGTACTATTTCCTTATATTTCCTTATATCTTTTGGCAAGTGGGCATATACTAAGGGGATGAGCAGTAATTTCATTAACCCTTTCAACACTACAGACCTATATAGTGATAGTGGCAAACAGTATAGATCCAGATGAGCCGGCTCGAGACAAAAACACCCCCTTTCATAAATGAACTAGTCCGAAAATCATTTTGTGACAATTGGATTGGTCGCAAAATGAAATTATCAAAATCATTTCCAGTTTGGTGAAAGGGTTAATATATAGTCATGAATTATTTTGTTATTTATGAAAACCTCAGGTATGTTTTTATATAGACAGAAGGAAATCTTCATGATTTTTTGGGGTCATTTTCAGGGCATACTTTAAGTCCATTTCCTGTTAATAAAAAAAACCCACTGAATGAGAACCTGCAAATTAACTTTCTCTGGCCTGACTGACAAGCAGACAATTCATCATGGAACCCGGAAACAAACCATTGTCCAGTTCCATCCCACACTCTGGGCATGAATGTTCTGACCCCACTATGTGTTTATGGCCAATCTGGGAAATGATTTCCAAGGATTCTTGGAAGACTGGAATCATCCCATTAGCTGCACAGTCCCCTGTGCTCCAGGACAATTAACCCATTTCATGCTGAGGATTTTCTTTAAATATGCTTAGAAGTATATGTCGCGACCACCATTTGAACCGTATCATCGAGACGGTTCAAATGAGTGGTCGCAACATATACTTTCATTGAGAAATAACAAAAATAAAAATAAAATATTTAAAAAATTCATACCCGTGTATTCCGCATGTACACACTTTTATTCAGATAGATAGATATAATACAATTCGCCTGTGACTGGAGAAATTTGAGAAATGCCGCCTGTGACTGGAGAAATTTGAGAAATGCTAGCTTATTGGGTGTATGGCTGGGCTTGTGTCTGATTCGCTAGCTAGCATTCTCTATCCGTAGCAGTCTGACGAACATCTATACTGTTTGTTACGACCGTAGCATCTGTTTCACTGATTGCATAACAAACAGTGCAAACCCTGACTAAACTCTGCTCTGGGTCTACACTGGTTGAAAAGATCATAGCATCATTGTGTCAGCCATTGTCACAATTATGTAAATAGTTGCGCCTGGCCATTATAAAGACTGTCAGTAGAAGGTGTTGCTGTATTCGTGTCATTAGTTGATTGATTGAATGTATTGTCTGTTTATTAACCCTTAGAATGCGGGGAACCGGTCTGCTGATAATTCATATTTTGTATTTTCTCTCAGTAAAACATGGTTTGGCAGCATTTTAGAATCATTTCCATTGGAAATGATTCTAAAGTGCTGCCAAACCAAGTTTTTGATGAGAAAAATGGAAAAATAAAAAATATTCAGCAGACGACACAAATTAATTCAGCATTATAAGGGTTAAAGGTGCATGCCCACTCAGTAAGCACAAACAGTTCTTTATATCAGAGACATTTTCTGGCAAAATAAACATTAATTCACCATTACCACACGTATTGAATGGCATTATAATACATTTTATATCAGACGTACCTTTCCACACTGATATCAGGGGCGATAACAGTGTTTCCTTAAAATGTTAACGGACATTACTTTTTATACTCTGTATTTATTTTTTGATGTGAAATTATCATACTTTATAATCTGTCGAAAATATTATTTTTTCAGGTGACGCATTTAATTAGTATAAATAATTTAAAAAATACCATGCCTCATTTGCATATGAAAATAGCCTGATACCAATGCGGTCACTATCAGTAAAATAAATATTACCGGTACTAAATGATTATATCTGTATAGTGGCCACTCGTAATCTTTAAAACTGGGGGAATAGTGACACAATTATACACTTATTTAATTCCTATAAAGAACATTTTGTGCCTATTGAGTGGGCATGTACCTTTAACCCTTTGAACCCCAAAGCTCGCTATAGCGGTTTATGCAAACAGTGCAGTTCCAGATGAGCCGGCTCGTAACGAGCCGTCTCATCAGGATCTGCACTTTTTGAAAGTAATTTTCATACCTTTAAACAATAATAGCTTGTACGTGTAGGTGAATGTGTAAAACCAGTGTTGCACATTGAGATTTAATTTCCCGTATTTTAATTGTCTCATCCGACAGACCAGTGGGTTTGGAAATACTATGTTAGTATTTTTCACACCTAGGGTGAGGATTTAACTCGCAGCCTCCGATATTGAAGTCCAATGCCACATACCCTAAGCCACGGCCCATCCCTCACACCCAGACAATTTGGGTATCTTCCCAAACTGATCCTTGGCTATGCTGGTATACACTAATCTGTCCAACACTGGCAACAGCTCATTTATTAACCCATTACATTTGGAATACCCCTTTCATTTTTATTTTTCTTATTTCTCAATGAAAGTATATGTTGTGACCACTCATATGAACCGTCTCAACGAGACGGTTCATATGGTGGTCACAACATATACTTCTAAGCACATAAAATAAAGAAAATGTTTAGAACTTTTCCCAACAAAATGACATATCCTCAGCATGAAATCACAGGTTGAAGTAACGGACCGAGGTCTATAAATACATTAAATATGCCTAAAAGCATCCAAGCTTTTTTTTTTTTAATTTATGGATGTTTTTAGGCATATTTAATGTATTTATATAGACCTCGGTCCCTAACTTCAACCTGTGCATGAAATGGGTTAACAGTCAACAAATGTCCAACATGAAGCCCTGATAAGATAATGGTCAATGTCTGTTAATGACAGGTGATAATTAAGACACCAGTAAGATACTCTATCTGTCAAGGTGGAGTGTAGCCTTCAGCACTGGACATTTCTGTAATTCAGCCAATAGCCAGGATGAGCTTGACCATTAAGTGCTGGGACAGGGGTATAAAACATTTGAGAAATAATGTCGCTATTTTATTTATATCCACTCAAAAGTTAATGTTGTTACCACTCATCTGAACCGTCTCGTTGAGGTGATTCAGATGAGTGGTAACAACATACCTATACTTTTATCGAGAAATAAACAACATAACCAGATTTTTCTCAACAAAAATACTGTATACAAAGGGGCTAAATTGATGTCAGATTCTTAGCCTCATTTTTACTCAAATTAATTGTATGTCCCTAGATCTTATGGAGAGATGAAGAAATTAACCTGTTAAAGGCGGGAACCGAAAATGTCATCTGCTGTTGTTTCATGTTTTGACAGCACTTCAGAATCATTTCCATTTGAAATAATTGTAATGTTTTTTCATGAGTATAATGGCAAATAAAACATACACAGCAGACGACAAAATATAATTCAGCATTGTCAGGTTTAATGCACCGAGTATGGAAGGTGTTGGCGCCAATTCCCACCCGTAAATATAAGCCGAATGAATGAAAGTGTTAATGCAATTATTGTCTTGTTCCTGATCTGTCATGGTCTATACTGATTGCAATTTAGGGATAAGCCCAATTTCTCCAATCAAAAGCACAAGATCACCAGAAAAACACCTACATATACATTTATAGTGACAAATCACTGGCCATGCAGTCATCTACAGTGTGGATGGGACAGACAAATCATGAGCCAAACATCTACCTTGATAGTTTGTGATGGACAAATCATGAGCCAATCATCTACCTTGTCAGTGAGTGATGGAAAAATCATGAGCCAATCATCTACATTGTGAGTGTGTGATGGACAAATCAGGAGCCAATGAAATACTATTTGACAATCTGTCTTGACAATAACTAACAAATCAATTTCCCAGTCATACATCACAATAATATTACAATGTTATCAATTTATACCAAGCATGGTGGAAACTAGCAAATTGATAATTCAAAATAGCCACTTTATACTGATCGCAGTGGCACTCAGAAAATCAAAATTTCAAAATGGCCACCAAATTGCAATACATGTATGTAATATATAATATATATCTTTGTAGCATGTCTGCTATAAGTGCAGGAAATTAGCAGACATTATGATATGTGCACCAACAGCAACAGTGTATTGTTAACTATTTGCATGCTGGGAAAACATTGAGCTATAAATAGTTAAAAAAAATAGCAGACAAAATTTTGTTATATTTTCACTGATTTCTCCCTGAAAATATCATAAATATGTCTTGGCACGCGGATTAAATTCTAATGAAATTCCAAGACATATTTACAGAGAGAAATAAGAAAAATATTCCCAATTTACTGGCTGTTATTTTCATTGCTAGCATACAAAGAGTTAAAACCAGAACATTGTCAGTTTATGCTAATCACGGTGGCCATCAGCAAATTGGAATTTCAAAATAGCCATCATATTGTAATTGCATATGTAATTATGTATAATATGTCATATCTATGGTTATAGTATCTCAGCTTTATGTGAGTAAAGTTTGGCAGACAATCTGATATGTGCACAGACAACTACAATGTACTGTTAATTTGTACCTGCAGAAGCTGTATGATATAACTGACAGTTACATAGCAATGATCGCACCTTATATTAAGCTGAAACTGGAGAAATGGGGGCTTACAGAACTTGTGATAAGTGTAGATCCTGATCAAATAGCACACTACTGCAGCGTGATACCAATCTATATTGCTTGTTAGTAGCATGACGGGTGTTTCATTGACGGAATGGCGAACAGTGCAGATCCTGATCTGGATCTACACTGGTTGCAAAACTCATAAGCCCCATTTCTCTAGTCACAGCCACAAACTAAGCTGTTACATTCATTTTAATGTAAAAATTCACCCCTAAATGTATAGCATTGCCTATTCCATGCTAATTGTTTGACTATTCCGTTAATTAGAAAACAGAAAACAACAAAACCTGCTTGTTGGAATCCTGGAAACATAAGTGGGCTGATGTTGGAAATATTTGGTTGAAAGAAACTGAAGTAAGAAATTTAGGCCACATTTTCAACCCCAATTAACTGGAATGGACTGTGATATGTTTATTTTACGACCAATTAATTGTCACAAATTGATTTTTAGCCTAGTCTATTTATGAAAAGGGGGTGGTTTTTTATAACAAATATGACAATGAATTGCAAAAAGTGCAGATCCTGATGAGACGGCTCGTTACAAGCCGGCTCATCTGGATCTACACTGTTGCAAACACCGCTATAGAAATTCATAGTGTTGAAAAGGTTAAATTGGTGGACAGTAACTTCAGACAAATGATGCCAGTAGCTCATCTTGTATGTTGCATATTGTGAGCTTAATTAAAACAGGTTACTTTATGAAAATCTGAAGAATATTGACAAACACTGCAGATCCTGATGAGATGACTGATGAGATGACTGATTGGTTACTGGGTAAAACTAGTACAACTACTGTATTCAGTGAAACTGTAAATTCACATTGAATTTATAAATTCTTGATCTGGTGCCATATACCCCTCAGGACGCCATAATAATCATTTAGCACAATCTGCTTTTAGTCTTTTAAGCTTTTAACCCTTACAATACCAAATTAAATTTTGTCGTCTGCTGCTTTTCCTTTATTTTCCACTTTTCGTGATAAAAAAACATGGTTAGACAGCATTTTAGAATCATTTTCACTGAAAGTGCTGTCAAACCATTTTGTTTTATTGAGAAATTAGACAAATTATAAAACAACAGCAGACAGCAATTTCCCCACATTCAGAAGCAAAGTACAAGTACATGTACGACTGTGCCCACATGTCAATGGCAGCATTCTTCTTTCAGATAACCATCAGACATTATTGCACTGTCACCGAAATGTCACGAACATCTGAATATTAAAATGATTGACATCCCATTATTTTACAAATGGTCTCTTGTCTGTCAAGAGGTACCTTATGATGTGCGCCGCCAGCATTGGTTCAGATCATCATTGGTTCAGATCATCATTGGTTCAGATCATCATTGGCTCTGATCAGGCTGCGCAAATGCGCAGTCTGATCAGAGCCAATGATGGTTGCCATTCAGTCAATCGAGTGCTATTTATGACTCTGAATAAATGTTTTTGATCTGTCTCAATATCAGTATATATGGTGATCATACTTTACACTGGTGACACAAGTTGTAAGGACCTTTTCATAGCTGGCAAAACCAAATTTGAAGCATAGCTTCTGGCAAAAATTGTGTTATTGCTTTTACAACTGGTGTAAAACAAGTTCTAAGCATGGTCTAGAGAATTAATTTCAATTAACACTGTTGGCCATTCGTTCAGCGATAAATTCTTTTTCTTTTGATTGTTTGACATTATCTGAACAAACCCTGGTAGCTTGGTGATTTAGAGCTAACTTGTAAACTGGAAACAACTGCAATAGGTTATTTTGTATCGGAATGATTTGAACCAGCTTCAGAGCTAATCAACAAACCCGAAATAACTGCAATAGGTTATTTTTTCCTGAATGAAAGTGAATGGGTTTGATGTCCCAGCAACAGCTAAGTTTATTTAATAACGGGACCTCGGTTTCAAGTCTCATCCGAAAGACCAAAATGTGTCTTTTAGAGCTAACTGGTCAACTGGAAATAATGGCAGTAGGTTATTTTGTCACAACATGACTTCTAGTCTACAGTCACAACCTTCCTCAGCAAATGACTCCCTTACGAAATGTGCTGTGCGACCAGCATAGTCCCAGATTAGCCTGTGCATCAGTGCAGACAGAACAAGGCATACAGCAGGGATCAATCTAGGCCTTCAAAACAGGAAGAAGTTTTCACCATAAATTGGTGAAATGTGGCTGTTTGACTGGAATGTTCCCATTTTATATAGTGAAAAACTTCTCCCTCAGCCCAAAATAGGGAGAAGTGGTACCATTTAGGGAGACAAAATCGCCCACTTCGCCCTGTAAATTGATCCCTGATACAGTAGTCATCTTCATCAATAAAACTACAGTCGAACCTCCCTGAACGGCCACCTCTCTACAACAACACCTTCTCTGTAACAGCCGCTATTTTATTTCCCAAATGGATGATTTTCTTTATATCTAACCCTTAGCCTGCTGAGCACGAAAAGTGTCGTCTGCTGTTGCTTTTGCCTTCTTTCTCAATAAAAACATGTTTTGACAGCACTTTAGAACCATTTCCATTGGAAATGATTCTAAAATGCTGTCAAAGCATGTATTTGATGAAAATTCTCGAAGAAAATAAACAAAACAGTAGACAATAAAATTTAATTCAGTGTTAACCTCCCTAAAACAGCCACCTCTCTACAACAGCCAGTTTTGTGTCTTCCCATGGGTGGTTGTTGTAGAGAGGTTGCACTGTAGATGGCCGCTGCCAGCATGTCGAGGCTTTGATAGTACATGTATACAAAAAACTTTAACCAAACACTTTAACCCGACGCACATACGCATGGATGTACGTACAGACGTAAGCCAATGTGCCGACTATATCACGCTGTCTGTAAGCTGGCGCGACAAAAATGACATTAATGTTTTTGGAACAAGTGATGTTATCATTCTAGATTGTAAAACACATAATTATAATCAATACAATCAGTGGCCAGAAATATTGTAAGGTCCATTTTCTCAGCTGGTGGGCAAACCATCACCTGCCTCATTTAACTCTGTGTCTTGGGCAAACCATTTGCATTTGTTATTTTTCACATTTGTATACAATTATATCGAAAATCCCTTGGGGAACAGGCATAAAAGTTTGATACAGGTATACACATAATGTTAACCCTTACATGCTCTGCTGTTTATTTTTTAATTCACATTTTTATCAACAAGGTTTAAAATTATGTGGTGTGCGTATACCTGTATCAAACGTGGTAGGCTTGTTCCCCAAGGGAATTTTGACATTAAATTTTCTAAAGTGTTCGAATCATGTTGTAATTGAGCAAAAGGACACTATATGAAACAACAGCAGACCACAATAATTGTTTCCTGCATGCTAATCTAAACAAGAAATGGCATTGCTAAACGAAGCTAATCCCCTCACTGGCAGCCTTGATAATAAAAAAAACAAACATTTTTGCCTTACAAAAAAGGTGAACACAAGTCCTCAGTGACCTTGACCTTTGGTGGCCGGACATAGTTTGTATGCAAAACAAAGCACCATCCCATGACACGCATTGTGGCCAATCGGTGAAGCGGTTCATGAGTTATTGAAAAATGAAAGGTGTCACTAATGACATACATACGGACGCATAAATGCACTTACTTACATGGACGAACGCTATACCCCCTCTTGCCTATTGGCGAGGCGATAACAAACCAGTCGAGTCAATGTTACCACACCGTTGAGCGTATGGAGTTTGAAACAGATTTCTCACGATCCACTTTATAATGTAAAATCTCATTAAAATTGGCTTAGTTGATGGAAATGAAACACATCAATACAATGCCATAAACTAGTCGGAAATTGTTATTGAATGCCTAAAAATATAGAGCAGAATATTAACCTGAAACAAGCAGGAATTGATATATGGCAGCTGCAGTTTCACCATTTTTATTTTTTGAGTTATTTCTCTTCATAAAAGATAATTAGTCCTTCCACACTTAACCATTTGAACCCTAAAGCGGCGGGGTTTGCAAACAGTGCAGATCCATATGAGCCGGCTCATACTGAGCCGTCTCATCAGGATCTGCACTTTTTGCAAGTAATTTTCATATTTTTGAGTGCAAAAACACCACCTTTTCATAAATGGACTCGTCTGAAAATCATTTTGTGACGAGTGTATTGGTTTCAAAGTTAACGTATCAGAATAAATTCCAGTTATTCAGGGGTGAAAGAGTTAATTCTTAACAAAAAAACGTTTTTGATAGTGCATGAGAATCGTATACAGTGGAGACGATTCTTGTGTGCTGTCAAAACAGGTATTTGTCAAGAAATATTGAAAATAAAACATTTTCAGCAGACGACAACATTTAATTCAGCGTAATAAGGGTTAAAGCTATTCGTCATCATATTCGGTACTTATCAGAAAACAATAAAGAATAATTATGCTCCCTACAGTGATAGATCATTTGATTTGATGTATTGGTGTTTAACAGCCTATCAACAGCTAAGGTCATTTAAAGCCGGGCCAACAGGTTCGATCCCGCATGTAACCTGCTGCGTTGGGGAGAAAATGGAATATTTACATCAAAATAAATATATATTCAGCCCTGAAATTAGAATAACCTGACCTGGTGCCAGGTCCATGCCACATCAAAGTCAGTTGGCCCCTTCCCCTAAAAGTAATAGGATTAGGAATAATCTTATTACTCATACAAGGGGTATAACCAGATTAAACCTTCACATATAAGAATGCCAAAGATGCATCAGTAGCCGATTTCACCAACATTGCAAAGTATACTTTTCTAGCAAAGTATACTTTGAGGGAGTAATCATTTATTTTTCCTGAAATGCATTATTTCATATACAACTAACAACTGCATATATTTGATGATTAGAAGTATGCAGAATTATTATACTGAATTTATTACATTATCACAGCCAAAATGGCTGTGATAATGTAATAAATTCAGTATAATAAAAATTAATAAATTTCTGCTAAAATTGAAAATTTCTCCCTCAAAGTATACTTTGCTAGGAAAGTATACTTTGCAATTTTGATGAAATCGGCTACTGATGGCCAAACCAAGTCTCCGTAACGATGAATCCCGATCGTTAGTCACAAAATGATTTCAGACTAGTCCATTTATGAAAAGGGGGTGTTTTTGTTCTCAAAAATATGGAAACTACTTGCAAAAAGTGCAGATCCTGATGAGATGGCTTGTCTGGATCTACACTGTTTGCCAACAACACTATACCATACCACTATACAGGCCTGTGGTGTTGAAAGGGTTAAGTAATGGGTATGAGCTCTTTTCATGCTGAAAAGGGGGGCTTTTGACTTTTGTAAAAAGTCTGAAAATATCTACTGGTATTTGCGTTAAAACAAGCAGGCTGGTAGCATAGTATGCATTAATTAATGACTGCATGTGTAGTCTTGCATGTGTTACGGCAATGCACCCCACAAGAAGTTGACACGACAGAAATTAACAACTTTATTACACCAGATTTTTGTAAAAGAATGTTATCCTCTCAATGTCAAATGTCAGTTTCACCTTTCAAATTGTGTACAATTATTTTGCATGATTATCTGTGGCTGTGGCTGGAGAAATGGGGCTTATGGGTTTTGCGACCAGTGTAGCCCCAGATCAGCCTGCGCATCCGAATGGAAAATGCTACATAATTACTTAATTTCTCATCAGACGTATAATGTTGTGACCACCACTCTAAGGATATGATAATTTTTGTTGAAACAATCTAATTATTTTGTTTATTTCTCGATAAAGGTGTATGTTGTTACCACTCGTTTGAACCGTCTTGTCGAGACAGTTCAAATGAGTGGTCACAACATATACTTTCAATGAGAAATAAGGAAAGTTGAAAAAAAAAGCATTTAATTTTTTTTTTGTCATGCTGACACGAGTATTCTCCATGTACTTAGTTAAACTACATATGAAACATGCACCCATAACTACGGGATATCTACCAACATCACCTTCAGGGAGACAGATCCATTTTTCATCACATAATTAACACTAAACAGCCCCTCACACTTAACTTTTTACCGGCAATCTTTATAAAAAAACACATTCCGAAATAATGATAACAAATGCAAAATGCTGTAATGGTGACTTTGATTAACTATGACATTTCTGTATCTCTCCGTCCCAGTTTATTTCATTAGTAATATCGTCAGAGAGCGACTGAGTGACTAACCCATTCAACACCACAGGCCTGTATGGTGGTACATGTATTGACAAACCTTTTGCAAGTAATTTTCATATTTTTGAGAACAAACACACCCTCTTTTCATAAATGAACTAGTCTGAAAATCATTTTGTGACGATTGGATTGGTTGCGAAATTAACATATCAAAATCCATTCCAGTTACTTAGGGGTGAAAGGGTTAACGTGTCCGACATTACCTGTGTGTGAAGGACAGCAGGTGCACTCACCAATCTGTATTGTTCTCCACCCACATAGCCACTTGTCTCCACATTACATTTCATGTGATTATACACATACAGTGAAACCTCTCTCAACCAGACAGCAAGACAACACCTGTGATCTAATTTTTTATGCGTTTCTTGGTCATTTATCTCGGGTGATAATGTCTGTACGTGATCGCATAGCGTACAACTATGGCTCAGAATGATCAAATACCTGATGTTCAGTGAAACCTCTCTAAGCCGGACACTCTGGGGACTTCCCAGGGTGTCCGGTTTAGAGCAGTTTCACTGTACATGTATACACATAAATATATATATTTGTCGAACATAGCTTTTTTTCCGCCAGATAAAAGTACAAAAATAACCAGAAATATTTGGACACCATCTGTTTTGGGCAACCCCTATAAAATAGGGGTTTCCCAAAGCAAATTGTATCAAATACATTGTTATTGTGATAAACCTGTACAACTACGGTACATTAACCTTTACACTGCTATCTTAATTTTTTGTCGTCTGCTGTTTATTTTCTATTTTCCATTTTTATCATCAAAAACATGCTTTGACAGCACTTTAGAATAATTTACAACATGCTTTGACAGCAGTTCAGAATCATTTTCAATGGAAATGATTCTGAAGTGCTGTCAAACCATGTTTTTATTGAGAAATAATGCAAGATATAAAGGAACAGCAGACGGCAAGGGCTAACATTAAATATTTGGACATACCGGTAGTTGTTGTGCACCATATATTTATATGTGTTCCCCAGAATAAATTGTGTTTCAAATGACTGGTAACAACAATTATACATTCATTGAGAAATACAGAAAAAACAGTTGGTAATTTTAATATTTTTTGATAAACCTGTTTTGACAGTGCATGAGATGTGCTGCCAAAACAAGTTTTTTGTTAAGAAATAAGACAAAACTGAAAAACAGCAGACGATAATTTTGGTCTCCTGCGTAGCGAGGGTTAAGTGAGCCATCACGCCCAGTAGCAGGCCACAGTATGTTGGGATTTGTACAATGAACCATAATATTAGGAGGGCTGTCACTCATGAGACCATCCTCATCATCAACACCCAACTATCCTGCACTCCAGATAAGCTTCATAACAGTTTATTTTTTATTTTTCACAAAACATCCAAATCTGCTGGGAACGGAAAGTAAAAATATTTGAAATAAGGTGTAATTGTATCTCTCCAGTCACAATGGAGCTAGAGTAGCGACACATACCATTATAAAGTATTATCATTGCACATCAAAAAATTAATAAAGCGAATAAATAGTAATGTCCGTTAACATTTTAAGGAAACACGCTTATCACCCCTGATATCAGTGTGAAAATTGATATCTGATATAAAATGTATAATAATGCCAATCAATACGTGGGGTAATAGTGAATGAATGTTTATTTTGCCAGAAAATATCTCGGATGATGTCCCTGATATAAAGAACAGTTTGTGCCTACTGAGTGGGCATGTACCTTTAATGGCCAATTAATTCTTCTTATTCAGAGCAAGATATGTGATGCACAGTAACACAAAGGGGCTTCTTAAATTTGCGACCAGTCTAGCCCCTGATCAGACTGCGCACCTGCGCAGTCTGATCAGGGCCTAGACTGTTCGCTATCAAGTTGAGGAAACATTCCTCGTGCCTAAAGCAAAATTTTAGATCCATATCAAACTACATGACTCTGCTACATGATCACGAACGACACTGGGTTAAAAACTCACTAAGTCCCCTGTTGATGTGGTTTGTCATATATACCCCGGGTACCAGCTGCCTAGCTCATCACTCAAGTTCGGTGACAACTGCGGGGGCCCAGCTGTTCCCGACTTTAATCATTCATTAACGCAAATCGCTCAGGTCAAAAACTCGATGTTTATTTCAAATAAAATACAAGCTTACAGGAAAGGTATTATTGAACATCAAAAGAATTACAAGTGTGTGACAGCGTTAAAATTGTGATTTATGTACATGTATCACAAAAGTGTGCCAATTGTGTTCAATCGCATACATCGTTATTGTAAAGACAAGTCTGTACAATTTACATAAACAGCTCCCTGATGAACGAAAGTTCATTACAAAACAGCAAGAATGAACAAACGTTTATTGAAAGTAAGGCAACATTATTTTTTTTGTTGAACCCTTCGAAGGCGGGGAACTGAAAACTGTCGTCTGCTGTTGTAACTTATTTTGTATTTTCTCTAAATAAAAACATAGTTTGGCAGCATTTTAGAATCATTTCCATTGGAAATGATTCTAAAGTGCTGTCAAACCATGTTTTTGATAAGAAAAATGTAAAATAAAAAATAAACAGCAGACGACAAATTTTAATTCAGCACTGTAAGGGTTAACATGCAGTAAGTACATCTATTTATTGCATAAATTGGACTTTTATCGTGTAATAACACAGTGTACCATAAATAATTGTGTAATAAGTATGCAAATGAGACCGCTACAGAAAGCACATTAGGTGATCAATACAGTGTCCGTGTATACTACTGTGCTTATGCAATAGACATAATCTATCATTTGTGATGAGTTAATATGGTATTTATTGAACTTGTTCACTGATTTCAAAAGAAACTAGATTGGTCAGTAAGCGAGGCTTATGGAATACCCCCGCGTGGGCCCAGGTACCCCTAAATATGTAAACATTTTCCATGTGTGTGGGCTTGTGACCTTGACTCTGGGCTTGGTGGGGCGGCACAAACGTGAATTTGTCACAGCGTGGTAGAGGTCCATTGGAGCAATGCATGTGTGAAATGTGAAGCAGATCCGAGCAAGGAAATAGAAGTTATAACCAATTTCTCTGATGGTAAGTTTCGTAAAGAAACTAAGTATGTGACCTTGACCACGAGATCAGCGGGGATTTGTCACAGCATGATAGTACAGCCTTAGAGGAATGCATACATGAAATATTTAGAATTTTTGAAGAAAGAAGTTATAACATATTTCTCTGATGTTAAGTTTTGTAAAGAGACTAAGTATGTGACCTTGACCTTGGGACCAGTGTGGGTCGGACGGTCGTAGATTTGTTACAGCATGATAGAACAACCTTAGAGGAATGCACGAGTGAAATATTAAGAATTTTCAAAGAAGGAAATAGAAGTTAAAACATATTTCTCTGATGTTAAGTTTTGTAAAGAGACTAAGTATTTGAGCTTGACCTTGACCTTAGGATCAGCGGGGGTTGGACAGTCGTGGATTTGGCACAGCATGGTAGTAGAGCCTTACAGGAATGCATGTGTGAAATATTAAGCATTTTAGATGAAGGAAATAGAAGTTATAACATATTTCTCCAATGTTAAGTTTTGTAAAGAGACCAAGTATTTGACCTTGACCTTGGGATCAGTGGGGGTTGGACGGTCGTGGATTTGGCACAGCATGGTAGTAGAGCCTTACAGGAATGCATATGTGAAATATTAAGCATTTTAGATGATATAGAAGTTATAGCATATTTCTCTGATGTTAAGTTTTGTAACGAGACTAAGTATTTGACCTTGACCTTGGGATCAGCGGGGGTTGGACGGTTGTGGCTTTGGCACAGCATGGTAGTAGAGCCTTACAGGAATGCATGTGTGAAATATTAAGCATTTTAGATGAAGGAAATAGAAGTTATAACATATTTCTCTGATGTTAAGTTTTGAAAAGAGACTAAGTATTTGACCTTGACCTTGGGATCAGCGGGGGTTGGACGGTCGTGGCTTTGGCACAGCATGGTAGTAGAGCCTTACAGGAATGCATGTGTGAAATATTAAGCATTTTAGATGAAGGAAATAGAAGTTATAACATATTTCTCTGATGTTAAGTTTTGAAAAGAGACTAAGTATTTGACCTTGACCTTGGGATCAGGGGGGCTTGGACGGTCGTGGCTTTGGCACAGCATGGTAGTAGAGCCTTACAGGAATGCATGTGTGAAATATTAAGCATTTTAGATGAAGGAAATAGAAGTTATAACATATTTCTCTGATGTTAAGTTTTGAAAAGAGACTAAGTATTTGACCTTGACCTTGGGATCAGCGGGGGTTGGACGGTCGTGGATTTGGCACAGCATGGTAGTAGAGCCTTACAGGGATGCATGTGTGAAATATTAAGCATTTTAAATGAAGACAATAGAAGTTATAACAATATTTCTCTGATGTTAAGTTTTGTAAAGAGACTAAGTATTTGACCTTGACCTTGGGATCGGCGGGGGTTGGACGGTCGTGGATTTGGCACAGCATGATAGTAGAGCCTTACAGGAATACATGTGTGAAATATCAAGTATTTTGGATGAAGGAAATAGAAGTTATAACAATATTTCTCTGATGTTAAGTTTACGGACGCACGGATGCACGCAAGGAAGGACGGACAGCCTGACTCCAGTATACACCCCCACAACTCGTTGCGGGGGGTATAATGATGATATGCCGAATCTCTTAATATGAAATCAGTAAACTTGTTTAAAAAATATCACATTAACTCATCACTCATCAAAGATCATCTATTTTTGATGTACATGACCGTGGAAATTCAGATATCTTATTTTTTTTGTTGTCTGCTTTTTATTTTCTATTTTCCATTTTTATCATCAAAAACATGGTTTGACAGCACTTTAGAAACATTTACAACATGGTTTGACAGCACTTCAGAATCATTTCCAATGGAAATGATTCTGAATGGCTGTGTTATAGAGTACCAATTTGATGGACTGAATGGCAAACAGTATAAACCCTGATTGAACCATGCAGATGCTTTGTCAATCTGAGACTAGACTGGTTGCTCCTTTGTTCATATGGAATCAGGTCATGAACTCTGAGTAACTTGTCTGCAGAAACCAGACCTCTTTTAATGGGCTAAATGCCCGGGTCAAATAGCTTGAGGTCACACAAAATGAATGCAGCATTGCTGTGGAAATTCTTAATTGTTGTCTGCAATTGTTATTGTGCAATTCATATAATCACGTAATAACTCTTTTGAGACTGTACCTTGATGACTAGTATTTGAGCTACACCGAGTCAAAAGATAATACTATAACATGTAGTTGTTTACAGTCATTTGCATATTACAGTTAGTTCCAGATATGATTCAGAAGACAGTCCGATGTCTAAATTGACTTTGATATTCGTATTAAAAGCCAATTTAGACATAGTTTTCTGATGTCATTTCGTCATTGATATTTGCTGGGTGTATGTAGATGAATGGATGAATTGTGCATGTAAAATATCTAAGGTTTGCATTCAATGAGTAATTAATTATAGCAATTTGAACTGTGTTGAACAAACACAGTTCTCAGGAAAAGTTTGCATTGTGTGCATTTCATGCCGAGTGGTCAGGTGCTTTCTATAAGGTCCGCGTTGCCAAGTATAAAGGCCATTGTTTGGGTTGCCAGGGAGCTCTTGGGAATATTACATTATAGAATCAACATGTGTCTTTGTCTTTTCATCTTTCGATCAAATTGAGCCTAATTCCCCAAGTCTAAAATAAGTAAAAGTAAATTAATAAAGAAATGATTCTGAATGGCTGTCAAACGATGTTTGTATTGAAAAATATGGCAAGATTAAAAGCAACAGCAGACGACAATTGTTGTGAGTAGCGGCTTAAGGGTTAAGGCACTTGTTGCATAATGAATGAATGCCAATTGCAGGCACTGGCTAATCCAATACCTTCCCAGCACTGAAACAAACAATATCCTGATCTGGTGTCAGGGGTCATACCAGCTGTGAATTAAAAATACTTTTCATACAATAAAATCATTTCAGACATTGTCATGTTTTGAGCTAAAATAATGTACAAACCATATCAGAAAATTGCATAGCCCCAAATATTTTTTATTAGAATAAAGATGGTAACTACATTAATATTACTGTCTGATCTATATTTAGAAACTACGTCCTGGTTTGCAAGAGTTATTACCCTATCACTCTTGAGTAACTCGTACGGTCGCTTCCATGTAGACATTTGAACTATTCAATTAATCAGAAAATGGGTGTTTTTGTCAAAAATTAGAAAATATCCCCAAACAGTGCAGATCCTGATGAGACGGCTCGTTATGAGCCGTCTCATCTGGATCTACACTGTTTGCAAACATTGGGAAATCAGAAAGGGTTAAGAACATCCATGCAGCCTGATCTGAGTGTATATTCAGGTTGTAAACACAAAACATATGCTTTACCTAAACAACAGCATTTGTGTCTAGCATCTGAGATCCATATCTAAACCATAGCCCCGACACGGTTCTGCATTAAATTCATTAATCCCGGCAATAATTCACACCTATTCCATTATGCTGCATGTCAGAAGCACCAGCTACAGAAATATTTATGATCAGACAATCCCTCACGTCACAAGATAGCATTGATTTTCAGGAAGACAAAATTTTACAAGTTGTCAACCAGTAAAGCCGGCACAGTTTGCCATCATCGCTACATCACATTACTGCCCGACAGGTAACCGAAACAGAATGAGGGATCATAGCTAGTTATCTCCCGTTGAATATATTTATAGAAATCTGGTCAAAGTTTGTGTAATTTAGGGTCTTACTGCTTGTAAAAAGGGCGAATGTTGCATGATTTGATTTCGACTAGTCTTGACCCAGATCATCCTACATATCTGCGCAATCTCAGATCCTGGACTGCATTATTTGCCAGATTCATATTTTCACACGTATTAAAGTTATTGCAGACAGTGTAAACTCAGATCAGACTGCACAGATGTGCAGTCTGAGACTGGGTCTACTCTGTTCGCAAAACTTTTTGTGCTCAGTAAGAAATAAATGCTGAAATACAGCATAGAACTGGATCTTTACAAATAGATTTGCAAAGGGAAATAACTAGCTACGATCCCTCATTGGCTGCTTCTCACTCGGAATATTAGCTCGGCAGGGGAATTATCTCCCTTATCGTATCTCCATTTTTTGTTGACATCCACTGTGAAACAAGGCAATCGCCAGTGAGTGTCTTACCCATGAAGGTCAAGGTCGCCCAAAAAACATTGTGTGGATAGCAATCAATGTGAGATGGCTAATGCCAAAGTTTGGTAAAGATTTAGTACATTTGTGCAGTCTGTTTGTTTGTTTGTTTGTTTGTTGGGGTTTAACAGCCTATCAACAGCTAAGATCATTTAAGGCCGGGTCAATGGGTTTAGTACTAAATCCCATATATTACCTGTACAAGTACATGTACATGTACATGTTCAAGTACATGTACAAATGGGGGGAAAATCCCAAAATCAGAGCTGAATATTTACAAAAAAAAATAAATATATCCAGCCCTGAAATCAGAATAATCCTGATCTGATGCCAGGTCTTCGCCACACCAGAATCACTTGCCCCCCTACCAAAAGCAGTAGGATCAGTAATAGTCTTACTACTTTTATAATGGGCAATAACCCAATTCAACTCCAAGGTAACAAAATGAGCCAAAGATAAAAACGTACCTGAGGACCATGGCAAACTAGGCAAATCGTGATTCCTATAAGGAGGAACCCCACCGTTAATTTACACCATCCCGTTCGCCCGACCAACCACCCACTTGTGCAGTCTGATCTAATGCATTAGTGACTGGATCCTGAAAGTAATCAAATGATTGAACGTAGCGCGAGCCGAGTTTGTTTAGCGGTAGGACCAAATCACCAATCACGTTTCAAGATAATCAACTCACCTGGTTAAATAAACATAACAAAGTAAACATTTGAAAACAAAGTAAATAAAGATCAGCCATCTCATCTGGATCTGCAGTTTTTGTCAGTATTTTTCAGATTTTCAAAAAAATATATCTCATATGATTAATGAACTAGTCAAAATAAATAACATACACCAGTCTGTAACAGTTATTTAGGAGTGAAAGGGTTAATTGGGATGCTCACTTTGGCTCGTCGTTATTGATTTCAGCGACTTATTACCCTGATCTAGCGCTATGCTTATCACAAGCACACAATAGGCCCCTTTTGTCATCCCCCCCATATAAGACAGTCAGCAACTAATGGGAAGATCAAACATCCTGGAATGAAATCTTACAGGATTTCAGATTGGAGGCCTTGATAGAAGTATGAGTGATGAGATTCTCAATTTATGACAGTGGAATTCAGCAAGTATAAAAGACCACAAATCACAGAACGCTCACTACCAAATAACCAACAGCCAAACCCATATTCCAGCTTCTAAGACTCCTGTTAAAACACCTGTATCCACTAATACACAGCCGCATCAAATGAAATCTTTGTCAAACTACTAAATGAATACAGTGGACTAGTTGAAAAAACTGGTACACACACAAGAAAGGTTTAAACCAGTATTAAATCTAGCCTGGGTGCTTCGTTGAAACAGACAATATTTTCGTTCCAAAATGATTTACATAGGCAGTAAACAATTTTGCATAAGGACCATAACTCAATGTCAAGTGGGAGACAGACAGGTTCCATGGCGATGGATTGTTGCTAGGAGAAAGCGGGTTTGTTCCATCGGTGGAATGGCAATTAGAAAACGGGGCTTAATTAACCATTTTGACTCTAGACCGCAATCACAATGTATGCCAACTCTGTAGATACAGATGAGACGGCTCGTAAACATCAGAATCTGCACTGTTTTAGAACATTCCTTAATTAGTTTTTACACCAGTGTAACCTATTATCTACTGAATCAATGAATGGTCTGAAAATGAACATGGAAGAGCCAATTCCAGATAATGCAAACAATATGCTAACCATTAGTCACGATGATAACAGTTGACTGGTGTAAACAAAAGTATTTAATTCTCCGTAAAATCACATGTATGGTGGACACATTCAAAGAGAAGTAAATAAGAAATTCATGACAAAATATCATGGAATTTGCCTCAATGTATATTTTTCTATTTGTAATGAAAAACTGTAGATGAATCAGCAAGTACAGAATCAGAGTACTAAAAGTAAAGAATTTTAAGAAAGTACTGAGATTCAGTCCCACATAATTGTGACATGGACAATGAATCCATCCTTACCGGGATTCATATCTCCATGGCGAATCTTACTGGTAAGGGATTCACAAATGGAAAGAAGTGGTTCGGTGTAGTAACGCTACCTGGTAACAGATTCTGATATGTAGCTGTGACTGGAGAAATGGGGCTTATGGGTTTTACGACCAGTGTAGATGCAGATCAGACTGCATCCGCACAGTCTGATCTGGATCTGCACTGTTCGCCATCCCATAGATGAAACACCAGTCGTGGTTGTAACAAGCAATATCGATCGTTACAAAGCTACAGGAGTGTGCGGATTGATCTGGAGCTACACTGGTCACAAATCGTATCAGCCCCATTTCTCCAGTCACAGCCAGATAGCGTGGTTTCAGTGATGGAAGGATGTTGTAGCTTCAGTCAGTGTGAAACATGTTATACTCTCCATTGACAGGTGCATTCTTGTCTGTATATTATGACATTAGCTGTTGAACAGACGTAGAATGCCATTCAGTAGTCATTCTTCGTTTGTTTGTTCATTCATGTGTTCAGTCAATCAATCAATCAATCAATCAATTAGCCAACCAACCAACAAGCCAATCAATCAATCAGCCAATCAATCAATCAAGCCACATTCTGATGACATATCGAGCAATACAGTTTGCATACATGTTCATTTGAATTACTATGCACGTTTGGAAAACACCTACTCAGCAGTTTACAACAAAATTTGATATTGCAAAAAAACGTGGCTGGTCAACAAGAAATAAGCAAAACTTAATCAGACTGTCACACAAATGTTTTCTATGTATTCCAATTGCAGTAAATGGGCAAGAGCAAATTATACTTGTCTACTAAGACCGGCTATCTCCAGAAACCCCGACGCTTGTTCCCAGGAGAGACTGAAGGCTTCTGACAGTTGCTATAGCGACATCATTCAGTGCAGATCTATCAATGACAATCCATCATGAGGGATTAGGTGAAGAAGGCAACGAATGGACAAATCTATATTCAAGCAGGGAACACAACAAAATTCTCGACTTCGCAGCGGGTACCAGTGTTACTGATCTCTCTATGCATCTGTATGACAATATAGATGCTGTTTAGTCTGTGCATCCTCTGGATGCACAGACTAAGCAGTATCTATATTGTCTTATAAGAAAATTCTCGACTCCACGGGGGAGACCTGTGAATACACAGATCTTCTATGCACCTGTATGGCACTATAGATGCTGCTTGTCTGTGCATCAAGTCTGGATTCACAGACAACCAGCGTCTGTATTGTCACGAAATATGCAGCAGAAAGTGTGCATCTGTCAATGTAGATCCTCAGCAGAATGTAGCAGTGCTGAACGAACTGATCAGTGTACACTGGTTGCCGAGGCGATGGCAAATTTCTCGTGCCAATGAAATCTATAATTTTCACTTAGACCCATGGAATCAGAGATGTCTGGCAGATATATATTGTACATTATCCAAACTCCACTCAAGTCTGTGTCTCGCATGCTGTCTATCAATGATATGACATTAATAACTGACATTGTTCACCTTGTGCCACATTTTCTTACCTCGTATGTAAATTCCCAGTGAAAATTCCACTCTTGCTAACATAGGATTACAAACACTTCAATTTCCACCGTTGATTAATTAATGAGTACATTTTATCATGAATACATGCAGAGCTCCAGATAAGGTGCATATGGGTGTATTTTACGCAATTCTTTTAGCTGAATACGCATTCATTATCAAAAGTGGGAGTACAAAATACGCACAAAAATGTGAAAATATGCATTGAATTTCAAATTGAGTATTAATGAAAATACTGTCATAGAGTTGAAAATTCACTTAGTTGAGCTGCAAAAAGATGCTTTTTGCAGCTCAATTAAGTGACTGTTATATTTTTTTTTATAATGTGTGCCGTATTTAGTAATGAAAAAAATCAATAATCCATTTGTAAAAGTAAAATACGCAATGATTTTGAAATCAGGGGGTACAGTACGCTTTAGACACAAAGCTTATCTGGAGAACTGTACATGTTGCAAATTCCACTCTGGCTTACCATCTTCTGAAAATGCACCTATTGCTTACATGAATGGGATTTGCATACATTGTAAATGCCACTACTGCTTACATGGGATTTGTACACACACTGCTAACTCATCTCTTGTTTACATGAGATTTGTATTACAAACATACAGTTCATCTTTGCTGCACCTCCATCGATCCTTGCCTACATGGGAATTGGACCTGGTTACATGAGATTGCATCACATACATTAAAAGTCCATCATTGCTTACATGTGTTTTACAGCACACACATACACAATAAAAGACATGGGATTTGCGCTGAATTATTTACTCTTATTTACATTGGATTTATTTTACAAACACTACAAATTCACCCTTGCTTACATGGGACTTTCACCATTACATGTACACTTCAAATGCAGCCCTTGAGATGTGCGTCAATCGCTGCAATCCACTCTATGTTTGTTTGCTCTATCACCGACACTTCACAGGTCAACCATGCTTACATCTATTCTTGCTTACATGGGATTTATGTATCATACAGCATATGCATCTTTGCTTACATGGGATTTGCAAAACACAAACTACACTACAAATTTTACATGGAATTTGCATCACATAGACTACATAGGTTACATGGGATTTGCATCACATAGACTACATAGGTTACATGGGATTTGCATCACATAGACTACATAGGTTACATGGGATTTGCATCACGGATTGCATCTCGGACCCTGTTAACCCTTTCAACACTAGAAACCTCTTTCCTAATGTTTGCAAATGATGTAGATCCAGATGAGACGGCTCGTATCGAGCCGTCTCATCCGGATCTGCATCATTTGTAGATAGTTTCTGAGTTTTTACAACAATACACCTTGTTTTTACGAATGGAATAGGCTAAAATTCAACATAGAACATACCATTCAAGTTACTCAGGCGTGGAACAGTTAGCCCCTGACATGGGTATTTCTGTCACACAAGCGGCAAACCGTGACATTGTTTACATGGCGTCTGGTTAGCATCACTCGTAGTGCTATAGACACCAGATTGCACATGGGATTTACATCGCCAACAATGCAAGGACACCCTGGCTTACATGAGATTGCCATACCTCAAGCTGTAAACGCCAACCTACTGTCTGTTCCATGTTTTTCTGCCGACAATCTTTTGGCCATTAAACGTATTAAATCTAAAACATATATAAATGTAAGTACTTTTTCATCAATAACAAAAAAGTCACCCTCCCCACAATATTGTGTTTGATGAAATTCCATCAAATATTGATTTTATAGCGAAAACACGATTTTCCTATGGGAATTTAACATGGGGGGAAAAGAGGTGGAAGTGAAAGGGGAGGAGCAAAAAAAAAAGAAGAAAAATTTTGTAAATTGACTACGAAACCTGGGTAGATAGCTTGGAAATGATGTATCTAAGAAAACAAGTTAGATTTTGAAAATCGGTCCACAAATAATAAATTATTTAAAAACATCTATTTTTAGCCCCCATGTTAAATTCCCATAGGAAAATAGTTTTTTCACAATACAATCCATATTTGAAGGAATTTCATAAAATAATTTGTTTTGGGGAGGGTGACTTTTTTGTTATTGATGAAAAAGTACTTATATTTAAATATTTTTAAGATTTAATGTGTTTAATGGCCAAAAGATCGTCGGCAGCAAAACGTGGCACAGACAGTAGTGCATGTGCACAGGTGGAAGACTCGGACCTATGACACCAAAAAAATGGAAAATTATTTCTAATTTTAGTTTTTATTATTCATACTCACCTGAATGGTTGCAAACAGATAGGTTGCTATGAAATCGTCCTAATAATAAAAATCTGCCTACTCTAATCACTCAAATAACCCACCATAGACCATTCCGCTCTACCCACAGCCAATTGGCTAGTCCGCTATTTAAACTCCTCCTATTATTGTTAGGTATACAGCTTCAAAAAGTTAATCATTTCCATATGGAAATGAAACTGCTAGTAAAATAGCCTGAAGTATACTAAGTAGGGAGAAGATAAAACCATCAAGCGGGGACGGGAGGAGGGTCTACCTTACCATTCAGGTGAGTATGAATAATAAAAACTAAAATTAGAAATAATTTTCCATTTTTATGTCTTCAAACTAACCTGAATGGTTGCAAGAATTCGTAGTGATGGTGGGAGGTATTCTCACTACTCATACTCGACCGGAATGGTAAGGCAGATTAAAAACCCTCAAAACAGACAAAAATATTTGGCCTAGGTACAAACTTGGGTGTTACCTATATGTAATAACATGGTCTCACCCTAGAATCATAGGGGCGCCCAAAGCGGGCCCCCCCCCCTTTTCTACGAAAGTAGAAGAGAGGTGGATAAAGACAAGCACCACCACGCTAGTCTCGTAGACTGACTCGTAGACTCCAACCTGCTATACTTGGTTAGAACGCCGGAGAATACTCATGGTATAGCTGCTGCTACCAGACGAAGCCCTGGCGAATGTAGTCGCCCGGCACTTCACACGCAATAGCTCAACTGAGATAAACTCAAAGTATATACATAGTCTCATGACGACACACGACTCGTACATATCGAGAACACAGTATAAAACGCCCTAAGCACTAAGGTCATCCTAACAAGCAAGTGCTGAGGAGTTAAACTGGCCCTAAAGCCAGATCAAAACCTATACCAGGGTTTGACACTAACTTTTGGCCCAGGGATTCCGCAGCATGGACATCCCTATTGTTACATTATGTTGAATGGGATTTTCTTGAAAATGCAGTGATTCCTCCTACAAAACAGGGATCCTCGGGATCTCGGGACACTGCGAGTGTCGACCCCTGTATACCTATAAACCCATGTATAGTAGACAAAGAGAATAGAATCATTAACCCAAAGTGAAACACTATCCTTTTGCAACAACACTGCTACAAACTAGATAGGTAGCCTCGCCCTAATTGAAACATGTACAAAACAATGCCTCCTGGGCCAGCGTGATGAACCGTAAGAACCATAGATCACCACAGATCCCCGTTCATCAACAAAAGCAAGTGAAGTTCATCGAGCGGTGAGTCACACTTACCAACCCCCAGGATTCCACTGGGACTGTAAAGACAAAAAACCGAATAATCGGGTAATCAGAAAAAATCGCAGACTATCGCGAACAGGTAGATCCAAACAGCCTCCTAAACTTGATGCTACCGGCTGATAAACCCACAACTGCACCCGCTGCTACTAACGGACCCAGTTCTTAAACATCTCCCTGAGATGCCAACCCCATGTCGGTCACATGAGGAACATGGAGAGAAAAGGGGGTTACTTTCCGGAACACCACATATGTATTCCGGAACACAAATCAGTACTCACTTATATGCATAAAATAAGTTAAATATAGCCTTGGCCCAAGTTTCGGCTACCATGAGCACCCGAATAACTACAATAACACTGATTGCAAGACGCAAAAACATCACCGCGCTGTGACAGGACCAAATTGGGCCATGTCTCGCTGTAATCATAGATGAACAGATGTGTTGTCCCAACTTCTTCCGATAAAACAATCCCCAAATACGTTGGCTGCACGCTTAGATCAGACATTATACGAATAACGTGATGAATAAATCAATATCTCTGAGCGCTGGAATATCAAATGGTAATCGCCTAGACGAGAATGATTACGGGTAAATAAAACAATAGGATTATTGGCAGAATTGTATTTAAACGAAATAATTATATCCAGATATACCCGCGCCGATCAAAAATCGTACTTTTAATTGTAATCCGTACTACCGTCTATCTAACGTATTTCCCGGAATAAATACGGAAAATTTGTAACAGTTGGCAGTTACGCATCTCCTGCCAGTGCAGAGAGCGATCATAGAAAGAAGTTGAGACTACATGCACCTCGTGCATTTAGGGCCTAAACAACTCAGCTGCAGAACCACTTACTGTAGAATAAACTCAAGTAATGGCCCTATCTATCCAACGGAAGACAAAGGATTGCGATACCTCCCGTTGGCTTAAAATTGGTAATAAGAAACTTTACGGTCGGACCGGATGTCCTAATTCTTCCGAACCTAATGCTTCATCGCACGGACTGGACAGAAAGTGTGAACCACTGTCGCTGACAGGCGTGACGGAGGGGCAGGCCCGAACCGAACATAACTGATTCCAGATCATGTGAGAAGGGATAAAGTATCTGAGGGAGAAATCTCGGTTCATAGGAGAAACTGCTGATGTGTAAACAGTAGTGTGCTTCTATTTAACACAATTAACATATTGAAATACCCAATTGCTTCAGAAATGATGGAGTGACAACAGCATGTTGTATATACAGTCGATACGCGTTATGTCGACATTGCTTACATCGATATACCTGCTTATGTCGATGTACGCTAGTGGTCCCGGCCGAACTGCTATATAAACTCATACATTACATACCTGATATATCGATATCGGAAATGTCGATATTTCGTTTATATCGATGTGGAAAACAAGTCCCGATGGTATAATTAATACACATTATACTGTAATGTCGATATGCAATTTGAACAGCGGGCGTCGTAAAGTCTGGTCAAACTTAATTGGCACAGGTAAGTTTTTCACACATACAAAGTGATCAAAACATGCCGCCGGTAACCGTGTTACAATCGCGGAATACCGTCAAAGCCGACCACGTAAGCCGTGGTCAACCAATTAACGACAGTGTGACGTGAAATCACAAAAATACTCTTGTTAATAGCCAATTTATTTGCCGGACATGAATCGATCCGTAAATGCCATAATCATTAACGGACGCTTGTTTATAATAATTACAATTGAGTGAATTACATGCGATCTTATAAACACGAACAGTAGGTATCTCAAATCACTTCCTTAGCAATGTCCAACATGCAGTACATGGGTCCGAAGTTATACTGGAACGAGTAAATTGAAAAGTCCGAATCGGTACGTGGGCGCAAACAGTGGAAAAAATAAAACCGACGTTTGAGCCTTGCCGCAACAAAACCACAAATGGATACCCCCATCCGGACAAGATAGCACTGGACACCAACGGATGCAGAAGCCATTCCGTCAGAACCGGAGATGACCGCAGAAACCATAACCACCTGTCCGTGCAGAACAGAATCCGCCGCTGTCAACCCCCGGAACACTGCCAAAAGCTAAAACATGTTGATGTGTCCCTGAGTTTCCTGCACTGACCACCAACCCGAAACACACCGATGTAGGGGCTCCAATGAGACCCCCAGCCTTCTCACGACGCGTCTGTGGACAGAAAGCGAGTAGGAGGAGGTAACACTATGGGAAATCCCTGTAGGAACCAGACCTCCACTGCCCACCATCTGATACAACGTAGGAAGATGGTGATCCTAGGCAGAGACCGATCCAAAGGATCGGGGTGCGGCCTCCATAGCCCTAGTAAGTAATACTGGAGGTCGCAGACATAACCTTCCCCTATTCTGCACCCCGAGTCCAGGAGTGCAGAAATTTCCTAGCTGACAGAGAACCTCTGACCAGTACCCGGAAACTAAAACAAGATGCCACGCACCCTGTCCAAAGGTACTATGATGACTGATAGATCGGTCAATAAGCTCATTCCCACCTAAGAAAAATCCTGTGTGGGAACCAACTACGACTACTCTAGATAGGAAAAGAACCTAGAAGAGTAACAAACCCCATACCACCGCCAGATACCGTATCACACGGAACTAAAAGACACAAAACTCGGAAACAACTTAAACTTCCGAGAGCATCTGCGGAAGGGCACGTGGAAGTACGAGACCCGCAGATCTATGGAAACAACCCAGTCTACCGGGCAAATGGCGCTCCGACCACGTCCCGAACTTCCTCTATAGCACTATACTTCAAGAGAGAGACTACTTAACCCTTGAAAATACCCCCGTCAGGGGAAACGACCCCACAGGAGGTAGACAAGAAGGAGCAGCAGGAGGGACCATCGGTACCGTAGCTGCCCTTTGGCCGTTCGATCGCACAATTATCAGAGGTCAAAAGAGGCGAACGAAGCAAAACTATGGCCGTTCAAGAAAAAACGAGCCGGCTATCACTGCGTCTCACCTGGACAAGAGCATGTCCATAGAAAACTCCAAAGACATGTTGACAAGAGGCTTAGCGGCACACAAATCGCCGACTGAAGCACTGCGTCCAGAGACGATGAATCATACTGATTCAAACATAAATCGAAAGTTGGCATAGCCACAATCGACTTAACAGCCTACACCCATGCCTTCGCAAACGCGAACCAGGACCAGGAGCCGAAGATATCCCAAACGCTGCGGCGTCCTTGTCCAGAAACGGAGATCTCAAAAACCATACCGCATAGAGGGGCATGTAGAACTTAGACCCCAGTGTGGCGATCAAAGTTTTGGGCACTAGGAACCCCGCAGTGGCCAAATCCTACCTAAAGCTCCCCAATGTACGTAACAAGAAGCCCTACTGTAGGAGAGAAATGAAACCACGACAACTCCGGCAATTCCACCACCACCGAATCAGCCTCACAACAGCCATCCGAGGAAGTACCCATATGGGAGGCTCCACTGGCAAAACCACCAGCTGTGAAAGAGCCGACAAACCCACTAAGTACTAGGACTTAGACAGGAACTCCAGAATCTTAGCCAACTGAACCATCATAACTCTATCGCGTGTCGAGTCCTGAATATAGACTGGGAATTCGAACTCATATACACTCGAATAAGGAGCAGGCCAGACAAGTACGGAGCCAACGCACCACGGCGTCCAATACCACCTCGACCGTCTCCTCTGAGAACGGAAGAGCTAGATCTCGAGGAGCCGGATACAAAAACAAAATATGTACACAGGATACGAACCCACGAACACCCTGGTCAGAAATAGTTGCTACCCCGGTGCCCGGTACCCGGTGCCTGCCCGGTGCCCGGTGCCCGGTGCCCGGTGCCCGGTGCCCGGTGCCCGTAACACAATACCGGCACCTCTCCTGCGAGAGTTAGGGTACGTTGTGACCGAGTGAATGTGATAAGCACCTGCCGCAGCAACCCTAGACTGGCAGTCATCTACCACATACGTGGAATCTGATTCAACAGAACTGTACTGTATCGTTCCAAATAGTATATGTACTGCCGAAGCTAGTACTACATGTAGAAGCCCTATACAACCGTCTCCTACGACGAACAGGAGAACGAGATCTAGATGAACCTGTTCCAAAACCTGAGAATGACCTCGAGGAAAAGGAAGAACAAGATCTAAACTCCGAACCCGAAATCGAAGAGCTAACCCAATCCTGACCTACGACGAGATCGACTCCTCGACTTACGTGAACACGTAGAACGAAGACCAACCGAAGACAAGAACGTCTTCCTACCGGAAGCAGCAGGCTGTCCAGGGAGAGTCTGGTGCCCGGTGCCAGGTGTTTGACCGGTGCCCGGTAGCCTAACCGGTGCCCGGTGCCCGGTGCCCGGTGCCCGGTGCACGGTGCCCGGTGCCGGTGCCCGGTGACATAATGTGTGTGCCCGGTGCCCGGTGCCCGGTGCCCGGTGCCCGGTGCCCGGTGCCCGGTACCGGGCGCCTCTACTGAGAGAGGCTGGGTCAGTTTCGAACCGGGTGATATGGTATCAAGAACCGGCCGAAGACCCTGTGATAGGTATAGCTCTATGGGAACCGGGTGATATCTGATCAGGCACCGGACCCAGCAGCCCGGTATCCCCTGTATGGATGACCGGCCTATCACTTGAGGAAAGTTTCGAAGTCAGAGAACCTGACCGAACTTTCTCAACATAACCAGATCCCCCCGATGGAGGGATCCCCTCTGACACAACCTCCGAAACCTCGGACGGTTCCACTGCTCCCAAGAGCTGAGACGCGGACACAGACTTCTTCGGACGTGAGGTATGGGACCTACGAGACCCAGCCTTGCCCCACGTCGAATCCGTCCAACGGACAGACAAATCACATGGCCTCTCTTTGCAACACCCGCAACAGGAATAGCACCTGTCCGTATGGGTATCCCAAAGAGAAGTCATGTGTCCACACGCAGCGCGTGATTGCGGCATGCTAACAAGTATTGTATAACAAAACCTGATAGAAGAAACGCAAAAACGCTACAAAAAATGTGTCACGGGAGCGAATCCACTTTGGGACGAACCCGTTAGGGTACGAATCGCGTACACGCGAAAATACGTGACACAAAGTAAAACACCGTGAAAAACCCCAAAAAATGCAATGGAGAATAATCACGTAACACACAAGAGTGATAATAATATGTATTGAACGAAATATAATGACAAATACGGCACAATACACGGCAGAAATTCAAAATAAGCACGAAATAAAGAGAGAGACAAATATACCTGCACTCTTGATAGCGTCCTAAAATAATAGGAGGAGTTTAAATAGCGGACTAGCCAATTGGCTGTGGGTAGAGCGGAATGGTCTATGGTGGGTTATTTGAGTGATTAGAGTAGGCAGATTTTTATTATTAGGACGATTTCATAGCAACCTATCTGTTTGCAACCATTCAGGTTAGTTTGAAGACATAAAAATGCCTATTAAAAAAAATCCCATTACCCCACCCACTTGGTCTCGTACAGTACATAACGTTAATTGGACTCGGACCTATGACACCAAAAAAATGCCTATTAAAAAAAATCCCATTACCCCACCCACTTGGTCTCGTACAGTACATAACGTTAATTCAAGGTGAGCATAAATAGCGCTATTATAGAAAGAGCCCTCTTTTTTCCGGCTCGCACAAACACAATAAACATCGATTAAATGTATGAAATATGTCTCTGGCAATCGATAAAGGTATTAGGTGTGTGAATATACTCACTTCAAATCGCTGTTTCAAGTATTTATTGAGTTATTCGCGTTTTGATTACCCCATCCAAAGCGAAAGTTGCGTGTACGAAAGAATCTCACACAGAATCGGAGGCCGTCCGGCTGGATTATCGGTCATATTTGGCTGATAGCTGATCGCCAGCTCAAACTAAAGTCGTGCACCATGATCATATACATTAGAGACTCCAACCATACAAAGTTCGTCCAATTGTGATCGTTCGCCGATCTAAAAAACCCTTTTTTCTATAATTTCATTCATTATCTGGAACTGGGTCATTGCACTATCTTCCATAATACAACCACCGAAGCGTCTATGTAAGAACATCTCTGATTGGTTAAACCTAAAAATAGACGCGAGGACTTTCCCTTTTCAGGGTTTCCGGAAGACATAATCTGATAGTACGCGAATCATGAAAGAAAGTCAATAAAATTAGAAAAAAGTGTTTTTTAGATCGGCGAACGATCACAATTGGACGAACTTTGTATGGTTGGAGTCTCTAATGTATATGATCATGGTGCACGACTTTAGTTTGAGCTGGCGATCAGCTATCGGCCAAATATGACCGATAATCCAGCCGGACGGCTTCCGATTCTGTGTGAGATTCTTTCGTACACGCAACTTTCGCTTTGGATGGGGTAATCAAAACGCGAATAACTCAATAAATACTTGAAACAGCGATTTGAAGTGAGTATATTCACACACCTAATACCTTTATCGATTGCCAGAGACATATTTCATACATTTAATCGATGTTTATTGTGTTTGTGCGAGCCGGAAAAAAGAGGGCTCTTTCTATAATAGCGCTATTTATGCTCACCTTGAATTAACGTTATGTACTGTACGAGACCAAGTGGGTGGGGTAATGGGATTTTTTTTAATAGGTATTTTTTTGGTGTCATAGGTCCGAGTCTTCCACCTGTGTGCATGTGCTATGGTAAGAAATATGAATGGCGGTAATGAAGTCTATGTACATGTAGTTTCAAGTAAAGTCATTTTGATCATTACAATGCTGAACTAAATTTTGTCGGCTGACGTTTTATTTTTTATTTCCATTTTTCTCAACAAAACAGTTGTCTGGCAGCACATTATAATCATTTCCAATGGAAATGATTCTAATGTGCTACCTAACAATGTTTTTATTGAGAAATAGATAAGACAAAATATGAAACAACAGCAAACGACAATTATCGTTTCCCACATTCTTTCAGTTAGTCCATTGCATTCTGATGATACACCATTTTAGTGTTGGAAAAATTATAAATATTTTTCTGATTTCACCTCAACAGGATATTTTGCTATATACTATCATGTGAAGTGTCTTATTGATTAAAATAAGTGGTAATGACATATACTTTCTATGTGTACTAGATAGATAAACATATATCAAATAATAAATTTAAATAAGCCGAAAAATGCATTTCAAAGTTCATATAGTTTCTAAGACAATTAACATATCTAAACAAAAAATAAAAAAAATTGAAAGACAAAAAAAATACAAAAAATTCATTAATAAGTAAATATTACAGCAAGATTGAAGAATGGTTGAAGAACAAGACAGAATAGGTAGTGAAAACTATATACCACATAGCAAACCATGTATGCCGCCGGGTGTATAACAACAATACATGTACATCATAAAAACAAATTATCTATCTCCTACTAAACGTACGTATCTCACATGTACAACAAATACACAACTGTAAATTACCTGAAATTGGTTTCCTATAACATCACAAATTGGAGACAAAATCTTGCCTATTCGATCACACGGCTATCATCAAACATCCATTATTCGTTCCATTGTAACTCGTGCTTAGTGTGACATCCACAATCCATCTCCTACATCAATTATTGATAATCTTCTGAATCTGGAAATCTCCCATTCATCATGTACTTTGTTCCCATTAACTCTTAGAATTCTGGGAAATGAAAATTGTCGTCTGCTGTTGTTTCATATTTTGTTGTTTTTCTCAATAAAAACATGGTTTGGCAGCAGTTTAGAAGGACTTCCATTGGATATGATTCTAAACTGTAGACAAACAAATGTTTGCTGATAAAAATTGTCGTCTGCTGTTGTTTCATATTTTGTTGTTTTTCTCAATAAAAACATGGTTTGGCAGCAGTTTAGAATGACTTCCATTGGATATGATTCTAAACTATTGACAAACCAATGTTTGCTGATAAAAATTGTTGTCTGCTGTTGTTTCATATTTTGTTGTTTTTCTCCATAAAAACATGGTTTGGCAGCAGTTTAGAATCATTCCCATTGGATATGATTGTAAACTGTTGACAAACCAATATTTGCTGATAAAAATTGCCGTCTGCTGTTGTTTCATATTTTGTAGTTTTTCTCAATAAAAACATGGTTTGGCAGCAGTTTAGAATCATTTCCATTGGATATGATTCTAAACTGTTGACAAACCAATGTTTGTTGATAAAAATTGTCGTCTGCTGTTATTTCATATTTTGTCTATTTTCTGAATAAAAAATGGTTTGGTAGCAGTTTAGAATCATTTCCATTGGAAATGATTCTAAACTGCTACCAAACCAAATTGGTTGAGAAAAATAGAATTTAAAACATTGTCGTCTGCTGCTGTGTCAGATTCTATCTTCTTCTCCCAACAAAAACATGGTTTGACAGCAGTTTACATTCATTTCCATTGGAAATGATTCTAAACTGCTCTCACATCATATTTTTGTTGAGAAAAATAGAAATTAAAAAATATGCAGCAAACGACAAAATTTCAATCAGCATTGAAAGGGTTTCCTCAAACTCCAGATAAGTGTGAAAATTTCGACTGAAAAGACTCTGAATTTATCACAGAGACTGGGAGTAGCTGATAATAATCATCTTGCCAACTTGCATGAAATCATTCAAATAAATATTCCACATTTATGCAAGTTTAGTATCTAGTCATATGAAGTCATGACTAAATCTTACAATGTTAATTTGTGTCGTCTGCTGCTTATTTTAATTATTTCTTAGCAAACACATATTTTGACAGTACATGTGAATCGTCTCCAATGGAGACGATTCTCATGTACTGTCAAAGCATGTTTAAAAACAATTGAAGAAAACTCGACGACGATATTAATTTCCCCGCCATTAATAAGCAGCGCTCTCATTATAAAGTTCAAACACTATTATCCAATAGATTAAATTTTCAGATGTTTAGTATGCCAGTAGTCAATGTTCAGGCCACATTTGGCAAACAAGGCAAGCGAGACATCGAAAAACCAAAGTACACCACTGACAAGCAGACGGAAATCAAAACGGATTAATCTTTGTCGCTGATGCAACAATATTGAATTTGAGCTCCAAGGACTTTATTTATAGCTCTAACGACCTTTACATTTACATCCGAATAAATAGGTCAAGGTCATATGAAGGTCAAACATTATATGTCAGTTTCTGATGTAGTGATTATTGTGTGCAAGCTTGGTAGCCCCGCATATGTTATAGTGGCCGAGGAACAGACTTAAACGCACAAAGTGGCAAAATCAGGTGCATGTATAATCTTTGAATCCATTCCCACAGATATTGAGCGCAATAATGGACATACAATAATAACCCTAAATATTCGGACACCATTTATTCCAGGAAACATATTAAATATGTCTCCCACAATAAAGAGTGTCCCAATGTTTAGGGTTAGTATGGTTGTACTGCTTTATCGCAATAACAATATATTTGGATACAATTTGTTTTGGGGTTTCCCAAAACAAATGGTGTCCAAATATTAAGTTTGTTTAGGTCATTTATTAAGTTTGTTTAGGTCAAATATTAAGTTTGTTTAGGTCAAATATTAAGTTTGTTTAGGTCAAATATTAAGGTCATTTAAAGCCGGGGCAACGAGTTCAATCCTGCATATAACCGGCTGCATTGGCGGGAAAATCCCAAAACAAAATATTTACCAAATATTAAGTGTTATTACGGTAACATTACTTCCGCCACTGACATAGAATAGTGCTTGTTACTAGATCCAGTTTATGTGGAACTAGCTTACAGATCGTAATAAAATTCTCCATAAAATATACATCAACGTATAGTGGAGCCCACATTACACATTACACGTTTACACCATCGAGCATGCAATGCTATCATTCATTGCATTTTATTTCCTATCCAATATGACATGTAGCAGAAGTCTACTCGGTAAATCTTGCGGTATACGTGCGACTGCGACTGGGGAAATTAGAGTTTATCAGGGTCTACGGAAATTCTGACCAGTGTAGATTTAGATCTGATCCGTAAATTATGTCGAACCTTGACTAAAAATTAGCATTTTTCAGGGTGTTTGGAAATTCTGACCAGTGCAAACCCAGATCTGATCCGTAAATTATGTCGAAATTTGTCACAACATTCAGAGCTCATGCGGAATTCAATTCCGCATGAGCTCTGAATTTTGATGTCAATTTCTGACACCATTTGTGGCTGCGACTGGAGAAATGGGGCTTATGAAATTTGTGACCAGTACAGCTCCAGATCAAAAATGCTTTATATAGCATATTAGAAGCATGACGTTTCAGCGATGGAATGGTGAACACTGTGCAGATCCTGATCAGACTGTGGATAAATAATTTCAGGTCGCAAAACCCAAAAGCCCCATTTCTCCATTTACAGCCACATTTACAGGAAATATTACTCATTTTCAAAATCTAGATAGGCAATATCAAGGTGCATGATCACGTGGTTACAACAATAACAACGTCGCCCACTCCAAAGTAAGTATTATTTGATATTTCCCTTAATATGCAACGGATTTTGATGAAATATGGCGCAGCAAACGCATCTTCGTGAGCTGCATTTGGTGGTCTAGGGAGTTTGGCACAGACTTATGTCGTTTTTGTGAAGAATCGGACACGGAAATCGATTCTTCGCAAAAACGACAGAAGTTTGGGCGAAAATACAGAGACCACCAAATGCAGCTTAACAAGACGCGTTTGATGTTGTTAGTACCACGTGATCATACACCTTGAATATGGTACATCAAACATCAAAGACAGGCTTATTTTTAATTTATAAAGCCTTAAAGGGGCATAACTCCAGACACAATTGACAAACCAAATAGTTTTTGCATGCTTTGTTGACCAAATTCCATAGCTAAATATACAACTAAATGAAAAATGTATATTTCAGCAATTTATAGGATACCGGTAACCTAATCTTATAAAATACTAACCCATTTTTCATGCTGTGCATAACTAACTTTACACAAACCATTTACAATCCAGATTTTTCCAAGAAAAAGCAAGCATCCATCAAATTTTCAGCCCATAAAACATTCATGATAATTTTATTTATGAGTTTTGCTACAAAAACAGTTGCTTAGTTAACTCAGAATTATGTATTTCGGTGCCATCCCATCCCATTATCCAATTTTCTTACACATTTTATAATACTCTTTTTTCAAACCTGGCTGACAGTTTCCCCGACAGTGTTATTATATCATGTAATAAACCTCATTTCCAACCAGACTCGACCATGAGCTTCTTAAGAATGAGGTTAACCCTTACAATGCTGCATTAAATTTTGTCGTCTGCTGTTGATTTTCCTTTTCTCTAATCTAAAACATGGTTTGACAGCACTTTAGAATCATTTCAAATGATTCTAAAGTGTTGTCAAATCAGGTTTTTATTGAGAAAGAAGCTGAAATATAAAACAGCAGCAGACGACAATTTTTGTTTGCGGCAGACCCGTTCAACCCTACACAGACCATAATGCCAACTTGTACAGGCATTGATTTCACTAAACTTCGTACGACTAACATGTTCGTAAGTGCAAATTTGGAATCGTCTGGAAAGTTCAATTGATGGATTTACATTTATTACATTTATGCAGCCTATGCTCAATAAATGTAAATCCAATAATTGTTTTCAAGAAAACATTGTTAATGTGAAATTTACAGACTATCATAGGTTTGCACTTACGAACATTTTAGTCGTAAGAAGTTTAGTGAAACGGCCCCCTTATGAGCAGGCTTTAATGAGCCACCTCATCATGATCTGCAGCCTTTGTCAGTGTTGTTGAATTACAAAATTAATAGAACATTAACCCTTACACTGCTGAATTAACCCTTAGACCGCTACTCACAACAATTGTTGTTTGTTGTTGCTTTTATATCTTGCCTTATTTCTCAATAAAAACATGGTTTGACAGCACTTCAGAATCAATTCCAATGGAAATTATTCTGAAGTTCTGTCAAAGCATGTTGTAAATTATTCTAAAGTGCTGTCAAAGCATGTTTTTGATGATAAAAATGGAAAATAGAACATAAACAGCAGACGACAAAAAAATTAAGATAGCGGTCTAAGGGTTAAAGTTTGTCATCTGCTCTTTGTGTTCTGTTTTCCATTTTTCACATCAACAACATGATTTGGCAGAACTTTAGAATCATTTCCAATGGAAATGATTCTAAAGTGCTGTCAAACCATGTTTTTATTGAGGAAGAAAACAGAATCTGAAACAACAGCAAACGACAATTTTTGCTTCACGCACTATGGTGGTTGGCTGGATCATAAACATGTACACATAGTTTAACTCTTTGCATGCTGGGAAACTTGTGGGCTATAAATAGTTCAAAATTAGCGGACAGAAATTCATCATATTTTCTTTTATTTCTCCTTGTAATTATCATGAATATGTCGTCTTGGAATTTCATTAGAATTGAGTCCTGAGGACTCAATTCTAATAAAATTCCAAGATATATTTATAGAGAGAAATAAAACATATACTCCTAATTCGTTTGGCGGATATTTTCGCCGCTAGCATGCAAAGAGTTAAAGCCAATTGTTGACACAGCAAAGAAGTTATAAGAGAATGTAGAAACATGCAAACATCTACTGAACCGTATATTTCAATGTCATTTGACCTTGAGCATGGAGGCGTGGATGCATTGTTGGGGTGAAATTAAATTTCAAGCCAATCGGTCATATAGTAATTAAGAAGTTACTGAGTGAATCTATTGAACCAAACATTTCAAACTCATTTAACCTTGATTTTAGCCACAGGGGGAGCATGGGTGGCTGGGGATGGGAAACATGCACATGAAATTTCATGCGAATCGCTCATACGGTAAACAAGTTATAGAACAAGAATTCTGCCTGCCACAAAAGCGGTATCACGCCTGCCGAGGCATTTGACCGTAGCATGATCATGGGTACGAAAAAGGTCAAGTCATGTTAATGGCAGCATGAGTGTGTTCCACACATATCCAAATATTGAAGCAATCCATCCTGTAATATTAAAGTTATATGATGATGAAGAGTGTTTCCACAACCATGTGAAGGTCAAAAATGGCATGGTCATGTTAATGGGAGGGGGGGGGGGGGGGGAGGGCATAAGTGTGCGAAAGTAAAAAATATTTCCATGTCCCCTCTGTGCCAACGTAGTTATCCGGACAAACGTTGAAATCATAAGTTTAAAATATTATTTATAGAATTTATTGTATTTATAAAACAGCTCGGCAATGACGTAATGGGCACACTTGATTGAGCATCCACCCCCCCCGACCATTGATGTTGTAAACAACTTGTGGATTGTCCGGATAACTGGTATGACCCCTGTACATACATATGTACCGTAAAGATTCTAATAGATGCCCATGCTCTAATAGACGCCCACCCCCCACTTTTTACGCTGAAAATTACCTATTTTTTGGCTGATTTTCACGAAATTTGTGCCTATAATAAACGCCCAGTACTAACTTGAAACAAAATCGGAGTCAATTGTCCAACTAGATTTCTTTTCTTTCCAGTATTTCCTTGAAAATCGGGAAAAAAACAACATAATTGCTACTTTCATTTTCAAAAGCGGTAGCGAAATTCAACTTTTTCCGGTGTCACAGTAAATTTCTCTTTGGCAGTAGCTATTTGCATGGACACAGGGCGATCAGAATGTACATGGTTATAGAGACGCCATTTTCAAAGCATCTCAAACCCATCTCGTATAATATGGGTGAAATTGACATCATGTTGGATTGATGGCAGATATTTCCTAGATGTCAGAGCAAAAATAAATACCCGGTATGTCTTATTCTGGACGTGGCCGTGGGCCGAAATTAATCACACCGATATGGACCGAAATGTACACGGGCCGAAACGTGCATGGTCCGAAACGGTGACAGTCCGAAACGTCCATATACGTAAGTAACGTCCCTTCTTTATGTTTTTGTTCAGATAGTAGAAAATCGTATATTTTTATCATTTTCTCTTCGCTGAATAATACTTGCCTCTATTAAACCCCCACCCAGGACTTCGGAGCCAGTGGTGATTATAATAGACGCCCGGGCTTCTATTAGAATCTTGACGGTAATTTTGGTGAAATCGACTACTGTTAAATTTGGAAAATCAGTGGTTTCTTCCTACTGTCATGTACAAGGTGAACAGAAAGTAAGCCACAGGCGTAAACAGGCATATAAAAATAAATTATGCAGAGAAAGAAGTGAGAATTTGACACAGTTCTCTTTGGTGTCCTAGCTGTACGTCTGCAATGACCCAGATAAACTGACTGATGACCAAAAACAAAAAAATAAACAAGTATCTCGAGTGAGGAATGGACTATGTCAAGAAACCCCTCCACACCGGGACGTAGATAGATGATTATGCTGCGTCCTGGCACAGTTATCCCATACAATGATGAATTAAATTTTGTCGTCTGCTGCTTATATTTTTATTTTCACTTTTTCTCATTTTCTCATAAAATGGAAAATTATTTCTAATTTTAGTTTTTATTATTCATACTCACCTGAATGGTTGCAAACTGATAGGTTGCTATGAAATCGTCCTAATAATAAAAATCTGCCTACTCTAATCACTCAAATAACCCACCATAGACCATTCCGCTCTACCCACAGCCAATTGGCCAGTCCGCTATTTAAACTCCTCCTATTATTGTTAGGTATACAGCTTCAAAAGTAAATCATTACCATATGGAAATGACACTGCTAGATAAAAATAGCCTGAAGTATACTAAGTAGGGAGAAGATAAAACCATCAAGCGGGGACGGGAGGAGGGTCTACCTTACCATTCAGGTGAGTATGAATAATAAAAACTAAAATTAGAAATAATTTTCCATTTTTATGTCTTCAAACTAACCTGAATGGTTGCAAGAATTCGTAGTGATGGTGGGAGGTATTCTCACTACTCATACTCGACCGGAATGGTAAGGCAGATTAAAAACCCTCAAAACAGACAAAAATATTTGGTCTAGGTACAAACTTGGGTGTTACCTATATAGTAATAACATGGTCTCACCCTAGAATCATAGGGGAGCCCAAAGGGGCTTGGCCCCCCCCCCCCCCCCTTTTCTACGAAAGTAGAAGAGAGGTGGATAAAGACAAGCACCACCACGCTAGTCTCGTAGACTGACTCGTAGACTCCAACCTGCTATACTTGGTTAAAAACGCCGGAGAATACTCAAGGTATAGCTGCTGCTACCAGACGAAGCCCTGGCGAATGTAGTCGCCCGGCACTTCACACGCAATAACTCAACTGAGATAAACTCAAAGTCTATACATAGTCTCATGACGACACATGACTCGTACATATCGAGAACACAGTATAAAACGCCCTAAGCACTAAGGTATCCTAACAAGCAAGTGCTGAGGAGTTAAACTGGCCCTAAAGCCAGATCAAAACCTATACCAGGTTTGACACTAATTTTGGCCCAGAGGGATTCCGCAGCATGGACCATCCCTATTGTTAACATAAATGTTGAATGGGATTTTCTTGAAAATGCAGTGATTCCTCCTACAAAACAGGGATCCTCGGGATCTCGGGACACCTGCGAGTGTCGACCACTGTATACCTATAAACCCATGTATAGTAGACAAAGAGAATAGAATCATTAACCCAAAGTGAAACACTATCCTTTTTGCAACAACACTGCTACAAACTAGAAAAGTAGCCTCGCCCTAATTGAAACATGTACAAAACAATGCCTCCTGGGCCAGCGTGATGAACCGTAAGAACCATAGATCACCACAGATCCCCGTTCATCAACAAAAGCAAGTGAAGTTCATCGAGCGGAGAGTCACACTTACCAACCCCCAGGATTCCACTGGGACTGTAAAGACAAAAACCGAATAATCGGTAATCAGAAAAAATCGCAGACTATCGCGAACAGGTAGATCCAAACAGCCTCCTAAACTAGATGCTACCGGCTGATAAACCCACAACTGCACCCGCTGCTACTAACGGACCCAGTCCTTAAAACATCTCCCTGAGATGCCAACCCCATGTCGGTCACATGAGGAACATGGAGAGAAAAGGGGGTTACTTTCCGGAACACCACATATGTATTCCGGAACACAAATCAGTACTCACTTATATGCATAAAATAAGTTAAATATAGCCTTGGCCCAAGTTTCGGCTACCATGAGCACCCGAATAACTACAATAACACTGATTGCAAGACGCAAAAACATCACCGCGCTGTGACAGGACCAAATTGGGCCATGTCTCGCTGTAATCATAGATGAACAGAAGTGTTGTCCTAACTTCTTCCGATAAAACAATCCCCAAATAAGTTGACTGCACGCTTAGATCAGACATTATACGAATTACGTGATGAATAAATCAATATCTCTGAGCGCTGGAATATCAAATATGGTAATCGCCTAGACGAGAATGATAACGGGTAAATAAAACAATAGGATTATTGGCAGAATTGTATTTAAACGAAATAATAATATCCAGATATACCCGCGCCGATCAAAAATCGTACTTTTAATAGTAATCCGTACTACCGTCTATCTAACGTATTTCCCGGAATAAATACGGAAAAATCGTAACAGTTGGCAGTTACGCATCTCCTGCCAGTGCAGAGAGCGATCATAGAAAGAAGTTGAGACTACATGCACCTCGTGCATTTAGGGCCTAAACAAACTCAGCTGCAGAACCACTTACTGTAGAATAAACTCAAGTAATGGCCCTATCTATCCAACGGAAGACAAAGGATTGCGATACCTCCCGTTGGCTTAAAATTGGTAATAAAAAACTTTTACGGTCGGACCGGATGTCCTAATTCTTCCGAACCTAATGCTTCATCGCACGGACTGGACAGAAAGTGTGAACCACTGTCGCTGACAGGCGTGACGGAAGGAGGCCCGAACCACAACTGATTCCAGATCATGTGAGAAGGGATAAAGTATCTGAGGGAGAAATCTCGGTCATAGGAGAAACTGCTGATGTGTAAACAGTAGTGTGCTTCTATTTAACACAATTAACATTTTGAAAAACCCAATTGCTTCAGAAATGATGGAGTGACAACAGCATGTTGTATATACAGTCGATACGCGGTATGTCGACATTGCTTACATCGATATACCTGCTTATGTCGATATACGCTAGTGGTCCCGGCCGAACTGCTATATAACTCATACATTACATACCTGATATATCGATATCGGAAATGTCGACATTTCGTTTATATCGATGTGGAAAACAAGTCCCGATGGTATAATTAATACACATTATACTGTAATGTCGATATGCAATTTGAACAGCGGGCGTCGTAAAGTCTGGTCAAACTTAATTGGCACAGGTAAGTTTTTCACACATACAAAGTGATCAAAACATGCCGCCGGTAACCGTGTTACAATCGCGGAATACCGTCAAAGCCGACCACGTAAGCCGTGGTCAACCAATTAACGACAGTGTGACGTGAAATCACAAAAATACTCTTGTTAATAGCCAATTATATGCCTGACATGAATCGATCCGTAAATGCCATAATCATTAACGGACGCTTGTTTATAATAATTACAATTGAGTGAATTACATGCGATCTTATAAACACGAACAGTTGGTATCTCAAATCACTTCCTTAGCAATGTCCAACATGCAGTACATGGGTCCGAAGTTATACTGGAACGAGTAAATTGAAAAGTCCGAATCGAAGGTACGTGGGCGCAAACAGTGGAAAAAATAAAACCGACGTTTGAGCCTTGCCGCAACAAAACCACAAATGGATACCCCCATCCGGACAAGATAGCACTGGACACCAACGGATGCAGAAGCCATTCCGTCAGAACCGGAGATGACCGAGAGAAACCATAACCACCTGTCCGTGCAGAACAGAATCCGCCGCTGTCAACCCCCGGAACACTGCCAAAAGCTAAAACATGTTGATGTGTCCCTGAGTTTCCTGCACTGACCACCAACACACCAATGTAGGGGCTCCAATGAGCCCCCCAGCCTTCTCACGACGCGTCTGTGGACAGAAAGCGAGTAGGAGGAGGTAACACTATGGGAAATCCCTGTAGGAACCAGACCTCCACTGCCCACCATCTGATACAACGTAGGAAGATGGTGATCCTAGGCAGAGACCGATCCAAAGGATCGGGGTGCGGCCTCCATAGCCCTAGTAAGTAATACTGGAGGTCGCAAACATAACCTTCCCCTATTCTGCACCCCGAAATTCCAGGAGTGCAGAATTTCCTAGCTGACAGAGAACCTCTGACCAGTACCCGGAAACTAAAACAAGATGCCACGCACCCTGTCCAAAGGTACTATGATGACTGATAGATCGGTCAATAAGCTCATTCCCACCTAAGAAAAATCCTGTGTGGGAACCAACTACGACTACTCTAGATCTAAAAGACACAAAACTCGGAAACAACTTAAACTTCCCCGAGAGCATCTGCGGAAGGGCACGTGGAAGTACGAGACCCGCAGATCTATGGAAACAACCCAGTCTACCGGGCAAATGGCGCTCCGACCACGTCCCGAACTTCCTCTATAGCACTATACTTCAAGAGAGAGACTCTACTAACCCTTGAAAATACCCCGTCAGGGGAAACGACCCCACAGGAGGTAGACAAGAAGGAGCAGCAGGAGGGACCATCGGTACCGTAGCTGCCCTTTGGCCGTTCGATCGCACAATTAACAGAGGTCAAAAGAGGCGAACGAAGCAAAACTATGGCCGTTCAAGAAAAAAAAACTAGCCGGCTATCACTGTGTCTCACCTGGACAAGAGCATGTCCATAGAAAACTCCAAAGACATGTTGACAAGAGGCTTAGCGGCACAAATCGCCGACTGAAGCACTGCGTCCAGAGACGATGAATCATACTGATTCAAACATAAATCGAAAGTTGGCATAGCCACAATCGACTTAACAGCCTACACCCATGCCTTCGCAAACGCGAACCAGGACCAGGAGCCGAAGATATCCCAAACGCTGCGGCGTCCTTGTCCAGAAACGGAGATCTCAAAAACCATACCGCATAGAGGGGCATGTAGAACTTAGACCCCAGTGTGGCGATCAAAGTTTGAGCACTAGGAACCCCGCCAAATCCTACCTAAAGCTCCCCAATGTACGTAACAAGAAGCCCTACTGTAGGAGAGCAATGAAACCACGACAACTCCGGCAATTCCACCACCACCGAATCAGCCTCACAACAGCCATCCGAGGAAGTACCCCTATGGGAGGCTCCACTGGCAAAACCACCAGCTGTGAAAGAGCCGACAAACCCACTAAGTACTAGGACTTAGACAGGAACTCCAGAATCTTAGCCAACTGAACCATCATAACTCTATCGCGTGTCGAGTCCTGAATATAGACTGGGAATTCGAACTCATATACACTCGAATAAAGAGCAGGCCAGACAAGTACGGAGCCAAAGCACCACGGCGTCCAATACCACCTCGACCGTCTCCTCCGAGAACGGAAGAGCTAGATCTCGAGGAGCCGGATACAAAAACACAATATGTACACAGGATATGAACCCACGAACACCCCGGTCAGAAATAGTTGCTACCCCGGTGCCCGGTACCCGGTGCCTGCCCGGTGCCCGGTGCCCGGTGCCCGGTGCCCGGTACCCGTAACACAATACCGGCACCTCTCCTGCGAGAGTTAGGGTACGTTGTGACCGGGTGAATGTGATAAGCACCTGCCGCAGCAACCCTAGACTGGCAGTCATCTACCACATACGTGGAATCTGATTCAACAGAACTGTACTGTATCGTTCCAAATAGTATATGTACTGCCGAAGCTAGTACTACATGTAGAAGCCCTATACAACCATCTCCTACGACGAACAGGAGAACGAGATCTAGATGAACCTGTTCCAAAAACCTGAGAATGACCTCGAGGAAAAGGAAGAACAAGATCTAAATAACTCCGAACCCGAAATCGAAGAGCTAACCCAATCCTGACCTACGACGAGATCGACTCCTCGACTTACGTGAACACGTATAACGAAGACCAACCGAAGACAAGAACGTCTTCCTACCGGAAGCAGCAGGCTGTCCAAGGAGAGTCTGGTGCCCGGTGCCAGGTGTTTGACCGGTGCCCGGTAGCCTAACCGGTGCCCGGTGCCCGGTGACATAATGCCCGGTGCCCGGTGCCCGGTGACATAACCGTGCCCGGTGCCCGGTGCCCGGTGCGGTTCGGTGCCCGGTGACATAATGCCCGGTGCCCGGTGACCGGTGCCCGGTGCCCGGTGACATAACCGGTGCCCGGTGCCCGGTGCCCGGTGCCCGGTGACATAATGCCCGGTGCCCGGTGCCCGGTGCCCGGTGACATAACCGGTGCCCGGTGCCCGGTGCCCGGTGCCCGGTGCCCGGTGCCCGGTGACATAATGCCCGGTGCCCGGTGACCGGTGCCCGGTGCCTGGTGACATAATGCCCGGTGCCCGGTGACCGGTGACCGGTGCCCGGTGCCCGGTGACATAACCGGTGCCCGGTGCCCGGTGCCCGGTGCCCTGCCGGTGCCCGGTGCCCCGGTGCCCGGTGCGGTGACATAACCGGTGCCCGGTGCCCGGTTGCCCGGTGACATAACCGGTGCCGGTGCCCGGTGCCCGGTGCCCGGTGCCCGTACCGGGCGCCTCTACTGAGAGAGGCTGGGTCAGCTTCAAACCGGGTGATATAGTATCAAGAACCGGCCGAAACACCCCTGTGATAGGTATAGCCCTCTGCGAACCGGGTGATAGAGATCAGGCACCGGCCCAGCAGCCCGGTATCCCCTGTATGGATCACCGGTATCACTTAACACAACCTCCGAAACCTCGGACGGTACCACTGCTCCCAAGAGCTGAGACTCGGACACAGACTTCTACAGACGTGAGGTATGGGACCTTCTAGACCCAGCCTTGCCCCACGTCGAATCCGTCCAACGGACGGACAAATCACATGGCCTCTCTTTTGCAACACCCGCAACAGGCAAAGCACCTGTCCGTATGGGTATCCCAAGGAGAAGTCATGTGTCCACACGCAGCGCGTGATTGCGGCATTCTAACAAGTATTGTATAACAAAACCTGATAGAAGAAACGCAAAAACGCTACAAAAAAAATGTGTCACGGGAGCGAATCCAGTTGGGACGAACCCGTTAGGGTACGAATCGCGTACACGCGAAAATATGTGACACAAAGTAAAACACCGTGAAAAACCCCAAAAAATGCAATGGAGAATAATCACGTAACACACAAGAGTGATAATAATATGTATTGAACGAAATATAATGACAAATACGGCACAATACACGGCAGAAATTCAAAATAAGCACGAAATAAAGAGAGAGACAAATATACCTGCACTCTTGATAGCGTCCTAAAATAATAGGAGGAGTTTAAATAGCGGACTGGCCAATTGGCTGTGGGTAGAGCGGAATGGTCTATGGTGGGTTATTTGAGTGATTAGAGTAGGCAGATTTTTATTATTAGGACGATTTCATAGCAACCTATCAGTTTGCAACCATTCAGGTTAGTTTGAAGACATAAAAATCATGGTTTGACAGCACTTTAGAATCATTTCCAATGGAAATGATTCTAAAGTGCTGTCAAAGTATGTTTTTATTGAGAAAGAAGACAAAATTATATAAAACAAGAGCAGACAAAGAGTTTGACGTTTGAAATAATTGTCAAGTTTAATCATCATCATCATCATCATCATCATCATCATCATCATCATCATCATCATCATCATCATCATCATCATCATCATCATCATCATCTACACTGTTTAACAAATAGCTGTACACATTGTTTACAAAAGGCTGGCAGCTTTTATCAGAAATTTGACTGGTGGTAAATTAAGCGACAATGTTCATTTCACAAAAAGATGCCATATTACGTACTGACAGCAGAAATTAGTAAGTCACATCCATAAACATAATTATTTATACCTGTCCTAATTAGTGTAAGTTTTAATGAGATTAAAAATTATCCATGGAATGCAAATGAAGGTCATTACACACTTTCTTAATTAGTATGATGGAGGCAAAATATTTCTCTCAATAAAGTGTAAAAGTATTGTTTTTAAGATCTGGTGTATTCTGCCAATTAGAGTTTCGGAACAGCTAAGCACTTTTAGTTTTAAACTTTATTTATTTTACAACGATTACAAACAAGTGCGAGAGCACTTATACAAATGCTTTCGTTGGCACAGATGAAGGCGTAAGGGCGATCATTAAAGTGGAAGGAAACCGGAGTACCCCAGAGGAAACCCACTTGTTCGATCTGGCGACCACCATACCATCTCACATATCGAACCAGGGGTCGCATTGGTGAGAAGTGCGCTCGTCACCGATTGCGTTAACTGGACAGCTAAGCACTTAACCCTTAGACCGCTACACAACAATTGTCGTCTGCTGTTGCTTTATATCTAGCCTTATTTCTCTGACAATAAAACATGGTTTGACAGAACTAAAGTGCTGTCAAACCATGTTGTAAATTATTCTAAAGTGATGTCAAAGCATGTTTTTGATGATAAAAATGGAACATAGGAAATAAACAGCAGACAACAAAAAATTTAGTAGGGTTAATGTATTTTTATGTTTTACAGTACATAAAATGCATACACAATATCAGGCTGGTGCATATCAGGATTTTTAAAAAAATGCTATAAAAAATAAAAAACGTGTTTTCATCATGGCCCTGTGTAAATTAAAGTGGTTTAATTGAAGATAATGACGATACTAGGACCGCCGAGTTGTTTCTATTTTCACCCATATAGGTACATAAATATCGGATTTCCTATCTTGTTGCATTCAACAAGATAGGAAATCTGATATTTATGTACCTATATCGGTGAAAATTGAAACAACCCTATAGTCTTATTATCGTCATATATCTTGAATTAAACCACTTTACACAGGGCCATGATAAAAACACATCTTTATTTATCATAAAAAAATCCTGGTATGCCCCTTTAACATACAAGGAGCGTCGGAATTCCGACCATATCCAAGACAAGCCTGACAAAATACTGGTATTCTATTTAACTCTTTGCATGCTGGGAAACTTGTGGGCTATAAATAGTTCAAAACTAGCGGACAAAAAATCATCATATTTTATTTTATTTCTCCTTGTAAATATCATGAATATGTCTTGAAATTTCATTAGAATTGAGTCCTGAGGACTCAATTCTAATGAAATTCCAAGACATATTTACAGAGAGAAATAAAACATAAAAATTATACTCCTAATTTGTTTGGCGGATATTTTCAACGCTAGCATGCAAAGAGTTAAGTGTATTTATTTAAATGTACTAAAATTCTTAAATGTTTTTCGCTGCAAAGATTTTTTACTGTATCATTTGATACAGTTATGTCGGCGTCCGATGTATGTTACTATTTTTACGTATCACCATTTTATTTATCTATTTTTAGAAACATTAACTATGGCTATCGGTCGCCATTTCTGGGCGATCCCTATAAGCCGGTACCAACCGGGACCGGTACCATCCGGTACCATCCGGTACCATCCGGTACCTCTGTAACTGTAACTGTAATGCGTGGCGAACGCATACATGGTGCGTGCAATTGATCAAAAGGGATGGTCAAGTACCAAGGCCAATGTAATTATTACACCGTTAGAAACAGATAATTACGAAGCAGAAGGAGATAATGAATGGTCTTCGAAATAAGTTACATGCCCACGCAGTAGGTACAAAATGTTCTTTATATAAGAGACATCATCTGAGACATTTTCTGGCAAAATAAACATTCATTCACATTACCCCACGTATTGATTGGCATTATTGTACATTTGATATCAAACGTCAAAAAGCACATTGATATCAGGGGCGATAACGGTGTTTCCTTAAAATGTTAAAGGACAATACTATTTATTCTCTGTATTTATTTTTTGATGTGCAATGATCATACTTTATAATTTGTCGAAAATATTATTTTTCAGGTGACGCATTTAGTATAAATAATTAAACAAGAGGGCCATGATGGCCCTAATTCGCTCACCTGACTCCATGAACACCAGAGGAGAATGTGACATTGAGTTCATATGTGCTATTTTTAGATGGCGGTCATCTTGGATTAAGCGATGACTCTCATTTTGCTAAATCTGAAAATGCTTCACCCAAGGATCTTAACGTACTATGAAGTTTGGCCAGCATCGGCCATGTGGTTCCTGAGAAAAAGATGTTCAAAATCTTGAATAAATGGACCTTTTGGAGGCCATCATGGATGACATAATCATCCAATTCCGACAAATATTGCACCAGAGCAATCGCTCATCGTTACCTTAAATTTGATATATGACATGAGCATATTTGGTAAAAAATAAAATTTTACCCCACGGGCAACGCCCATTTTTGACAGAGTTGATACCTTTGATTTGATATATGAGATGACCATATTCGGTCAAAAATAAAAATTGACCCCAATTTGACCCCACGGGCCACGCCCATTTTTGACCCCGGGGTCACCATTTTAACAACTTTGAAAGAGCATTGTACATCGATCATTCCTACCAAGTTTCGTCGAAATCCGGCTGGCGGTTCATGAGAAGAAGATTTTTTAAGAATTTGTGCTATTTTTAGACGGCGGCCATCTTGGATTAGCGACGACCTCCGTTTTAACAAATCTGAAAAGGCTTCACCCATGGACCATAACTGTGAAGTTTGGCCACCATCGGCCAAGCGGTTCGCGTGAAGAAGAATTTTGAAACCACAAATAAAAGAACAAACTTTTGACCTTTTGGCGGCCATCTTGGATGACATAACCATCCGATTTCAACAAAAAATGCACCAGAGTGACAACTCGTTGATACCTTTGATTTGATATATGACATGACCATATTCGGTCAAAAATAACAATTTGACCCCACGGGCCACGCCCATTTTTGACCACGGGGTCACCATTTTAACAACTTTGAAAGAGCATTGTACATCGATCATTTCTACCAAGTTTTGTCGAAATCCGGTTGGCGGTTCTTGAGAAGAAGATTTTTTAAGAATTTGTGCTATTTTTAGATGGCGGCCATCTTGGATTACATGATGACGTTATTTTAACAATTTTGTAATCCCCCTACCTAAGGACCATGACTATGAAGTTTGGTAACTATAGGCCCAATGGTTACTGAGGAGAAGACGTTTGAAAATGTTCACGGACGACGACGGACGAAGACGGACGACGGACACATTGCGGTAACAATAGCTCACATGAGCTTCGCTCAGGTGAGCTAAAAATATCATGACTCATTTGCATATGAAAATAGCCTGATACCACCGGGCATCACTATCAGTAAAATATATATTACTAAATGATTATATTTGTATAGCGGGCACTCATATTTTTTAGAACTGGTGCAATAGTGACACAATTATACACTTATTTAATTGCTATAAAGAACATTTTGTGCCTACTGAGTGGGCATGTACCTTTAAGAATAATTTACTGTCTGTTTTTTTCCTGCCGACAAACTTTTGGTTAATAAACGCATTGAATCTAAAAAATATTTAAATGTAAGTACTTTTTCATCAATAACAAAAAAGTCACTGTCCCCATTTTTTATTGCAATCGCATAAATAGGTCATCCAAGATGGCCGCTGAAAGGTAAAAGGATCATTCTTCAGTAACCAACTTCAAATTGCTATATCTCATGAACCACTTGGTGGATATTGGTCAAATATTACAGATATGATTCTTTGCTGAAGCCTTTTCAAATTTAACAAGAGCTGTAGGAGAACAGCATAGCTCGACTACGAGGGTTGTCGATGTACACATAGCTTGACAAACAAGGTGGCTGCGGCCTGCATAAAAACCTTAACCAAGGTTGACTAAAAAACTTAACCAAGGGAAATTAAGTAAGTAATTCAAGGTTAAATGTAGGTGAATGTCAGATATAGGTCAGGGGTTTATTGATGTACATCACTAGGAGATGAAGTTTTCCAAGTATGGTTGCTGTAGGCCCAGGAGTATTCCATATACAAGCTTGACTAAAAACCTTAACCAAGGGGAAATAAGTAAGTAATCAAAGAATAAAAGTAGGTCAAGGTGAAATATAGGTCAGGGATTATTGATGTACATCACTAGGAGATGAAGTTGTCCAAGTATGATTGATGTAGGCCCAGGAGTATTCCGTATACAAGCTTGACTATAAACATTAACCAAGTAATTCAAGGTTAAATGTAGGTGAAGGTAAAATATAGGTCAGAGGTTATTGATGTACATCCCTATGAGAAAAAGTTATCCAAGTCTGGTGTCTGTATGCACAATAGTATTCCATATACAAGCTTGACTAAAAACCTTAACCAAGGTTGACTAAAAACCTTAACCAAGGGGGATTAACTAATTAATTCAAGAGGAAATGTAGGTCAAGGTGAAATATAGGTCAGGGGTTGTTGATGTACATCACTAGGAGATGAAGTTGTCCAAGTATGATTGATCTACAAGGTTGACTAAAAACCTTAACCAAAGAGAACTAGAAATGGACGCTTGTAGACAAGCGCATGTGTATCCCCCTCCCCAGATACACAAGTAGTTTGAAAAAAGGGTGATCGAGTTATGCTCCGGAGACAAAATCGGTGACGGACAAAGGGAGATAACTAAACAATTAGTGATGCAAGAGTTGTCAATCTTGCGCGACACACCTTTAGGGTCTATGCATGTGTGAAGCTACTGGAGTGCAGAATTATTTGTTAATAGTCCTATATTTATGTACATATATCTGCACAGGTGCACATAATGCCACAATATTTTCAACACAGTTGACGGAAATGTAATATAGAATGTAAATAAAAAAAATAATGCTCGCTACTGGAGCCGAGAATTTTTTTTAATAGTCCTATATTTATCTACATATATCTGCACAGATCTAAAAAACACTTTTTTCTATCATTTCGTTCATTATCTGGAACTGGGTCAATGCACTATCTTCCATAATACAACCACCGAAGCGTCTATGTAAGAACATCTCTGATTGGTTAAACCTAAAAATAGACGCGAGGACTTTCCCTTTTCAGGGTTTCCGGAAGACATAATCTGATAGTACGCGAATCATGAAAGAAAGTCAATAAAATTAGAAAAAAGTGTTTTTTAGATCGGCGAACGATCACAATTGGACGAACTTTGTATGGTTGGAGTCTCTAATGTATATGATCATGGTGCACGACTTTAGTTTGAGCTGGCGATCAGCTATCGGCCAAATATGACCGATAATCCAGCCGGACGGCCTCCGATTCTGTGTGAGATTCTTTCGTACACGCAACTTTCACTTTGGATGGGGTAATCAAAACGCGAATAACTCAATAAATACTTGAAACAGCGATTTGAAGTGAGTATATTCACACACCTAATACCTTTATCGATTGCCAGAGACATATTTCATACATTTAATCGATGTTTATTGTGTTTGTGCGAGCCGGAAAAAAGAGGGCTCTTTCTATAATAGCGTTATTTATGCTCACCTTGAATTAACGTATAGTACTGTACGAGACCAAGTGGGTGGGGTAATGGGATTTTTTTTAATAGGTATTTTGTTGGTGTCATAGGTCCGAGTCTTCCACCTGTGGCTAGCACATGGTTCTCCCAGTTTCTTTTGTTCTCTCTACAGGTAAGGTGTACAGAGCACACGAGAAAAGGTGTACAGAGCAGACGAGAAAACAGGTCTTCATGCATTATTGTCCAGTTTGTAGAGTGCGCAAAACAAAAAAGGGAGATAACTCAAAAATTAGCTACGCAAGAGTTGTCATTCTTGTGCGTGACACACCTCCGGGTCGTGGTCTATGCATGTGTGAAGTTTCATGAAAATATTCCAAAGGGTGGTCGAGTTATGCTCCGGACAGGAAATCAGTGAGCGAAAACAAAAAAGGGAGATAACTCAAAAATTAGCTATGCAAGAGTTGTCATTCTTGTGCACGACACACCTTCGGTTCGTGGTCTAATTGAATGTGTTAAGTTTCATGAAAATATTCCAAAGGGTGGTCGAGTTATGGTCAATCAGTGCACAAAACAAAAAAGGGAGATAACTAAAAAATTAGCTATGCAAGAGTTGTCATTCTTGTGCGCGACACACCTTCGGGTCGTGGTCTATGCATGTGTAAAGTTTCATGAAAATATTCCAAAGGGTGGTGGAGTTATGCTCCGGACACGAAATCAGTGCGAGAAACAAAAAAGGGAGATAACCCAAAAATTAGCTATGCAAGAGTTGTCATTCTTGCGCGCGACACACCTTCGGGTCGTGGTCTATGCATGTGTGAAGTTTCATGAAAATATTCCAAAGGGTGTTCGAGTTATGCTCCGGACAAGAAGTGTCTGCGGCGGACGCGGACGCGGACGTGGCGCGCTGTCAAATCCATAGTATCCCCCGACGGAGTCCGGGGGATACAATTAACTAAGTAATTCAAGAGGAAATGTAGGTGAAGGTCAAATATAGATCAGGGGTTATTGATGTACATCCCTATGAGAAAAAGTTGTCCAAGTATGGTGTCTGTATGCACAATAGTATTCCATGTACAAGCTTGACTAAAAACCTTAACCAAGGTTGACTAAAAACCTTAACCAAGGGGAATTAACTAAGTAATTCAAGAGGAAATGTAGGTCAAGGTCAAATATAGATCAGGGGTTATTGATGTACATCACTAGGAGATGAAGTTGTCCAAGTATGGTGGGTGTAGGGCCAGTAGTATTCCATATACAAGGTTGACTAAAAACCTTAACCAAGGCGTGACCATGACGCCGACGCCGACGCCGGGGTGACAACATAAGCTCTACTTATTCTTCGAATAGTTGAATAGTCTTCGAATAGTCGAGCTAATAAAAATGATGACGGTACGCAATCCAAGTTGGTCAAATTCTTAACCATTTCTCATGAACTGACAAGCCGATCTTAACAAAACTTTACAGAATTAATTGACCACTGATGCTCTTTCTGATTTGTTAAAATGGTAACCCATTATTTTATTACCAACTTCAAATTGCTTTCGTTGGGAGCAATATGAAGGGTAAACATTGCGATGGGATTCATCCTTAACGATTCCCTATTTTGCACCTGGTTTGGCCCTCCGGCATTCGTAAAGTGTATCTGAGAGTTGGATGAAGTTATGCCCCTTAATACGGTATGGGCCAAGTGATCTGGTGTGTTGTTACGGCACCCCACACCAGATCAAGATTGTTATAAAGGCTGCCAATGGGCAGGCACACTTTCCTACTTTTTGTTTCTGGAAATACAGTTTCAGTTCTTTCAGTACTTTGATTTTATTTTGCACCATATATTACACCGACATTATTTGATAACAGCACGTGACAATGCTCAACGAATGAAACATCAGGGAAAATACAATATAATTATGTGGCTGTAACTGGAATAATTGGGCTTATGGGTCTTGCAATCAGTGGAGATCCTGATCAGACTGTGCGGATGCACACAATGATCTGGATCTACACTGGTCGTGTTCGTTGCGTTGTTCGCAATTCGATCAATGAAACACCCGTCATGCTTCTAACAAGCGATATAGATTGTTATCTGGAAACAGGAGTGTGTTATTTGCTCAGGAGCTACACTGGTCACAAAACCCATAAGCCCCATTTTTTCAGTCACAGTCACATATATGTACCCGAGTCAAAGAAGGCTGTATGGACAATTTATTACTGGTTGGGGCGTATTCTGTCAATGAGTCAGCAGCTAATTAACTTGATAAACAGAGAATACCAGTCTAGTGTTGTTTGATATCAAGTTTATCAGGCAAGGCTAGGAAACACGCCGAGGAATTCCTACAGTTTCCAAGCCGAGCCTGATAAACTGGATATCAACAGTCACTAGACTAGTATTCTATTTATCAGGTAACATTTTATGCTAGCCGATGGTCAAATGTAAAATAGATTTTGTTGAAAAAAAAACACACTTGTTTACGTTGCGTCATTACACTGACGTCATTCGGTAACGGCATGCAACGTCGTTTGACCAATGAAATGTCAGTTTTCAATTCGTTGTAACCCGGATATTCATTACATTATAATTCCAGCACAAAAATATTTACACAATTCCCTAACATTTGATTGGTCCGTTGCAAGTCTCCGTCCAAAATTTATATCCCAGTAAACTCCATGCCGAACTACTTTCCGTAACCGTCAGGCGCAGTTAAAATAATTCTTAAGAAAACGGAAAATAAACACATTTTCTTGATGAATTTATTTCAAATGCTGGAATTATAAGGAATCAATGGCCTTTTTGTGGAATTTATCGGGGATATAAACTTGGAAAAGTCGCGGGAATACTGGACGAGGCCTTCCGGCCTTCGTCAAGTATTCCCGCGACTTTTCCAAGTTTATACCCCGATAAATTCCACAAAAAAGGCCATTCATTCCTATAATGTTATCAGTCAGTACGTATTGGGAAAATACAAAGCTTGTTACCTGATAAATACTCATGCATTCATGTTTATTGGGCTTGACCCATTCAAATTATTTTGTAACTATTGGAAAGAGAACTGAACACAGTAACATACCTTGGCTAAAGCCAGAGAAATGTAGTCATGGTTGCGAAACAAGTAAATGCAACATGTAAATTACCACAGAGAACAAATTTGAATGTGTATGAAGTGCTATGAGAACTTCTTTCATACCTATCTACGGAAATATAATCACAGCTAACAGGGTTGTCACTCACGTCACAAATGTCTAACACTGGCTTGTGGCAACAACAGTTTAAATGCTAATCGTAACAGGCTTTTTATCACCCGATTTGTCTACGGGCTGTCACATAAAGACAGGACATGACAGCAAACACCATTTTTGTATCAATAAATGTGTGTGGTAAATAATTACCTATTACAATTAGAAAATAAGGAATGTATAACCCTTAAAGGCAGTGTCTCAGATATGCTTAGAAAGTGATGAAACAGAAATGGAAACAAATATTTTTTTTATCATATTTCTGAACCTAATTAGATTTATGAGTGGCGGCCATTTTGAATTTTGGGCTCTAAAACATTTTCCCACCATTTTTACAAAATGATAGGAGCTAAACAAAATTCTAAAATGCTTCAAGTTGACAAAAAAAGGTAGCAACATTTTAGTCACGGATTCCATGAAAATAACCCTACCCCTTAGAACGCGGAGAACACAAATTGTCGTCTGCTGTTGTTTAATAGTTTGTCTTTATTTTCAGCACTTAAGAATCATTTCCCTTGGTGCTGTCAAATCATGTCGTTGGTAAGAAAAATGGAAAATATAACACAACCAGCAGCCGATAAAATTTAATTCAGCAGTGTAAGAGCTACTAATAAGCTTTTGAAGTTGTACTGATATGATAGCCCAACATGTTCTCTGTATCATAATTTACTTGTTTATTACACGAGTGTATTATAACTTTAACCCAATTCATGCTGAGGATATGCCATTATGATTGGGGTAAATCATAAATATTTTCTTTAAATGGGCTTCGAAGTACATGCCGCGAGCATCATTTGAAACATTTCATCGAGTGGTCGCAACATATACTTTCATTGAGAAATAACAAAACTAATCAAAGTACTGAAATAACTGAAACTGTATCACCAGATCTGGTGTGGGGTACCCTAACAAGAGGGCCATGATGGCCCTAATTCGCTCACCTGACTCCATGAACACCAGAGGAGAATGTGACATTGAGTTCATGTGTTTTAAAAAAATTGTGCTATTTTTAGATGGAGGTCATCTTGGATTAAGCGATGACTGTCATTTTACCAAATCTGAAAATGCTTCACCTAAGGATCTTAACTTCCTATGAAGTTTGGCCAGCATCGGCCATGTGGTTCCTGAGAAAGACGTTCAAAATCTTGAATAAATGGACCTTTTGGTGGCCATCATGGATGACATAATCATCCGATTCCGACAAATATTGCACCAGAGCAATCGCTTCATTGATACCTTCAATTTGATATATGGCATGAGCATATTCGGTCAAAAATAAAATAAAAAGTCGAAATCCGGCCAGCGGTTCATGAGAAGATTTTTTTAAGAATTTATGCTATTTTTAGATGGCGGCCATCTTGGATTAGTGATGACCTCCATTTTAACAAATCTGAAAAGGGTTCACCCATGGACCATAACTTTTAAGTTTGGCTACCATGGGCCAAGCGGTTCATGTGAAGAAGAATTTTGAAATCTCTAATAAAAGAACGACCTTTTGACATTTTGGCGGCCATCTTGGATGACATAGCAATCCGATTTCGACAAAAAATGCACCAGAGTGATCGCCTCATTGATACCTTCAATTTGATATATGACATGACCATATTCAGTCAAAAATATAATTTGACCCCAATTTGACCCCACGGGCCACGCCCATTTTTGACCCCGGGGTCACCATTTTAACAACTTTGAAAGAGCAATGTACATCGATCATTCCTACCAAGTTTTGTCGAAATCCGGTTGGCGGTTCTTGAGAAGAAGATTTTTTGAGAATTTGTGCTATTTTTAGATGGCGGCCATCTTGGATTACGTAATGACATCATTTTAACAATTTTGAAATCCCCCTACCTAAGGACCATGACCATGAAGTTTGGTGACTATAGACCCAATGGTTACCAAGGAGAAGACGTTTGAAAATGTTCACGGACGACGGACGACGACAGACGACGGACGACGGACGACACATTGCGGTAACAATAGCTCACATGAGCTAAAAACACACCAGAACACTTAACCCATACCATATTAACCCTTAGAAGGTGGGAACCGAAAACTGTTGTCTGCTGTTGAAATTTCTTTTGTATTTTCTCTAAATAAAAACATGGTTTGGCAGCATTTTAGAATCATTTCCATTGGAAATGATTGTAAAGTGCTATCAAACCATGTTTTTGATAAGTAAAATGGAAAATAAACAAGAAATGCGTCTGTCGAACGCGGATGCCACCTGCAGCATATTTGAGAAACTGTGACAAATTGGTTAACCGAAAAGTGTGACGGACGGACGGACGGATGGACGGACAGACGGACGGTCCAAACACTATATGCCACCCGTTTCTTCGAAACCCGGTGGCATAAAAATAAACAGCAGACGACAAATTTTAATTCAGCACTGTAAGGGTTAAGCGGCACAACTCTCGGATACACTTTCCGAATACCGGAGGGCCAGACCAGGTGCAAAATAGGGAACCGTAAAGGATGAATCACATCATAAATTTTACCCTTCACATTGCTTCCAATGAAAGCAATTTGAAGATTGTAATAAAAGAAATACCTAAACGCGTTCGCCACGCATTACAGTTGCCGTTACAGAGGTACCGGACATACATCACATCGGACACTGACATAACCGTATCTGACGAAGCAATAAAAAATAAAATATTAAAAAAATTCATACCTGTAAAGGTGTATTCTGCAGGTAATGGGTTAATACACCAGTTAATATATGGCAAAAGCCCATTTTATGCAATAAATATTGTTTATCTATTCCAGTGTTGTAAATGTATTTCACATTACACATTTGTATATAATATTCAACAGAAATGTCACAAATATGTGTCATTTCTAGACTATATGTTTCCATAATAGGCAATTCATGAATGTCATATTGGCATGAAAAATTATACCACACAACAAAAAATATTAATATTGTCAAAAACTGTCACCAATGACAGAAGGAGTAATGACTTTGGGTGAAATTAGTGGGCAATTACCGGTAGATGAGATGAAATGCTGCACGGTCATTAGAAAACAATGTAACGGATACAGTTTACATATATTAACTCTTTGCATGCTGGGAAACTTGTGGGCTATAAATAGTTTAACAAGAGTTGTCAGAAGACAACGAAGCTCGCCTGTAAGCAGCCTTCACTCAAACTTGGCACAGTTGCATAAAAAAACATGAATATTATATAACTTGACCTTGGGTTAAGGGGCGTGCAGTGGACCTTGACATTGGGGTCAGTGGTGCAAGGTGGGTCGTGGGTTTGCTATAGCATAATATAGCATATTAAGATGAATGCATGTATGAACTAGAAATGTGGCCTGTCGGCACACGAATGCCCCCGCTGGCAGCCAAAGAAAACGAGGCATATTTGATTACAAGCCATTTACCCGAGTACGGACGGACGCCGGTAACACTATATGCCCCACTCACCATTCAGTTGCGGGGGCATAAAAAGGTGAAGATCAAAGGTCAAGGTCGAAGTACTGGGTGGTGGAATGTGTAGGGCATGTTCATATGTATCATGTGTGTAAATATTTAAGCGATTGGCAAAAGGATTGAGAAGTTATTGTAGGATTGAGAAACGTGCACGTAGATTTGTCCCAAAGTGCTAAGTAAACATTTAAAGTAGAAAAGGTGAAGGTCAAAGGTCAAGGTCGAAGTACTGGGTGGTGGAGTGTGTAGGGCATGTTCATATGTATCATGTGTATAAATATTTAAGGGATTGGCAAAAGTATTGAGAAGTTATTGTAGGATTGAGAAACGTGCACGTAGATTTGTCCCAAAGTGCTAAGTAAACATTTAAAGTAGAAAAGGTGAAGGTCAAAGGTCAAGGTCGAAGTACTGGGTGGTGGAGTGTGTAGGGCATGTTCATATGTATCATGTGTATAAATATTTAAGCGATTGGCAAAAGGATTGAGAAGTTATTGTAGGATTGAGAAACGTGCACGTAGATTTGTCCCAAAGTGCTAAGTAAACATTTAAAGTAGAAAAGGTGAAGGTCAAAGGTCAAGGTCGAAGTACTGGGTGGTGGAGTGTGTAGGGCATGTTCATATGTATCATGTGTATAAATATTTAAGGGATTGGCAAAAGTATTGAGAAGTTATTGTAGGATTGAGAAACGTGCACGTACATTTGTCCCAAAGTGGTAAGTAAACATTTAAAGTAGAAAAGGTGAAGGTCAAAGGTCAAGGTCAAAGTACTGGGTGGTGGAGTGTGTAGGGCATGTTCGTATGTATCATGTGTATAAATATTTAAGCGATTGGCAAAAGTATTGAGAAGTTAGTGTAGGATTGAGAAACGTGCACGTAGATTTGTCCCAAAGTGCCAAGCAAACATTTAAAGTGGAAAAGGTCAAGGCCAAAGGTCAAGGTCGAAGTACTGGGGGGTGGAGTGTGTAAGGGATGTTCATATGTATCATGTGTATAAATATTGACATAATATGTGAAACCATGTATAAGTTAGTAAAGAATATAATATCGGGACGTACGGACGGACGGACGTACGGACGGACGCCGGTAACACTATATGCCCCCGTACCTTTCGGTAGCGGGGGCATAAATATTAATGCGCTCCCTGAAAACAAAGTAAAACAAAATTTAACCCAACGTTATGTTTATGAACGCACTAAGTTGGTGATTTTCTACAGCATGATAGCTATTCACATGAGGAATGCATGTATGAATGTGCTAAGTTTGTGACCTTGACCTTGGGAAAAGGGGTGGAGGGGTGGGTCATGTATTTGCTGTAGCACAATAGAGGATCATCAGATGAATGCATGTATGAAATATCAAAGCGTTCCTTGTAAAGACACAGAAGTTACACAACATTTACCCCAACGTTAAGTTGATGAACATGCTAAGTTTGTGACCTTGACCTTGGGGTAAGGGTTGAGTGGTGGGTTGTGGATTTGCTACAGCATGATAGAGGGTCATCTGAGGAATGCATGTATGAAATATCAAGGCGTTCCATGAAAGGAAACAGATGTTATAAGACATTTACCCCAACGTTAAGTTTATGAATGTGCTAAGTTTGTGACCTTGACCCTGTGGTAAGGGGTGGGCGGTGGGTCATGGATTTGCTATAGCACGATAGAGTATCATCAAATGAATGTATGTATGAAATATCAAGGCGTTCCATGAAAGGAAATAGATGTTATAAGACATTTACCCCAACATTAAGTTTATGAATGTGCTAAGTTTGTGATCTTGACCTTGGGGAAAGGGGTTGGGGGTGGGTCATTGATTTGCTATAGCACGATAGAGTATCATCAGATGAATGCATGTATGAAATATCAAGGCGTTCCCTGTAAAGAAACAGAAGTTATAAAAAGACATTTACTCCAACGTTAAGTTTATGATGTTGATCTTGAGGAAAGGGGTGGGGGGTCATTAATTTGTTGTAGCACAATAGAGGGTCATCAGATGAATGCATGTATGAAATATCAAAGCGTTCCCTGTAAAGAAACAGAAGTTACACAACATTTACCCCAACGTTAAGTTGATGAACATGCTAAGTTTGTGACCTTGACCTTGGGGTAAGGGTTGAGTGGTGGGTTGTGGATTTGCTACAGCATGATAGAGGGTCATCTGAGGAATGCATGTATGAAATATAAAGGCGTTCCATGAAAGGAAACAGATGTTATAAGACATTTACCCCAACGTTAAGTTTATGAATGTGCTAAGTTTGTGACCTTGACCCTGTGGTAAGGGGTGGGCGGTGGGTCATGGATTTGCTATAGCACGATAGAGTATCATCAGATGAATGTATGTATGAAATATCAAGGCGTTCCATGAAAGGAAACAGATGTTATAAGACATTTACCCCAACATTAAGTTTATGAATGTGCTAAGTTTGTGATCTTGACCTTGGGGAAAGGGGTTGGGCGTGGGTCATTGATTTGCTATAGCATGATAGAGTATCATCAGATGAATGCATGTATGAAATATCAAGGCGTTCCCTGTAAAGAAACAGAAGTTGTAAAAAGACATTTACTCCAACGTTAAGTTTATGATGTTGATCTTGAGGAAAGGGGTGAGGGGTCATTGATTTGTTGTAGCACAATAGAGGATCATCAGATGAATGCATGTATGAAATATCAAAGGGTTCCTTGTAAAGAAACAGAAGTTACACAACATTTACCCCAACGTTAAGTTTATTAACATGCTAAGTTGACCCTGGGGTAAGGGTTGGGTGGTGGGTCATGGATTTGCTACAGCATGATAGAGGGTCATCTGAGGAATGCATGTATGAAATATCAAGGCGTTCCATAAAAGGAAACAGATGTTACTAGAAATGTGGCCTGTCGGCACACGAATGCCCCCGCTGGCAACCAAAGAAAACGAGGCATATTTGATTATAAGCCGTTTACCCGAGCGTTAAGGTTTCGAATGCACCTGTGTGCTTGACCCAGGGCTTAGCGTGGGCGGGATGAATGTGGATTTGTCACAGGGCGGTAGAGGACCATTGAAGAAATGCGTGTGTGAAATGTGAAGCAGATCCGAGCAAGGAAACAGAAATTATAAGCCATTTACCCGAACGTTAAGGTTTCGAACGCACCAAGTCTGTCACCTTGACCCTGGGTTTGGCGGGGGGTGGGACGAATGTGGATTTGTCACAGGGCGGTAGAGGACATAGGAGCAATGCATGTGTGAAATGTGAAGCAGATCCGAACAAGGAAACAGAAATTATAAGCCATTTAAGCGAGCGTTAAGGTTTCAAACACACAAAGTATGTGACCTTGACCCTGGAATTGGCGGGGGCGGGACGAATGTGGATTTGTCACAGGGTGGTAGAGGACCATTGGAGCAATGCGTGTGTGAAATGTGAAGCAGATTCGAGCAAGGACACAGAAATTATAAGCCATTTACCCGAGCGTTGTTTCGAACGCACCAAGTCTGTGACCTTGACCCTGGGCTTATCGGGGGCGGGACGAATGTGGATTTGTCACAGGGCAGTAGAGGACCATTGGAGCAATGTGTGTGTGAAATGTGAAGCAGATCCGAGCAAGGAAACTATAAGAAATTATAAGCCATTTACCCGAGTGTTAAAGTTTTGTGACGCCGGTAACACTATATGCCCCCCTCACTATTCGATGGCGGGGGGGGGGGGGGGGGGGGGGGTGGGGGGGGGGGGGGGGGGGGGGGGGGGGGGGGGCATAACAACAGCAGACGATAATTGACGTTTTCTGCATTGTAAGGGTTAAGACTGCATGGATAAATATACTGATTTTGAGGCTATACTTTTCGCAGTTGGCAAATGGTCCCATTTGTCAGTCAGCCAGTATGCACTGACCAATATGCCACGACTCAATCAACTTGCAAATAGCATAGACCCTGATACGACAGTCCAGGCTTATTATGTCTACAAAGATTGCCAAACACAGAGACAGTAATTTGTGTCGAGTCCCATTAGCCGACACATGACGCCTCACAATAAGGGGAGATAACAGTCAATCATTTAGGCAAGTCAGCTAGGCACATCTACATTCTAAATGATGTATAGCTACTTTATCATGCCACGTTATTAGATAATGAAAACAAATGTCTTTAATGGGCAAACATTACTGTACTAAACTGGAGTTTATATTGTAGGAAAACGTGGCTATACCTGAGCTTTGTTTGGAATGATCTTGTTCCTGATGCAAGGTAGGATATACAGTCGAACCTCTCTAAACCCAAAGGAGGGGGGGGTTCCGGGGTTGCAATCAACCCCGTTCAGCAACGGAGTTTACATAGATCACAGTTTACCACCAGTTGGAGTCTGAATTTAAATGCCGTAAAACACAGGAAAGTGAATTTCGAAGAGCTCAAAAATAGGACAAACCCCAAGTTGCGAACGGTAACTCTTGCAATTACTCCCGTACCAGAGTAAGTGCAAGAATTACCTTCGCAACGATGGTTTAAACATTTTAATTAGAAAAACAACATTTTTTTGTTGGTTTAAACATATTATTTTTAAACCAATAAAAGCCTCGTTTTCTAATAAAAACAATAGTGCCAAAAATCACAATATACGCCCGTCGAGGTAATTTGTTGCATATTTTTACCACTTTGAGATTTCGAAATAATTTCCAACAAACAAGTGATATATCATGGTTGGCTCATATATAATTGAGAAAAAAAACAAAAGTGGGAGAAATTGGAGGGATTTAAGAAAACTATAAATCATCCAGTATATGTGACAGAGAAAGCAGAACTTGAGAGAAAGCTATATTTTACACATTATTTTCTGTCAGAATGAAATCGTATTCCTCAGTTCTGGTCTCAAGAAGGTCTGACGTGTCACGATGAAAACAGACTTGATGAGGTTATCACCAGGATAATCCCGATCAGCCTGGTAAGGATCTTGTTTGTTAATGTAGTATAACCCTCCGGGGGCATGGAGGGATTTCTATAAAATATTTAGTTATTCATCCTACTTTTTAGGCCAATCGCTGGCCAGTGTCGCGCTCCACTTATTTCACATATTGCAATATTTAACCTAAATAAGGAGTATGATAGGAAATGGAAAATCAATACTCGGATGGGAGACTGCATTATAAACCTGGCTAAGTATGTTATTGTTCACACATTGGATTTTTAAGGAAATAAATGTTGTGGTCGCTAGTGCTCCCTTGCATTTGATTCCTTAACAAGAGTGCTGAATGTCACAATATACGCCCATTGGCAAGGTCAGTCAACAAGGGAAGATAAGTCACTGAAAATCATTAGAGTTCTTCATCTTGCCTTGATAAACATGTACACCGAATCTGGTTACGATCCGTCAAGTAGAACTTGGAGTTATTACGTGGACAAGGGTACAGAGCGCCAAAATTATAAATGGCCGCCAAGGTAAGTCCTCATAATTTTTTGAAAATAAATAGAGTTCTTCGCCTTGCCGTGATAAACATGTTTCCGAATCTGGTGGACAAGGATAAAGAGTCTGGCCGCCTACGGGAGATAAATCATCGGAAAGTTTTGAAAATCAATAGGCTTCTTCGTCTTGCGTGATAATCATGTATACCGAATTTGGTTACGTTCGGTCTAGTAGAACTTGAGTTATTGCGTGGACAAGGATACAGAGTGTGAACATTGCAAATGGCCGCCAAGGGGAGATAAGTTATCGGAAATATATTTGAAATCAATAGGCTTCTTCGTCTTGCAGTGATAAACATGTATACCAAATTTGGTTATGATTGGTCAAGTAGAACTTGAGTTATTGCGTGGACAAGGATATGTGTGCGAAAATTTAAAATGGCCACCAAGGGGAGATAAGTCATCGGAAAGCATGGTAAATGTGTATACTAAATTTGGGTACGGTCCATCAAGTAGAACTCTAGTTATTGCGTGGACAAGCTCTGCCACTGGTAATTAAATTCTCAGGAAGAAACTAGATTGGTCAGTAAGGAGGCTTACGAAATACCCCCCGCGTGGGCCCAGGTACCCCTAAATATGTAAAATAATTTCCAAGTGTGTGGGCTTGTGACCTTGACTCTGAGCTTAGCGGGGGCGGCACGAACGTGAATTTGTCACAGGGTGGTAGAGGTCCATTGGAGCAATGTGTGTGTGAAATGTGAAGCAGATAAGAGGAAATAGAAATTATAACCGATTTCTCTGATGTTAAGTTTTGTAAAGAGACTAAGTATGTGACCTTGACCTTGATATCAGCGGGGATTTGTCACAGAATGGTAGTAGAGCCTTACAGGAATGCATGTGTGAAATATTAAGCATTTTAGACAAAGGAAATAAGGATCAGCGGGGGTTGGACAACCCTAGAGGAATGTTCGAGTGAAATATTAAGAATTTTCAAAGAAGGAAATAGAAGTTATAACTTATTTCTCTGATGTTAAGTTTTGTAAAGAGACCAAGTATTTGACCTTGACCTTGGGATCAGCGGGGGTTGGACATCGTGGATTTGGCACAGCATCGTAGTCGAGCCTTACAGGAATGCATGTGTGAAATATTAAGCATTTTAGACGAAGGAAATAGAAGCTATAACATATTTCTATGATGTTATGTTTTGTAAAGAGACTTAAGTATTTGACCTTGACCTTGGGATCAGCGGGGGTTGGACGGCCGTGGATTTGGCACAGCATGGTAGTAGAGCCTTACAGGAATGCATGTGTGAAATATTAAGCATTTTAGATGAAGGAAGTAGAAGTTATAACAATATTTCTCTGATGTTAAGTTTTGTAAACATACTAAGTATTTGACCTTGACCTTGGGATCAGCGGGGGTTGGACGGTCGTGGATTTGGCACAGCATGGTAGTAGAGCCTTACAGGAATGCATATGTGTGAAATATTAAGCATTTTAGATGAAGGAAATAGAAGTTATAACAATATTTATCTGATGTTAAGTTTAGTGACGGACGGACGGACGGACGGACGGACGGACGGACGTTCTTACATTAGGGTACTTATGTGGCTTATCACATGTTAAATATTAGCCACATAAAATGATTTTTAGCCACATAAAACGATTTTTTAGGTGGCTAATTGTAACCAACCCTATCCTTTAACAAGTACATAACCCTGTGGGGCTAGCCACATAAGTACCCTAATGTGTGCCCGGACGGACGGACGGACGGACGGACGTTCTTACATTACTATACTTATGTGGCTTATCACATGTTAAATATTAGCCACATAAAACGATTTTCAGCCACATAAAACGATTTTTTAGGTGGCTAATTGTAACCAACCCTATCCTTTACTAAGTCCATAACCCTGTGGGGCTAGCCACATAAGTACCCTAATGTGTGCCCGGACGGACGGACGACGGACGGACGGACGGACGGATGCACGAACAACTTGACTCCAGTATACCCCCCCCCACAACTCGTTGCGGGGGGTATAATTAACTCATTTCAAAATAGATAATTATGATCACCCTGAGCAAACTGCGGAGTAGTACCTGATCTGGGTCTACACTGATCCCCAATGAGAGTTGCCCCTTTTTCGTATGGCACATTGTATACTTCCTCATCATATGACATACATTAGCACCTAGTAAATATTTTGTAATGATAACAAACAGGTACAGTGAAACCTTTCTAAACAAACAGCCTTCCAGGGTGTCTTGGATGGAGTAATTCCTGTATACATTCTTTTAACCCTTCCTACGCTGTTGACGGAAATTGCCTACTGCTGTTTTTTTTTGCTTTAATTCTTAACAAAAACCTGGTTTTGACAGCACATGAGAATCGTCTCCCATGAAGACGATTCTCATGTGCTGTCAAAACCAGGTTTTTGTCGAGAAATATTGAAAATAAAACATTTCCAGCAGACGACAGCATTTAATTCAGCGTAGTAAGGGTTAAGAAAATGCATACACAACCAATGTAAACCCAATAGTGAGTTCAAACAGAACTGAACAGCGCTAATGATCCAGCGACTTCAGTACGTTCATCACTTTGAGTGTGTGCTTGTTACCAGCAGTTTATGCAGCCAGCATACAGCTAGAGTCCAGAACATCTCAAATGCTCCAGCGACTTCAGTACAGTGAAACCTCTCTAAACCAGACACCCTGGAGGTCCCCAGGGTGTTCGGCTTAGAGAGGTATCACTGTAAATCAGTTATTTGATCATTCTGAGCCATAGTTGTGTTCTATGCGATCACAAACAGACACTATCATCCAAGATAAATGACCAAGAAGCTCATCAAAAATAAGATCACATGTGTTTTCTTGGTGTTCGGTTTAGAGAGGTTCCACTGTACTTTCATTACTTTGACCCAATGGAAGTTACAGGGTTGCCACTAAAATTCTCAACCAAAATTCCTTGACTTTTCCCTGACCAGTGGCAACCCTGACTTACATGTTGACATAAAGCAAGGCAGCAGCTGCAGCCACAACTTGCAACCAACAGCTCCATTCATCAACTTGTAACCAACAGCTCCATTCATCAACTTGTAACCAACAGCTCCATTCATCAACTTGTAACCAGCAGCTCCATTCATCAACTTGTAAACCAGCAGCTCCATTCATCAACTTGTAACCAGCAGCTCCATTCATCAACTTGTAACCAACAGCTCCATTCATCAACTTGTAACCAACAGCTCCATTCATCAACTTGTAACCAGCAGCTCCATTCATCAACTTGTAACCAACAGCTCCATTCATCAACTTGTAACCAGCAGCTCCATTCATCAACTTGTAACCAACAGCTCCATTCATCAACTTGTAACCAGCAGCTCCATTCATCAACTTGTAACCAACAGCTCCATTCATCAACTTGTAACCAACAGCTCCATTCATCAACTTGTAACCAACAGCTCCATTCATCAACTTGTAACCAACAGCTCCATTCATCAACTTGTAACCAGCAGCTCCATTCATCAGTCCAGTCATGTATTTTATTATGCCTAGAGCGGGGAGTGAACACACAACCTCTGGTATTGAAGTCCAGTGTTCTAACCTCCAGGCCACAACCCATCCCTCTCCCTTGTAGGAAGCATGATGGGTGGTTCACTGACTGCATGCCCAACAGTGCAGACCGCGATCAAACTGCGCGAATGCGCAGGCTGATTGGGTCTACAGTCTACACTGCTTGTTTTATTCATAAGCACAATTTCTCGAGTCACAGTCAAATGTTCTAGTGACTTCAGGATTTTCATTACATTGATTCTGCGGAAGTTACATATTGGTATACGGCAAATGTAGCTACATACATCTGGCAATCAGGGCATCTCAAATTGTCTACATACTTCAGTGCATTCATCACTTTGATTGTGCACTTGTTGCATGTTACTAGCAGTTTATGCAACCAGCATACAGCTATCAAATGCTCTATATCGACCTCATCACTTGTATTCCTTTGACTCAACGGAAGTAACATGTTGACATAAAGCAAGGTAGCAGCTGCAGCCACAACTTGTGACCAACATCTCCATTCATCAAGAAGATATATCACCATTTATGTCCTCCCTGGTCTTAGACCGCTACACACAATTGTCATCTGATGTTGCTTTTATATCTTGCCTCATGTCTCAATAAAAACATGGTTTGACAGCACTTCAGAATCATTTCCAATGGAGATGATTCTGAAGTGCTGTCAAAGCATGTTGTAAATTATTCTAAAGTGCTGTCAAAGCATGTTTTTGATGATAAAAATGGAAAATGGAAAAACAGCAGCCGACAAAACATTAAGATAACGGAGTAAGGGTTAATTGCAAAATAGAATACACTACATGTCATAGAGTGAGTGAGTGAGTGAGTGAATAGGGTTTAACGTCCGCTTTTCTGACATAGAGGTACAAGCCTCAGGGAGTCTACACGCAGACGGGTCAACGGGGTCGAGTCCCGTATCCACCTGTCCAAGGGGGGTAAATCCCAACTTCAGAACTCAATATTTACAATCAAAATATATATTCAGTCCTGAAATTAGAACAACCTGATCTGGTGCCAGGCCCTCGCCACACCAGCATCATTTATCCCATCCCTAAAAGTAATAGGATTAGCGCTAATCTTACTTTTATATATGGGGCATAGCCCGACTCAACTCTCACATACAAGAAAGCCAAAAATGTACATGAGGGCCAAATCCGGTATAGTGGGTTCCGGAAAGTATGAACCCAATCGTTAAGCCAGTTTAGTCGCCTTTTACGACAAGCAATGGCTACTGCAGCACTATTCTCAGGATCAGTTGATCCCGCCCCGGTGCCTGTACGGGGCTTGCATGTCATAGAGAAGGCATCGCACAAAACAGGTCCATACATCACAGACAGGATACAACACAGCTACCACCCATGGAGATCAGGGTCACCAAGGTCGAGGTCACCCGAATGACACTGAGAGGATAGCAATCAATTTGAGGAAGCTATTGATATGCTTAGTAATGATCGTGGGATTTGAACCAGGACCACCAGATCGGAAGTCTAAACATTAACCATTGAGCCAGACCACCTTGTTGAGATTGTAGCCAGTGTAGCCCCAAATCTATGGAACGCCAAATATACATAAACTCAAATAATTAATGCTAGCTCTAAATAATTAGAGCTACCGTGAAATATTTAGAGCTAGCTCCAAGCTCCAAATCATTTGAAGAGCTCTCTAAATCATTTGGAGCTAGCTCTAAATATTTAATGTTAGTTCTAATTATTTAGAGCTAGCAATAATTATTTGAGTTCATGAATGCCAAATCTACATAAACACAAATAATTAATGCTAGCTATAAATACAGTGCGACCCCGTTAGTACACGCTTCACTATAACACGATTTCGGTTAGTACATGGTTGTGCCTTGGCTCCCGAATTTTTTTCCGATTTGTATATCAAAATCGTGTTAAATTTGTAACACGACTATTGTCAGAAATCGTGTTAAATTTGCGATTCTTTCCCAAATTAGACCCAAAATGGACGATTTTTTTTTTTTATGGACGCATAGCCTCCTTTTATCTCAGCGATGTGAATGTGCAGTTGATCACGTTTGCACATTTCGTAAATTAATCCGAGCAAACTGGGAATAAGATCAGTAAGACCAGTAACAAAGCAGTGCTAATTGTTATGTGCTCGATTTCATTTTTCCGCCATGCGTTCGCGCTCACCATTGGTGGAATATTAATTAGGTGTAAAGGCTGACCAATCGGAGATCGCGTATCAGTCGCGCAGATTAACTCGACCCAGATTAACTAAATTGTTACAGCACTGCCCACGCCCCCGGCGCATGTACACAAATGTGTACGTGACAACTGGCCTCGTTTCGCTACGTCATAATTGAGCCAGTGCATGAGATAATCAACTTTATTATATAACTGAGATTTTCGCCGATAATGATTTGACTTTTTTCTGCAAATATATCGGAAAGTTGATAACATTTTCAGAGCAAATGCGTAATAATTACTAATTTAATATTCGTCAACATTCGATATCATTTACAGAAAATGTACACTATTATCAGATTCATATACAGGTCTTGTACTCAAACCCACAGGTGGAATAGTGGGACGTGTGACACAAAGAAAATGACCATTACAAAAATATCCATTACCCCACCCACTTGATCTCGTTCTATTATTAACGTCATGTACAGTACGATACCAGGTGGGTGGGATAATGGGATTTTTTTAATAGGCATTTATTTTGGTGTCATAGGTCCGAGTCTTCCACCTGTGCTCACCATATGAGTAAACACAGATTGCAACGCACGAGCTTTTTTCTACACGCGTTTACAATAATGGATTGCACGGACCTGCGTAGATCTACATTCTACAGAACATGATGAATAAATAAAACATGACGTTATACAATTCTTGGATTCAATATATTTATTACATGCGAAGATAACAGTGAAAACTTATGGCATATTATAGGCATTGGCGACGTCGTTCATTCGCAGTCACAGTGTACAGTGTACATGTTTTGTTTTTTTTACATTATGACGCGTCTTGGGCGAGAACGGATATAGCACGATTCGGAAAAGCAACACGGAAGGTTGTATGTCGCCGGACTTCCGTGTACTAACGGGGTCGCACTGTACGTAATGCTAGTTCTAAATTATTTGAGTAGATTTTGCGTTCCATACAAATCTGCAGTAGCATGTGCTGAGTCTCATCAGGGCCTACGATGTTTGTTATTGGAAACATCCCAGTAACTGCAATGGATTTTGATATGTTAATTTTGCATGCAACCAATCCAAGCATCACAAAATGGTTTTCAGACTAGTCCATTTATGAAAAGTGGGTATTTTTTGTTCTCAAAAAAAGTCCATTAGGACTAGTTGCGAACTCGTGCAATCTACTCCCGTACCGTACCGTCCGTAGCCAGAGTTCCGATTCCACTCATAGGCTTCCTCTGCAGAATAGCGAATCAGATTTGATTCACATTTGATTCACACTTTAGCAGTTAATTGTGAAATATTTTCTATATTTTTGAACTGCAATGAGTGTCAACATTATGAAAATAACATAGTCCAGTGGCAGCCAAATTCAACATGCAAAAGTTAAGATGGGGTCCATTTTCTGGAACGGCAAAATTTAATTTTCTAAATCGTCTACAATAGTCAAATTTGTTTCAGAATTATTAGTTTATATTACTTTTACAATACTAATATCTTTTTCAGATGGAAAATATATAAAATATGTCACGACTGCTAAAGTTTGAATCAGACCTGAATCGCCAGGCGCGGATCCAGGATTTCAGGTTAGGGGGGGGCGTAACTATTTTGCAATACTTGACTATATTTTAGCTCGTTCGATAATATAGTCAAGTATTGCAAAATAGTCGACCGAGCGGAGCAGAAACATGCATGGAATACATGGCACTTGGCATGAAACGTGCCTTGTAACTTGTAAAAAATCTTTACTCGGCGAATTTTTAGGGGGGGGGGGGGGGGGGGGGGGCGGGGGGGGGGCTGGTGGGAGGGGGGGGGGGGGGGGGGGGCGCGCGGTCGGGGGGGGGGGGGGAGGGGAGGGGGTGGGCCGGGGTGGGGTTGGTATGGGCGCGGGTCGGGTCTGCCCCCCCTGAATCCGCCCATGATCGCTATTCCGCAAAGAAAGCCTACGAATAGAATAGTAACTCTGGCTAGGGACGGTATGGCAGTAGATTGCATGAGTTACTGTTCGCAACTAGTCCTAATGGACACTCGTTGGGACGGTTCAAATGTGTAGTCACAACTAGAAATATTTTAAAATTGCTATGCTATGATTTATCCGCATGTAATGGGGTAAGTGACTGGTTATTACGAGGCGATGCTAAGAGCTGGTAATGGGCATCAGTCATCATTTCCCCAAACTGATGATTATCTGGAATAAAACAATATATTGCAAAACAAACAAGGATCACTGTGCACAGGCCATTGTGCATGGACCAGACAGTATTGTGCAACCTCAGCTGCTGTATATTATATAGGTATGTTAACCCTTAGACCGCTATCCTATTTTTTTTGTCGTCTGCTGTTTATTTTCTATTTTCCATTGTTATCATCAAAAACATGCTTTGACAGCACTTTAGAATAATTTACAACATGCTTTGACAGCACTTCAGAATCATTTCCATTGGAAATGATTCTGAAGTGCTGTCAAACCATGTTTTTATTGAGAAATAAGGCAAGATATAACAGCAACAGCAGACGACAATTGTTGTGAGTAGCGGTCTAAGGGTTAACCCTTTCAACACCATAGGCCTGTATAGTGGTATTGGCAAAGCGTGTAGATCCAGATGAGCCGGCTCGTGATGAGCCGTCTTAACAGGATCTGCACTTTTTGCAAGTAATTTTCATATTTTTGAGAAAAAAAAAAACACCCCCTTTTCATAAACGGACTAGTCTGCAAATCATTTTGTGATGGTTGGATTGGTTGCAAAATTAACATATCAACATCCATTCCAGTTACTTAGGGGTGAAAGGGTTAAAGACACTGGGTCCCAGATATGCATAGAAAGTGATGGAACAGATTTCGGATTAGGACAAAATATTTTAATTGTAGATTAATATCGTGTTTCTGTACCCAATTGTACCTATAAGTGGACTAAAAAATATCGGGGATTGGTAAAAAAATGTTTATAATACTGAAAAATAATTAGCGTTTGCTCCGCTAGTTATTTTTCAATATTTTCACATATTTTTCAATGGATGGTTCTATTTACTTTATCTAAAGTAATTTCACTAACGTCTACATTGGAAATTTCTTGCTAAATGTGGTATAGTATGATACTTTCACAACAAAAAATAACTACATGCCAAATCAAATTACCTCCCCTTTGTGACATAGTTTCTGATACTTAATAGTGCATGTTTTTTGGAATGTGATCAAATAAACTGGTGCAATTGATTTATCTATGTCTTGTATGGTGTATGAAGCGAAAAACCACACATTGTATATCTGAGATATCATCAGTCACTTTAACTAGCAGCGCATTGACCAAATACATGGCTGACCAGTAACTAATTTTTGCACAGTATAACCTCTCTATAACAGACACACAACTTTGTGTCTAATTTCGATGGGTTTTGCGGTAATTTATCCCCAATGATTATGTTGCTTCATGATTGCGAAACACACAAACATGACTTATACTCATGCAAATACCTGAAACACATCTCTAAACTGTAGCCGATTTCACCAAAATAGCTAAGTACATGTACACTTTGAGGGAGAAATTTTCAATATAAGGATAAATTAATTTTTATTATACTGAATTTAGTACATTATCACAGCCAAAATAATAATTCTGCATACTTTTAATCATCAAATATATGCAGTCGTTGGTTCTATATGAAATAATGCATTTCAGGAAAAATAAATGATTACTCCTCCCTCAAAGTACACTTTGCTAGATAAGTACAAGTATGCTTAGAAACTTTGATGAAATCGGCTACTGGTCAATTAGGCAGTGTCACTGATACAAGAAAACTGAGTGATTGATTTATTGATTGATTGGTTGAATGACTGATTGAATGACTGATTGAGTGATTGGTTGATTGACATATTGATGTAGTTATTGATTGATTGAGTGATTGATTTATTGATTTAGTGATTGCTTTATTGATTGATTGAGTGGGTGATTGGTTTATTGATTGATTGGTATATTGACTGATTTAGTGATTGAGTGATTGGTTTTATTGATTGATTGAACAAACTAACAAAGAAATAAAAGAACAAACAAATGAACAAACCACAAATGAAAGAATGAATGAATGAGTTGTTATGTCCATCAAGAGGTCACGTGCAGACACGAATACATCTGTATTCAGCAATGTAATGCACCTTGTCCCATGCATGAATTCCACAAAGAATGGATTCATCGTTGACATACAAGCAAAGTATACTTTGAGGGAGAAGTTTTAGATTTTAGGATAAATTTATAAATTTTTATTATACTGAATTTATTACATTATAATGTAATAAATTCAGTATAATAATTCTGCATACTTTTAATCATCAAATATATGCAGTCGTTAGTTCTATATGAAATAATGCTTTTCGGGAAAAATAAATGATTTCCCCTCAAAGTATACTTTGCTAGAAAAGTATACTTTGCAATTTTGATGAAATCGCCTACAGATAAGGGGCGTATTGGCATATTTAACACACTTATTTTAGCAGAATATACTGATTATCAAAAATTGGAGTACAAAATATTCACAATGTGAAAATATGCACTGATTTTCAAATTGAGTAGTGAAAATACTGTAATAAAGTTGAAATTTACTGAGTGTTTTTAAAGGTGCTTTTTTTTTTTTTATCATTTGTTCCGTATTATATATGGAAGAAACTCAACAATACATTTGTAAAAGTAAAATACACATTGAATCTGAAATATGGGGGTATAATACTGTTTAGATACAAAACTTATCTGGAGCATGATTTCACTAGCCGGCCGGCCCCACAGTGTCTGCCTGCTATAGCTCAACACCCCTGAGAATCTAGCTTCATGTTTTCCACTTTTTAGGCAATAGGTTGCAATATGAGACAAAATATATCATAAATTCGCCTAATAAAGCGAGTATTTGCAAAATTCATATGTCACTCTCCATGAAGTAGAAAGTCAACAAAGAAAGCTTCAAACACAAATTTGGAAATACTACTTCATCATATTAACGCTTATGTAATTAGAGTTGTGTACTCAGAACTACTAAGAACCCAACAATTTCACTAGCCGGCCCCACAGTGTCCGCCCGCCTATAGCCCAACACCCATACCACTCAGAACACCTGCCCCAATCAATCACAATTGTAAACTTGTCACGACAAAACACACAACTTGGCATTTGCAAACAGTGTAGACCAAGATCAGACTGCACATCTGTGCAGTCTGATCTTGGTCTACACTGTTTGTTATAAAATGTATTATATCTAATGAAGAAAACAATGTAAACCCTGATCAGAGTCTACCAACCTCAGTGTGATCCAAATAGAGGTTGGCAAATAAGAAAGTGGTACATTTTCCTGTGGCTAAGTCCATCAGAAATGTCAAAGAAATGAGACAAAGAACAAACATTGACAATAACCCAGAAATTGATTTTCACAAATGTATGAATGTAAGGGAAGTAATGAATGTTAGCAAAAGGCACAAAATAAGTGTCCATGCATTATCTCCCTTGGCTATTACAGTCAGTAACACTGGTCAGTAACACTGGTGTTTGGTCGCGGTAATATACAGAGATGTTGACCATGGTGGTACAATACAACCATGGTTTCTGACGTCAAATCAATGACGTCAGTGGCAAGAATACAATATGGGCGTGTTTCGGCTTTCATCAGTATAACTACATATGAATAACAAGGCTAATAACTTTGGTCGGACACAACCTCGTATCAGAACAAATTCCGCGATTTTATTAACATTTATGTAAATATTTTGGCGGAAAGTGCACATGTTCATTTGAGAATTTTTGTTATCATGCTGAAATAGCATAGTTGGAACATAATTATGCAAAGAATATCGAATTACAGCTGGTTATCCTAGGCCGGACACGACCTCGTATCATAACAAATGAAATAATGTGTTTATGGCTCTAATGTCAATATTGTAGTGGAAAGTTCATTTGAGAATTATATCCCGCAGAAATACATAGAATGAATTGGCAATTACAATTTTAAACATGTTATTTTGTTATGATACGAGGCCGTGTCCGACCAAAGTTATAAGCCTTGTTATTCATATGTAGTTATACCGATGAAAGCCGAAACACGCCGAATGCCTGTGATATCAACAGTTCTGGGGTTTATTTCATGTTTGAACGTTTGTCATATATATGTTACCCCACAACCCTGAGAAAATGTTGAGTTGGAATTGGTCTATATGTGGCTGTGACTGGAGAAACAGGGCTTATGGGATGGCAATGACAAGTTGGCTTTTGTTTCAACAAATACAATACTTATATCATTTCAAAAGGGTAGCTGATAAATAGAATATTGTTACATGACTGCCGTTGTTCGACACCACTCACAGCCATGTTCAAACATACAGCACGTGCTGTTTGACCATGGCTGTAGACAATGCTCATTTCTGGGCCAAACAAACACCTATGTAATGCATGTGTCTCATGACGTTACTAGAATGCGCAATTACATCACCAAACAATAGTCTGTTTCAAGAAAGCTGCCCAAATGTTACGCCCATATAAACAATTCGAAAACAATATTGTTTTCCATAATATTAAATTAAAGGACAATTTAAGAATGAGCCTTCTTTTTATTTTGTGAAATTTGGTCAAATATTGATTTTATTACGAAAAATTGATTTCTCTATGGGAATTTAACATGGGGGGGAAAAGGAGTTGTGGGAGGAGTCAAAAAACAAAAAATTTTGGAAATTGACTCCGAAACCTATCTAGATAGCTTGGAAATGATCTAACTAAGAAAACAAAAGTTAAATTTTAAAAATCGGTCCAGTATTTCTGAAATTCTAAAATATTTCCCCATGTTATGTGGATTTAACATGGGGACATTTTGTTTTCGCAATAAAATCAATATTTGACCAAATTTCACGAAATAAAAAGAAGGCTCATTCTTAAATTTTCCTTTAATTTAATATTATCGAAAAATAAATATTGTTTTTGAATTGTTTATATGGCCGTAAAATTTGGGCAGCTTTCGTGAAACAGACTATAGTTCACAACGGTGACACTGAATCTTTTTTAATTGATGCGGCTGCATCATGAGACGTGTACTGCGACCCCGGAATATGTATGTGTAAATGGAGCAGATTATCAAAATACTGAAAGTACTCCATACATGCTCAAAATACACGATATTTCCGATATTTCCGACAAAAAAATGTAACAATAACGTTCGACCATGGGTAAACGTTTGCCGTGGCACTCGGGAACTGTTTGAAGCCGCAGTATACGGCCTTGGGGTTCAAACAGTTTCCTCTTGCCACAGCAAATGTTTACCCACGACTGGACATTGCCGAACCTTATATTCAACTAGTGTTATCCAGTTTATCAGGCTCAATATGCCTCGGAATTCCTACACATTTCCTAACCTCTGATAAACTTAGTAGGTCTCCCATATTTACATTCTAAATATGTCAATTTCACATACAAAAGCCCTTTAAAACATAGTCTTATCATATCTTGATCTTATTTTCCACGTTTTGATCCCCACAAATTGCATAGCCCCGGGGGCATTTATTAGACTAAATACGGTATACATTTTCTCACTTTTGAAAATCAATGCGTATTCAGGTAAAACTAGATTTGTTAGTAGGCGAGGCTTATGGAATACCCCATAGAAGTTATAACATATTTCTCTGATGTTAAGTTTTGTAAAGAGACTAAGTATTTGACCTTGACCTTGGGATCAGCGGGGGTTGGACGGTTGTGGATTTGGTGCAGCATGGTAGTAGAGCATTACAGGAATGCATGTGAAATATTAAGCATTTTATATGAAGACAATAGAAGTTATAACATATTTCTCTGATGTTAAGTTTTGTAAAGAGACTAAGTATTTGACCTTGACCTTGGGATCAGCTGGGGTTGGACAGTCGTGGATTTTGCACAGCATGGTAGTATATAGAGCCTTACAGGAATGCATGTGTGAAATATTAAGCATTTTAGATGAAGGAATATTTCTCTGATGTTAAGTTTAGTGACGGACGGACGTATGGAAGGACGCATGCACACATGGACGAACGGACAACCTGTATACCCCCCCCCCCACAACTCGTTGCGGGGGGGTATAAAAGAAAGAACAATTTAGCATTTCTACATCATATCACCCACATATTTCTAGTATCCTCTTTTTCTTTGGTGTGTGCGGTGTGGAATGTCCTGTGTTACAAAGGCCCTGATCAGACTGTGCCGAGATGTGCAGGGTGATCTGGGGCTACACTGGTTGTAAATTCCATAAGCCGCTCTTTCTCGAGTCACAGTTGCTGGACTTTCCAAGCTTGACGGATGGATAGATATACATTACCTGGATTCATGCTATAAAGTCTTCTAGGCATATTGTAGAGGTGTACCGCTTTGAGCTGACGCGTTATTATTGTAAATATTATTGTAAACACGTCTATTTTTAAATAGTTTACGTCATATGTTGTGGACATGGTATTTGTATACCAGCGCAAACGCATTAACATTCGATAGAATTGCTAATAATACTAACATCGCTTAGTGCTCTAGTGGGTAGATCGGCTCTTTGGTGATTGGACGGTCGTGAGTTCGAATCCTGCCAAAGGCATACATTTTTCTCTCGCTTTTACTATTTTGGCGCCAGAGGTAATGCACACATCCCGAAACAGTCGTGCATTTACTTTTACACAACATTATAAAACACTTCACTTTGAACCTAATCATTGTGAAATACATTCTGCACATTCGTGTGTTATTGTGAAAGTCCACCTCGACTCACTACAAATGCAAATATGTTACGGAGAACACGATGTCGAAAAATAAACCTCTCACTTCAGATAATAAACAAATAAATAAATAAACGTGGATGAATGTGGTTGTTGTTACATGTAATAAAGATGCATTAAAAAGAAAAAGAAAACACAAAAACAATATTTAAAAAAAAATAATATATATATAATGGCCAAAGTGAGGATCGAACGCATGCAGTGCAAAATTAAAATCAAGTGCCACCGTTGGCCGCCAGTTTACCCACTGCTCCAGTATGAGCAATTGTTTTGTCAATCGCAATATATCGATCATGACTATAGCGACGCGCCATAATAAACAGGGAAATACCTACAGGAATTCCATGTGTATTGATACACCAATGTTTATATAAACAAAGCATGTAAACAACGCCATGTCAGGCTGGTATACTTATACACCATTCTCATGCTTCATGATTGGTTGAGGCTGTGCTTAGTCTTGGTCAATCAAACTGCATGATTTCGAGTACAAATTTGGAGCACATGCTTAGCAAGCACGGGACCTGAGTAGCCTATTTCACCAACATTGCAAAGTATACTTTGAGGGAGTAATCATTTATGTTTCCCTAAATGCATTATTTCATATAGAACTAACGACTGCATATACATGTATTTGATGATTAAAAGTATGCACAATTATTATACTGAATTTATTACATTATCACAGCCAACATTCAGTATAATCAAAGTACTGAAAGTACTCAACATAGGGTACTACAAGATTAAACTAGATTGATTGATTGATTGATTGTTGGTGTTGCAGTTTCATTAACCCTTAAAGGTACATGCCCACTCAGTAGGTACAAAATGTTCTTTACATCAGAGACATCATCTGAGACATTTCCTGGCAAAATAAACATTCATGCGCCATTATCCCATGTACTGATTGGCATTATTATACATTTTATATCAGACGTAAATTTACACACTGATATCAGGGGCGATAACCGTGTTTGCTTAAAATGTTAAGGGACATTACTATTTAATCTCTGTATTTATTTTATGATGTGCAATGATCATACTTTAAAATCTGTCGAAAATATTATTTTTTCAGGCGACGCATTTCTTTAGTATAAATAATTAAACAAGAAATGCGTCTGTCGAACGCGGATGCCACCTGCAGCATATTTGAGAAACTGTGACAAATTGGTTAACCGAAAAGTGTGACAGACGGACAGACGGACAGACGGACATACAGACAGACGGACAGATGGACGGACGGACGGACGTTCTTACATTAGGGTACTTATGTGGCTTATCACATGTTAAATATTAGCCACATAAAACGATTTTTAGCCACATAAAACGATTTTTTAGGTGGCTAATTGTAACCAACCCTATCCTTTAACAAGTACATAACCCTGTGGGGCTAGCCACATAAGTACCCTAATGTGTGCCCGGACAGATGGACGTACCAACATTTTGGGTTTATGGGCTATTTGCTATATAAAAGATCAAAGGACTAGCCCCTAAACTTTTTTATGGGCTAACGGAATAAGTTCAAAGAAGTTCAAAGGATTAGGCTCCTCCCCCTAGCCCCTAAACCCCCTAATGTTTGCCCGGACAGACGGACAGACGGACGATCCAAACACTATATGCCACCCGTTTCTTCGAAACCCGGTGGCATAAAAATATCATGCCTCATTTGCATATGAAAATAGCCTAATACCACCGCGCGTCACTATCAGTAAAATAAATATTACTAAATGATTATATCTGTATAGCGGGCACTTGTAACGTTTAGAACTGGTGGAATAGTGACAGTTATACACTTATTTAATTCCTATAAATGACATTTTACTGACACAGTATGTACCAAAACATTCAACAACATTACAGATTATGCATAGCAATATCAGAAAGATACGGTAACACATATACAAGACATCATCAATTCAAGTATACAGATTCCAGATATCTATGATCATTATAGATATATTGAAAACTGATTGAAGAGCAATAGTTACAAGAATTCCGCCACGGAAGCGGTGTCGCGCCAGAAAATGCCTTGTCGGTACATCGCCATGTTTACTTCTGTTTTGTGAATGAAATAATTGGCCCCGGATCGAGTATATTAAAACATACAAATGACGTCATTGGGGAAACCGCTGACAAAATTTTCAATGTATGGAAGCCCAAATTTGTTAGAATTGTTTTTCTTCGTATTTTCAGTACTTGCATTAATATGGGTATTAATATACTCTGGATGTGTTATACTGTCATTAATTTGTTCCCTGACTGTAATTTATCACTTTAAATACCGACTTATTGACCCCCTTCCCTGAGCGTAGAATTGACACTCATGTTGGCGTGTATTGGCCACCATAGACAAATGTCAATCAGGCCGAATTCGGGAATGTCACTAAAATCCGCTGTAAATCCATCGATATAATGAGGATTAAACATCAGTTAGACCCACACATGCAAAATTTGTTTCGCACAGGTGTCGGGTGAGTTTAAAAATAGACTGTCGGAAGGTCAAACTTGATGTCGTTTGTGTCTTAAATGCATCGCGTATTTCTGAGAGTATTCGGACGGGAGTTAACTCTGCCGAAAACTATATATATAGCCTGTTACTAAATTTAGCGATGACCGCACGATTTGTGTCACAAATGGGGGCAAATCACGCGCAACAAAATAATCCGATGTATTTTTAGTACGTAGAACATCCGTTGTTGATATTGTGCAGTGCAAGTAGTTTTTCATAATATTATTTTCAATTAGCGGTTGCGTATGACAGTTAAACGTTGAGTAACACAATGGATTTTGTTGTTATGGTTACTCCAAGATATCACTACGGACCATCGCATCGAGGGGTTCTGGGGCGTGGCTAACTGTCGGAGGCGATCGCAATACATAGGTTTACCCTATGTGATAAAAATTAATAAATTTATCCTAAAATTGAAAATTTCTCCCTCAAAGTAAACTTTTCTAGATAAGTATACTTTGCAATGTTGGTGAAATCGGCTACTGATGTTATGCAATGAAAAGTTGACATTCCTTTCAAGAAAAACAATACTTGTATGTATTTGAAAAAGTTACTTGATAAATAGAATATTTAGCTAGTGTCATGTGGTATCAAGATGAAGCTGGTATCAAGATGAAGCTCAGTATGCCTCAGAATTTACCATGTTTCCCGGCTTATCCCTTTCACCCCTAATAACTGGAATGGATTTTGATATGTTAATTTTGCAACCAATCTGTCACAAAATGGGTTTCAGACTAGTCCATTATGAAAAGGGGGTGTTTTTATTCTCAAAAATATGAAAATTTACTCGTCACGAGCCGGCTCATCTGGATCTACACATTTTGCCAATACCACTATACAGGTCTGTAGTGTTGAAAGGCTAACCTCCGATAAACTTAGTATGTTTACATGTTTTCGTCATGTGTTGGTATCATGACTTTTTGTGATTGATATCAAGGTTATCAGGCTCAGTATGCCTCAGATGTCATACTTGTTTCCAAGCTTAACCCTTAGACCGCTACACACAACAATTGTCGTCTGCTGTTGGTTTTATATCTTGCCTTATAGTTTGACAGCACTTCAGAATAATTTCCAATGGAAATGATTCTGGAGTGCTGTCAAAGAATTATTCTAAAGTGCTGTCAAAGCATGTTTTTGATGATAAAAAATGGAAAATAGAAAATAAACAGCAGACGACAACAAGAGCTGTAGGAGAACAGCATAGCTCGACTACGAGGGTTGTCGATGTACACATAGCTTGACAAACAAGGTGGCTGCGGCCTGCATAAAAACCTTAACCAAGGTTGACTAAAAACCTTAACCAAGGGAAATTAAGTAAGTAATTCAAGGTTAAATGTAGGTGAATGTCAGATATAGGTCAGGGGTTATTGATGTACATCACTAGGAGATGAAGTTTTCCAAGTATGGTTGCTGTAGGCCCAGGAGTATTCCATATACAAGCTTGACTAAAAACCTTAACCAAGGGGAAATAACCAAGTAATCCAATGATAAAAGTAGGTCAAGGTCAAATATAGGTCAGGGATTATTGATGTACATCACTAGGAGATGAATTTGTCCAAGTATGGTTGATGTAAGCCCAGGAGTATTCCATATACAAGCTTGACTATAAACATTAACCAAGTAATTCAAGGTTAAAGGTAGGTGAAGGTAAAATATAGGTCAGGGGTTATTGATGTACATCCCTGTGAGAAAAAGTTATACAAGTATGGTGTCTGTATGCACAATAGTATTCCATCTACAAGCTTGACTAAAAACCTTAACCAAGGTTGACTAAAAACCTTAACCAAGGGGAATTAATTAAGTAATTCAAGGTTAAATGTAGGTCAAGGTCAAATATAGGTCAGGGGTTGTTGATGTACATGTACATCACTAGGAGATGAAGTTGTCCAAGTATGGTTGGTGTAGGGCCAGGAGTATTGCATCTACAAGATTGACTAAAAACCTTAACCAAAGAGAATAAACTAAGTAATTGAAGAGGGAATGTAGGTGAAGGTCAAATATAGATCAGGGGTTATTGATGTACATCACTATGAGAAAAGGTTGTCCAAGTATGGTGTCTGTATGCACAATAGTATTCCATGTACAAGCTTGAGTAAAAACCGTAACCAAGGTTGACTAAAAACCTTAACCAAGGGGAATTAACTAAGTAATTCAAGAGGAAATGTAGGTTAAGGTCAGGGGTTGTTGATGTACATCACTAGGAGATGAAGTTGTCCAAGTATGGTGGGTGTAGGGCCAGTAGTATTCCATATACAAGCTTGACTAAAAACCTTAACCAAGGCGTGACGGTGACGCCGACGCCGACGCCGACGCCGGGGTGACAACATAAGCTCCAACTATTCTTCGAATAGTCGAGCTAAAAAATTAAGATAGCGGTGTAAGGGTTAACCTCTAATAACTTGTATGTATACATTTTCCTGATGCGCTAGCTTATTCAATTGTATTGAGAATAGAAAACACCGAACCTTACATTTGTGTCTTATGTAACATGTACTCCAGGGGCGGATCCAGGATTTCATGTTAGGGGGGACGGGACTTCTTCATTGAAATAGTTTACTATATTTTCGAACTAGCACCGCTCGTTCGTCGACCGAGTTTAGCTCGGGAGACTGCTTAGAGGTGGGTCCGGCAGTATGCCCTCCGGAATATTTTTGATATCTATATCCCATTTTGCTGTGCTCTGTTGCATTTTAGAGCAAAAACATCTTTACTCGCCGACTTTTAGGGGGGGGTGCGCGTCGGGTTTTCCCCTACGTGGATCCGCCCTTGTACTCTACAACATGTCTAAAACTATTAACACCAGCCTTAAATTCCCTGGTTAAAAAACGAAATAACTCCCATATCAGATATCTCAAGGGACATAAATATCACGATATTGATGACTTTTCTTTCCATTTATCTGACACGAAAATGAATAATAAATTATGACATCGCGTCTCACCCGTGGTGAAGCACAAATCAATCATAGTCAAGAGATGCCGACAAGACTAAGGTTCACCTAACACGAATTCTCAAATTTAAGATTAATGAAAAAGTTTTAAATAAATAAGAAATAAGTCTGAGGCAATGAACCAGCATAACACTTACGATGCTGAATTAATTTTGTTGTCTGCTGGTTTTTTTTACTTTCTATTTTTTCTGATAAAAAACATAGTTTGACAGCACTTTAGAATCATTTCCAATGGAATATGAAGATAATCGGCTGAAATCTGTAGAAATAGTTCACTGAAAAAATCATGAAATGCGATTTGCAGAGTCAACAATGGGGCTACTCTGGATGGATCAGCAACCAGGGAGCATAAAATATGATGGTATATTTTCATCCCTGCATACTGAATACTGCATTAAATGGGTTAAACCTGTTAGACAACCAGAACATTTGGGTTGACAAGAAATACAAATATTCCCAGGTCGCTGTGGTCCACAGACATCTCACATACTGTAGCCGATTTCGCCAAAATTGCTAAGCATACTTATCTAGCTAAGTATACTTTGAGGGAGTAATCATTTATTTTTCCCGAAATGCATTATTTCATATAGAACTAATGACTGCATATATTTTACGATTAAAAGTATGCAGAATTATTATACTTAATTTATTACATTATCACAGACACAATTGGCTGTGATAATGTAATAAAATCAGTATAATAAAAAGTAATAAATGTATCCTTAAATTGAAAATTTCTCCCTCAAAGCGTACTTAACAAGATAAGTATGCTTAGCAATTTTGGTGAAATAGGCTACTGGTATATGGGTGGATCTGTTGGCATCAAGTGACGACATGACTCAACCCTTTCAACATCACACTAGATATTTTCAAACAGTGTAGATCATAATGAGCCGGCTTGTAACGAACCATCTCATCAAGATCTGCATCATTTGTGAATGTATTTTTTAAATTTTTACTAAATCACCCCCTTTTCTGCAGAATGGAACAGTCTCAAACTTAACATGAAATAGTCCATGTCAGTTACCACGGGTGAAAGGCTTAAAAACACAGGGAAGAAATTACACCTGAAATTCAAATACGTCTAGATGATGTATGATTTTCTCGACACACTGACATGGTAATCATTCAAACTTGTCAAAATCCTGGGTATAATGGAAATACCCAATACATTACAGCCGGATATAGACCCATATATAGTCATATAACGTTGGGTATTATGTCACACGTTGCATGCTGAGGATAGACATGAAGTTCTAAATATTTTTTAGTTCTCCTAGAAAGTACAGTGGAACCTCTCCAAACCGGACACCCTGGGAGGTCCCCAGGGTGTCCGGTTTGGGGAGGTCCCCAATGTGTCCGGTTTGGGGAGGTCCCCAGGGTGTCAGGTTTGGGGAGGTCCCCAGGGTGTCAGGTTTGGGGATTTCCCCAGGGTGTCAGGTTTGGGGAGGTCCCCAGGGTGTCAGGTTTGGGGAGGTCCCCAGGGTGTCAGGTTTGGGGAGAGGTGTCCCCAGGGAGTCCAGGTGGGGAGGTCCCCAGGTGTGTTTCCCCAGGTGTCAGGTTTGGGGGGTCCCCAGGGTGTCAGGTAGGGGATGGTCCCCAGGTCCCCATGTCAGGTGAGGTCCCCAGGGTGTCTGGTTTGGGGAGGTCCCCAGGGTGTCAGGTTTGGGGAGGTCCCCAGGGTGTCAGGTTTGGGGAGGTCCCCAATGTGTCCGGTTTGGGTAGGTCCCCAGGGTGTCAGGTTTGGAGAGGTCCCCAGGGTGCCAGGTTTGGGGAGGTCCCCAGGGTGTCCGGTTTGGGAAGGTCCCCAGTGTGTCTGATTTGGGGAGGTCCCCAGTGTGTCCGATTTGGGGAGGTCCCCAGTGTGTCCGGTTTGGGGAGGTCCCCAGTGTGTCCGATTTGGGGAGGTCCCCAGTGTGTCCGGTTTGGGGAGGTCCCCAGTGTGTCCGGTTTGGAGATGTTCCACTGTAAATTAGACATGTGAGCAGTTCATGACACATTCTAGTGTTTAACAGCGAAACACATCTACGGTAAACATCTATATTTTCCCGAGTGTCCGGTTTAGCGGGGTTCCACTGTATGTGTTATGACCATCTGAACTATCATAGTGAATTCTGGCCCCTCTCTCATGAAGGTCGGATAATTGGTAGTGAAGTTATTGCACAGAAACAAAAAAACAACTTATTTTTCAGCACCTGTGACCTTCACCTTGAGGGGGATAAAGTACACATTCAACAGGGTTCTTCCCAAGGTTGATATGAGTATCCATTGTGAAGGTCAGATAGAGGTCGTCATGGCAGGCCCATACGCAGAGGGGGTGCGACCCCCTTACCCTGTTCAACACCACAGGCCTGTATATATATAGTGGTATTGGCAAAAGTGTAGATCCAGATCAGCCGGCTCATGACGAGCCGTCTCATCAGGATCTGCGCTTTTTGCAAGTAATTTTCATAATTTTGAGAACAAAAACACCTCATGTTCATAAATGGACTGGTCTCAAAATCATTTTGTGATGATTGGAATGGGTTGCAAAATTAACATATCAAAATCCATTCCAGTTATTTAGGGGTGAAATGGTTAATCTGTCGAGGTCTGTCCGTGAATGTGCAAAAAAACAATGTTTAGCCCTTCGCGCCGTCGATAACTCACCCCCCTAAATTAATTCCTGCGTACGGGCCTGCATGGCATAAGTGCAATAAACAATATAATACACCTGTGACCTTCACCTTGACCTTGATGGGAGAACATGCACACATGTCTTCAGACAGCAAGAATTCAAGTTCTTTTCAAACAAAAGGACATAAAGATCTCCTATTTTTCAAATTTCTCCACAAAAGTATATGATGTGACCACTCATTTAAACAGTATCACCAAGACAAGTCATATGGTGTTCACAACATACTTGGTCATGGAGGAATATTTTCACATTTTCCTTTGCATTTGTTAATATCTACCCATAATCCAACTTGAGATAACAAGTTAGTCTAATAAATGTATGTGACTCGTTATGCAAAAAAGTGACTTACTGAGATTGCGACCAGTGTGGCCCCAGATCAGGCTGCACATCCGCACAGTCTGATCAGGGCCAACACTGTTTGCTACTGATATAAGAAAACATCCTGGATGAATCTAATGAAAACTTTACATCTGTATCAAGCAACATGAATGTATCAGCTATTAGGCCCTATATTGGTAAAACATATAAATAATTACACCCTCTTTTTCTCGAGACTGCTCGCACATCATGGGTGAACCCATAACATTGGAAATACACTCTGGGGTGTATGAACATTTTGAAATCTTCTTACCAATTTCTCGATGAAAGTGTATGTTGCAACCACTCATTTGAACCGTCTCGACGAGACTGTTCAAATGATGGTCACAATATACACTTCTGATGAGACAGTAAGAAAATATTTACAAGTTTCCGTCAGTAAAATAGTGTATCCTCTGAATGTAACAACCTAATTAATGCAGGTCACACCTGGAGGGAGATGCCAGATTGAATTCGAGTTGGTAAAATGACAGAATAAATCAAGCAACAATGGCTTCTGTGACAGAACTGGGCCTATCAATCACGTTACAATTGGCTGGTTTTCAATAAACACACTTCAAGAGAAGCAATCCGGAAACTCTCCCTCCACCAGAGATGTGGGGTTATTTCAACTGTAGTTTCTGAAATATTCGCCATTGGCTGGTTTTCAATAAACACACTGCACAAGAACCAGAAGCAATCAAGTAGTCTCCCATCCACAATAGTTGTGGGGTTATTTCAACTGCAGTTTCTAAAATCTGTGGAAAACCAAAGTTAACCCTCACTATGCTGTTTTTAATTTTTTCCAAAATTTTTAACAGCATATGAGAATCATCTCCAGTGGAGATGATTTGATTCTCATGCGCTGCTAAAACAGGTTTTTATCGAGAAATATTGAAAATAAAACATTTCCAGCAGACGACAAAATTTAATTCAGCATAGTAAGGGTTAAATGTCCAGATTTTAGCTTGTACTTATAAAAGGTTTTGCGTTCTCTAAATTTGTACTCAAAATCAGGCAGTTTGATTAGCCAAGATATCTGTGACTGTAAGCCAAACTATTTGTGCGCTGATTGATTGATTGAATATATGATATATTGATTGAGTGAATGATTGATTGAATGTGTGATATATTGATTGAATGAATGAATGAATGTGTGATATATTCATTGAATGAATGATTGATTGAATGTGTGATATATTGATTGAGTGAATGAATGAATGTGTGATATATTGATTGAGTGATATTGATGATGATTGTGAATTATAATTGATTGAGTGAATGAATGATGTGTTGATATTATTGATTGAGTGAATGATGATGAAATGTGTGATTATTGATGAGTGATGATTGATTGATTGTGTGATTGTTAATTATGTTGATGATGATTGAATGTGTGTGATATATTGATTGAGTGAATGATTGATTGAATGTGTGATATATTGATTGAGTGAATGATTGATTGAATGTGTGATATATTGATTGAGTGAATGATTGATTGAATGTGTGATATATTGATTGAGTGAGTGATTTGATTGAATGTGTGATTATTGATTGTGAATGATTGATGAATGTGTTGATTATAATTGATTGAATGAATGATGATTGTGATGATGAGTGAATTTGATGATTGTGTGTATGATTGAGTGATTGAATTGATTGAAAGGGTGATATATTGATTGAGTGAATGATTGATTGAATGTGTGATATATTGATTGAGTGAATGATTGAATGTGTGATATATTGATTGAGTGAATGAATGAATGTGTGATATATTGATTGAGTGAATGATTGATTGAATGTGTGATATATTGAATGTGAGATGAATGATGATGATTGATTGAATGTGTGTATATTGATTGAGTTGATTGATGATGTGTGATAAAGATGAGTGAATGATGATATGATGTGATATGATTATGAATGATTGAATGTGTGATATATTGATTGAGTGAATGATTGATTGAATGTGTGATATATTGATTGAGTGAATGATTGATTGAATGTGTGATATATTGATTGAGTGAATGAATTGAATGTGTGATATATTAATTGATTGATGAATGATTGAATGTGTGATATATGATTGAGTGAATGATTGAATGATTGATAATTGATGAGTGATTGAATGAATGTGTGATATTATTGATTGAGTGAATGAATGATGATTGATGATATTGAGGTTGATTATGATTTATTGAATGAATATGATATATTGTTAAGTGAATGATTGATTGATGTGTGATATATTGAGTGAGTGAGTGAGTGAATAGGGTTTAACGTCCGCTTTTCTGACATAGAGGTACAAGCCTCAGGGAGTCTACACGCAGACGGGTCAACGGGGTCGTGTCCCGTATCCACCTGTCCGAGGGGGGTAAATCCCAACTTCAGAACTCAATATTTACAATCAAAATATATATTCAGTCCTGAAATTAGAACAACCTGATCTGGTGCCAGGCCCTCGCCACACCAGCATCATTTATCCCATCCCCTAAAAGTAATAGGATTAGCGCTAATCTTACTTTTATATATGGGGCATAGCCTGACTCAACTCTCACATACAAGAAAGCCAAACATGTACATGAGGGCCAAATCCGGTATAGTGGGTGATATATTGAATGAGTGAATGTGTGATATATTGATTGAGTGAATGATTGATTGGGTGACATATTGATTGAGTGGATTATTGATTGATTGAGTGATATATTGAGTGATTGGATGATTGATTAATTGAAATAGTTATTGAGTGATTGATTGACTTTATATGTATTTTTATGGATATATATACATGTATATTATTTGAAATAAATATAGTTTAAACTAAATTATTGATTGGGTGATATATTAATTAATGATTGATTGGGTGGTATGTTGATTGAATTATTGATTGGGTGATATATTGATTGACTGATTGATTGGGTTACATATTGATTGAACGATTGATTGATAAATTGAATGAGTGATTGAATGAATGATAGCTTGAGTGATTGAATGATTGATTGAGAGATTGAATGAGTGATTTAATGATTGATTGGGTGATATATTGATTGAATGATTGACTGGGTGATACATTGATTTGATTGAATGATTGATTGGGAGATATATTAATTGAATGATTAATTGGGCGACATATTTATTTGATTGAATGATTGATTGGGAGATATATTGATTTAATGATTGATTGGGTGATATATTGATTGAATGATTGATTGAGTGACATATTGATTGAACAATTGATTGAGATTGAATGAGTGATTGAATGATTGATAGCTTGAGTGATTGAATGATTGAGTGAGAGATTGAATGAGTGATTGAATGATTGATTGGTGATATATTGATTGAATGATTGATTGGGTGAAATATTGATTGAACGATTGATAGAGAAATTGAATGAATGATAGCTTGAGTGATTGAATGATTGATTGAGAGATTGAGAGATTGAATGAGTGATTGAATGATTGATTGGGTGATATATTGATTGAATGATTGACTGGGTGATACATTGATTTGATTGAATGATTGATTGGGAGATATATTGATTGAATGATTAATTGGGTGACATATTGATTGAAAGATTGATCAAGAGATTGAATGAGTGATTGAATTATTGATTGGGTGATATATTGATTGAATGATTGATTGGGTGATATATTAATTGAATGATTGATTGGGTGAAATATTGATTGAACGATTGATAGAGAAATTGAATGAACGATAGCTTGAGTGATTGAATGATTGATTGAGAGATTGAATGAGTGATTGAATTATTGATTGGGTGATATATTGATTGAATGATTGATTGGGTGATACATTGATTTGATTGAATGATTGATTGGGAGATATATTGATTGAATGATTAATTGGGTGATATATTGATTGAATGATTGACTGGGTGATACATTGATTTGATTGAATGATTGATTGGGAGATATATTGATTGAATGATTAATTGGGTGACATATTGATTGAAAGATTGATCAAGAGATTGAATGAGTGATTGAATTATTGATTGGGTGATATATTGATTGAATGATTGATTGGGTGATATATTAATTGAATGATTGATTGGGTGACATATTGATTGAACGATTGATAGAGAAATGGAATGAACGATAGCTTGAGTGATTGAATGATTGATTGAGAGATTGAATGAGTGATTGAATTATTGATTGGGTGATATATTGATTGAATGATTGATTGGGTGATACATTGATTTGATTGAATGATTGATTGGGAGATATATTGATTGAATGATTGATTGGGTGATATATTGATTGAATGATTGACTGAGTGATACATTGATTTGATTGAATGATTGATTGGGAGATATATTGATTGAATGATTAATTGGGTGACATATTGATTGAAAGATCAAGAGATTGAATGAGTGATTGAATTATTGATTGGGTGATATATTGATTGAATGATTGAGTGGGTGATATATTGATTGAATGATTGATTGGGTGATATATTGATTGAATGATTGATTGGGTGATATCTTGATTGAATGATTGATTGAGCTATATATTGATTGAATGATTGATTGGGTGATATATTGATTGAATGATTGATTGGGTGATATATTGATTGAATGATTGATTGAGATATATATTGACTGAATGATTGATTGAGATATATATTGATTGAATGATTGATTGGATGATATATTGATTAAATGATTGATTGGGTGGTATATTGATTGAATGATTGATTGGGTGATATATTGATTGAATGCTTGATTGGGTAATATATTGATTGAATGATTGATTGGGTGATATATATTGATTGAATTATTGATTGAGATATATAATGATTGAATGATTGATTGAGATATATATTGATTGAATGATTGATTGGATGATATATTGATTAAATGATTGATTGCGTGATATATTGATTGAATGATTGAGTGAGTGATATATTTATTTAATTATTGATTGATATATATATATATATTGATTGAGTGATTGAGTGGGTGATATATTGATTAAATGGGTGATATATTGATTAAATGATTGATTGAGATATTGAATGAGTGATTGAGTGACATATTGATTTAATGATTGATTGAGTGATTGGTAGTGTGATTGATTGAATGATTGATTGAGAGATTGGATGAGTGATTGAATGATTGATTGGGTGATATAATTGATTGATTGGTGTTTCATGTCCATTCAACAGTAATGATAAATGAATGGGTCAGTGGAAAAAGGGGGTCAACTCCCTCATTGGAGTTAGCCCCCTTCTTCCACTGACCCCTTTGTAATATACAGATGGGCATACACATGTATAGGAGCGCATCACAAATACATTACTGAAAATATAATATACTTTCATCATTGATACTACAATGTCCTGATCTGGTACCAGATGCATTTAGCTCTTTCAACACAACAGACCACTTTAGCAGTGATTGGAAACAGTGTCGATCTAGATGAGCCGGAGCACAGGATCTGCCCTTTTTGCAAGTATTTTTTATATTTTCTTAGAAAAACATCTCCGTCTTTATAAATGGACTGGCCTCAAAATCATTTTGTGACCATTGGATTGGTCGGAAAGTTAACGTGGCACTGTCCATTCCAGTTATTTAGTGATAAAAGGGTTAACACACCCAAGTGGATATGAGTGGATTATCATTGCTATGGATGCAACGTCACACAGCACACCCAGTGTGACAAAGAATAAATTGTGATTACATCAAACTTGAATGTCCTCCATGACAGTTAATGAGAAACCGAATCTGCCTGATTTCATTTAAAATTCAAATTTCGACCATTGAAAAGTGACTATTGTAATGTTGCCATCGGATTGGTGAACGTTAAGGCCAGGGGAAAATAATTAGTTGATTTTCAATCAAATTTTGGACTAAAATTGAGTGGGTCAGAACTTTTTTATTATTTTGGAATTGGTGTAAAACGAGTGAAAAAACACCAATAATTTTGATATTGTTTTTAATCTACATGAATGTAGTAGATCTACTAATTCGTGGAGTAAGAATCTGCCAATTAACTAGAATTGACGTTTGTCCACAAGCACATGTGTATCCCCCTCCCCGCCTACAGGCAGCCACTAAAAAAATAAAGGGAGATAACTAATATGTTAGTAAGGTGAGAGTTGTCGTTCTTGTATGAGACACACCTTGGGGTAATGGTTTATGCATGTATGAAATATCATGAAAATATTCCAAAATGTGATCAAGTTTTGGAATGACAGGAAATCAATCTGCGAAAAAACAACAACAAAGGGAGATAGCTATAAAATTAGTGATGCAAGAGTTGTCTATCTTGCACACAACACACCTTTGGGTTGTGGTTTATGCATGTGTGGCTGTGTAGTGAGTGTCAGGGCTCCAGATAAGGAATTAGTAATTGAGTATTGTCACTCCATCATTTCTGAAGCAATTGGGTATTTCAAAATTTTAATTGGGTAAAATAGAATCACACTACTGTTTACACATCAGTAGACCGCACTTATTGAATAGTTTGCTTCTAAATGAAAACACATCTTGGTATTTCATTAGAATTGTCTCCTTGGAGACAATTCTAATGAAATACCAAGATGTGTTTTCATGGAAAAATAAGAAAATATGCTATATTTATGGTCTATTAATTGTTTTCTGTAGCATAATAAAGATACACAAATTTTCATTGCTTTTTGATACTCAGCACTTCTGATTTCAATTGGGTTTTTGGCAATTTTAATTGGGTATTTATGCAAATACGCACCTTATCTGGAGCTCTGGAGTGTGTCCGAATAAATGGATCTTATGGTCATTGAGATCATGCTGCTACACTGTTCACAATACAGGTGAGTGCCAGCAGGTCAGTATGAGGCCTGGCCATGAAAAGCAAAGTTTCATGCAAAATTTTATATAATATATTTGTGTAAAATAGTCAAAGAGCTTTACCACATTTTCTTTACTTTTGCACAAAAGTATATGTTGTTACCACTCATTTGAGCCATCTCATCGAGACAGTTCAAATGAGTGGTAACACAATATACTTTTATGAAGGAACTAGATATGTCAGTAAGTGAGGCTTACGGAATATCCCTCGTGTGGGCCCAGGCACCCCTAAATATGTAGATTTGTTTTGTCTGTGGGCCCATGACCTTGACATTGGGATCAGCGGGGGTCAGATGATCATGGATTTGTCACAACATGATAGTAGACCCTTAGAGGAATGCATGCATGAAATATTAAGAATTTTCGATGAAGGAAATAGAAGTTATAACAGATTTCTCTGATGCTAAGTTTTGTGAATGTGTCCTTGACCTCGGTATCAGCGGGGGTCGGATGGTCATGAATTTGTCACAGCATGATAGTAGACCCTTAGAGGAATGCATGCATGAAATACTACGAATTTTCGATGTAGGAAATAAAAGATATAACAGATTTCTCTGATATTAAGTTTTGTAAAGAGACTGAGTATGTGACCTTGGGATCAGCAGGGGTTGGATGGTTGTGGATTTGTCACAGCATGATAGTAGTGCCTTAGAGGAAAGCATGGGTGATATATTAAGAGCTTTGAAAAAAGAAAATAGAAGTTATAACATATTTCTCTGATGTCAAGTTTTGTAAAGAAACTAAGTATGTGACCTTGACCTTGGGATCAGTGGGGTTTGTGCTGTCGTGGATTTGTCACAGCATGATAGTAGAGCCTTAGAGGAATGCATGGTTGAAATATTAAGAATTTATTTTCGATGAAGGAAATAGAAGTTACATACATGTATTTACATATTTCTCTGATGTTAAGTTTAGTGACGAACGGATGCACGGACGGACACACAGACAACCTGACTCCAATATACCCCCTCCCCAAAACTCGTTGCGGGTGGGGGGCGGGGGTATAATAAACAAACTACGAAACCGCTTCGAAACGTTGGCAGCTGGGATGAAATGACTTGAGGGGGTCCCACATTGTACGTGTGATTGACACTCTGTCATCTTTATTGTCTCCAATTTCCCTTGACAATACATCGTAAAACACTATCAAAATCATCTCTGGGAATACAGAACTTGGCAATGACTACACATGGGCTGACAATTCGGAATTAGTTCGAAAAAAATTTCTGACGCATCTACATGAAAACCATCTCTACCTCGAAGGTGTCAGTGTCATTGAAATTTCTGTATCATTTTTAACAAATGTATATTTATTTTTGCTTAAATTTTACAAAATGTCTCCAGTGACTAGAAATGATGTGGTGATGTTGAGTGTCGATCGTAAAGCAATAAATGTGTGTCGAATAAAGCATAGAAAATGCAATATTTACCGTGAGAGCATTTCTGTGACTGGAGAAATGGGGCTTACAGGTTTTAGACCTGTGTAGATCCAGATCAGCCGGTGCATTTGCACAGTCTGATCAGGATCTGTGCACTGTTCGCAATTCCATCAATGGAACACTCGTCATGCTTCTAACAAGCAATATTATATAAGTTATTGTAATTCTACACAGTCAATATGGTGTCATATTGCCCGTCTGAATCTATATTCATCCGAGGCGCAACCGAGGGGGAATATAGTTTCAGACGGGCAATATGACACCATATTGACTTTACAATGTAGAGTCACAATAACGTATTTGTCATACCATAGATTCTTGACATTTCTCCAGAATTTAGTTTTATTGGTGCATGTTTAACGTCATAGAAATGTGGCGCCCAACGGCACTACGTCATGACGTTACAAATATTACATGACATCATCTAGACATAAGCGAGCAGAAATTTGTTACTAACATGGCAATTTCTGGACCGATTTTCAAAATATAACTTTTGTTTTCTTAGTTAGGTCATTATCAATCCCTATGACTATGTTTCCGTGGTGATTTCCAAATTATTCGTTTTCGAATCAGCCTCGACCCACCGCCATTTTTTATTCGAGCCATATTGACGGGCTTTACAGGTAATATGGGCTCATATTACCCATTAAGCTGGCCAATCAAAACGCGAGAAATTTATCTGTGGTATGACAAAGATTGTTGTCAGGCTACAGGAGTGAGCTATTTGATCAGGAGGTACTCACATAAATCCCATAAGCCCCATTTCTCCAGTCACCGCCAGATATAAAGAACTCGACATGTCTATTGAACATTTCTGCTCTGTTGGAAACTCATTTTGGAGATGGATAGCTAATATTTAGGGTTTATGAAGATGTATTTCCATCAAGAAAATTGTTACTATGGTAATGTAAAATGTCACAAAACCCATAAAATTGCATACAACTCTTCTTTTCTTTACTTCACGGAGAACTCTGTGACAAAAAGATACAATGTAAGGCCGATTTGATACGGTTTCATAAAATATTAAATATTTTCCTTCTATTCGCTCAGAAGTATATGTCACGACCACCATCTGAACCGTCTCATCGAGATGGTTCAAATGAGTGGTCACAACATATACTTTCATTGAAAAATAACAAAAATAAAAACAAGAGGGCCATGATGGCCCTAATTCGCTCACCTGACTCCATGAACACCAGAGGAGAATGCGACATTGAGTTCGTGGGTTTTAAAAAAATTGTGCTATTTTTAGATGGCGGACATCTTGGATTAAGCGATGACTGTCATTTTACCAAATCTGAAAATGCTTCACCCAAAGATCTTAACTTCCTATGAAGTTTGGCCAGCATCGGCCATGTGGTTCCTGAGAAAAAGACGTTCAAAATCTTGAATAAATGGACCTTTTGGTGGCCATCATGGATGACATAATATCCGATTCAGACAAATATTGCACCAGATCAATCGCCTCATCGATACCTTCAATTTGATATATGGCATGATTTTATATTTGACCCCAATTTGACCCCACGGGCCATGCCCATTTTTGACCCCGGGTCACCATTTTCACAACTTTGAAAGAGCATTGTAAATCGATCATTCCTACCAAGTTTAGTCGAAATCCGGCTAGCGGTTCATGAGAAGAAGATTTTTTTAAGAATTTATGCTATTTTTAGACGGCGGCCATCTTGGATTAGTGATGACCTCCATTTTAACAAATCTGAAAAGGCTTCACCCATGGATCATAACTTTTAAGTTTGGCTACCATGGGCCAAGCGGTTCATGTGAAGAAGAATTTTGAAATCTCTAATAAAAGAACAACCTTTTGACATTTCGGCGGCCATCTTGGATGACATAACAATCCAATTTCGACAAAAAATGTACCAGAGTGATCGCCTCATTGATACCTTCGATTTGATATATAACATGACCATATTCGGTCAAAAATAAAATTTGACCCCACAGGCCACGCCCATTTTTAACCCCGGGGTCACCATTTTAACAACATGGAAAGAGCACTGTACATCGATCATTCCTACCAAGTTTCGTCGAAATCCGGCTAGCAGTTCATGAGAAGAAGATTTCTTAAGAATTTATGCTATTTTTAGATGGCGGCCATCTTGGATTAGCGATGACCTCCATTTTAACAAATCTGAAAAGGCTTCACCCATGGACCATAACTTTTAAGTTTGGCTACCATGGGCCAAGCGGTTCATGTGAAGAAGAATTTTGAAATCTCTAATAAAAGAACGACCTTTTGACCTTTCGGCGGCCATCTTGGATGACATAACAATCCGATTTCGACAAAAAATGCACCAGAGTGATCGCCTCATTAAAAATAAAATTTGACCCCAATTTGACCCCACGGGCCACGCCCATTTTTGACCCCGGGGTCACCATTTTAACAACTTTGAAAGAGCAATGTACATCGATCATTCCTACCAAGTTTTGTCGAAATCCGGTTGGCGGTTCTTGAGAAGATTTTTGAAGAATTTGTGCTATTTTTAGATGGCGGCCATCTTGGATTACGTGATGACGTCATTTTAACAATTTTGTAATCCCCCTACCTAAGGACCATGACCATGAAGTTTGGTGACTATAGGCCCAATGGTTACCGAGGAGAAGACGTTTGAAAATGTTCAAGGACGACGGACGACAACGGAAACATTGCGGTAACAATAGCTCACATGAGCTTTGCTCAGGTGAGCTAATAAAATATTACTACATCAGAATACTACAAGTTCCCCGGTTTGAATCCTACTGTCTGTTCCACATTTTTGTGCTGACAATTTTAGGCTATTAAACACATTAAATCTAAAAAATATCTAAATTTAAGCACTTTTTCATCAATAACAAACACTCGCCAAATATTTTTTATACGATTACATTTAAGCAAATATTGATTTTATTGCAAATAAAACTAGATTGGTCAATAAGCAAGGCTTATGAAATACCTTCCCCCCCCCCCCCCCCCGCGTGGGCCCAGGTACCCCTAAATATATAAAATAATTTCCAAGTGTGTGGGCTTGTGACCTTGACTGGGCTTAGCGGGGGCGGCACGAATGTGAATTTGTCACAGGGTTGTAGAGGTCTATTGGAGCAATGCATGTGTGAAATATGAAGCAGATCCAAGCAAGGAAATAGAAATCACTAGAAATGTGGCCTGTCGGCACTCGAATGCCCCCGCTGGCAGACAAAGAAAATGAGGTATATTTAAATTATAAGCCATTTACCCGAGCATTAAAGTTTTGAACACACAAAGTCTGCGACCTTGACCCTGGGCTTAGCGGGGGCGGGACAAATGTGGATTTGTCACAGGACGGTAGAGGACCATTGGAGCAATGCGTGTGTGAAATGTGAAGCAGATCCGAGCAAGGAAACAGAACTTATAAGCCATTTACCCGAGCGTTAAGGCTTTAAACGTACCAAGTATGTGACCTTCACCCTGGGCTTAGCGGGGGCGAGACGAATGTGGATTTGTCACCGGGCGGTAGAGGACCATTGGAGCAATGCGTGTGTGAAATGTGAAGCAGATCCGAGCAAGGAAACAGAAATTATAAGCCATTTACCCGAGCGTGAAGGTTTCGAACGCACCAAGTCTGTGACCTTGACCCTGGGCTTAGCGGGGGCGGGACGAATGTGGATTTGTCAAAGGGCGGTAGAGGACCATTGGAGCAATGTGTGTGTGAAATGTGAAGCAGATCCGAGCAAGGAAATTATAAGCCATTTACCCGAGCGTTAAAGTTTCGGGACGTACGTACGGACGCCGGTAACACTATATGCCCCCCTCACCATTCGGTGGCGGGGGCATAATAACCAATTTCTCTGATGTTAAGTTTTGTAAAGAGACTAAGTATGTGACCTTGACCTCGATATCAGCAGGGAATTGTCACAGCATGATAGTAGAGCCTTAGAGGAATGCATGCATGAAATATTAAGAATTTTCGATGAAAGAAATAGAAGTTATAACATATTTCTCTGATGTTACGTTTTGTAAAGAGACTAAGTATGTGACCTTGACCTTGGGATCAGCAGGGGTTGGACGCTCATAGATATGTCACAGCATGATAGTACAACCTTAGAGGAATGCACAAGTGAAATATTAAGAATTTTCAATGAAGGAAATAGAAGTTATAACTTATTTCCCTGATGTTAAGTTTTGTAAAGAGACCAAGTATTTGACCTTGACCTTGGGATCAGCGGGGGTTGGATGTCGTGGATTTGGCACAGCATGGTAGTAGAGCCTTACAGGAATGCATGTGTGAAATATTAAGCATTTTAGACGAAGGAAACAGAAGCTATAATATATTTCTCTGATGTTAAGTTTTGTAAAGAGACTAAGTATTTGACCTTGACCTTGGGATCAGCGGGGGTTGGACGGTCGTGGATTTGGCACAGCATGGTAGTAGAGCCTTACAGGAATGCATGTGTGAAATATTAAGCATTTTAGATGAAGGAAATAGAAGTTATAACAATATTTCTCTGATGTTAAGTTTTGTAAACCGACTAAGTATTTGACCTTGACCTTGGGATCATCGGGGTTGGACAGTCGTGGATTTGGCACACCATGGTAGTAGACCCTTACAGGAATGCATGTGTGAAATATTACGCATTTTAGATGAAAGAAATAGAAGCTATAACAATATTTCTCTGATGTTAAGTTTTGTAAACCGACTAAGTATTTGACCTTGACCTTGGGATCAGCGGGGGTTGGACGGTCATGGATTTGGCACAGCATGGTAGTAGAGCCTTACAGGAATGCATGTGTGAAATATTACGCATTTTAGATGAAAGAAATAGAAGCTATAACAATATTTCTCTGATGTTAAGTTTTGTAAACCGACTAAGTATTTGACCTTGACCTTGGGATCAGCGGGGGTTGGACGGTCATGGATTTGGCACAGCATGGTAGTAGAGCCTTACAGGAATGCATGTGTGAAATATTAAGCATTTTATGAGAAATGAAGATACAATATCTCTGATGTTAAGTTTTGTAAACCGACTAAGTATTTGACCTTGACCTTGGGATCAGCGGGGGTTGGACGGTCATGGATTTGGCACAGCATGGTAGTAGAGCCTTACAGGAATGCATGTGTGAAATATTAAGCATTTTAGATGAAGGAAATAGAAGTTATAACAATATTTCTCTGATGTTAAGTTTTGTAAACCGACTAAGTATTTGACCTTGACCTTGGGATCAGCGGGGGTTGGACGGTCCCTTACAGGAATGCATGTGTGAAATATTACGCATTTTAGATGAAAGAAGTAGAAGTTATAACAATACAGTGGAAGATCGATCTCTCGAACCGGTCTCTGTCGAACACTCCGGAAAACTCGAACTCGTCCTGTGGTCCCGACAAGTTTCCCTATATAAATCATATAATTTTCTACCTAAAACTCGAACTACGACAAAGTCGAACTCTCGAACTGAAGTCATGGTCCCTTGGTCAGTCAATCAACGTAAAGTGCTATTGATAGCTCGAACAGGTAAGTCTGTCGCCAGCTGATCTGTTTGCCTAACGAGGTGTGAATATCACGATTGGCGGTCTGTTTGATTTGTTTCGCTTGACAGGTGGCGACATTAAATCACGAATTTCAAAATTAAACAGTGTTAATTCCACGCCACGATAATGAATTAATTTGAACAAAATTCGCCTTTAAATATTGAATCGAATTTTAACTGTCACATCAGTGAATTATGAGTGAGTGATTCACTTATTTTGTTTGCGTTTTGTGCAATTTCGTTTAAATTTTATTTGTGCATTTTGTATATTTAATAAACCAGTGTGCTATTTATAGACACTTTCTTTGGATATGATGCTTCGCACCTGTCTACTTTCGTTTATTGAAAGTTATTTTACGCCGATCTTTTGCAAACACTTTACTGCTTGTGTATGCAAATGATCCGTGATAAAAAAAAACATTCACTCGCAAAAAAAATGGTTGTCAAGCTTAATTATAGCATAGTAAAATAAACACGTTTACAATGCGAATGTTGCTCACGACAACTTCCGGTTTCGATATGAAAAAAAACAAAACAAAGACGAGATGGTTTGTAATATTCAGTTTAACTAGAAATGGACGCTTGTCGACAAGCGCATGTGTATCCCCCTCCCCAGATACACAAGTAGTTTGAAAAAAGGGTGTTCGAGTTATGCTCCGGAGACAAAATCAGTGACGGAAAAAACAAAGGGAGATAACTAAAAAATTAGTGATGCAAGAGTTATCATTCTTGCGTGACACACCTTTAGGGTCGTGGTCTATGCATGTGTGAATTTTCATGAAAATATTCCAAAGGGTGTTCGAGTTATGCTCCGGACACGAAATCAGTGCACGAAACAACAAAGGGAGATAACTAAGAAATTAACGACGCAAGAGTTGTCATTCTTATGTGCGACACACCTTTGGGTCGTCTTCTATGCATGTGTGAAGTTTAATAAACTAGAAAATGTGTTCATAGAACACGGATGTCCCACATATCGCTTTGATAATAAATGAGGCCAAATTCCAAGTCAAAATTTTCTTTTACCTGTCAGAGCGTTAAAGTTTTTGAAATATGAAGTTGATCCGTGAATGGAAAGAAAAATTATAAGATATTTACCCGAGCGTTAAAGTTTTTGAAGCACCAAGTATGTGACCTTGACCCTGGGCTTGGCGGGGGCAGGACGAATGTGGATTTGGCACAGAGCGGTAGAGGACCATTAGAGCAATGCGTATATGAAATATGAAGATGATCCATGAAAGAAAACAGAAATTATAAGATATTTACCCGAGCGTTAAAGTTTTTGAAGCACTAAGTATGTGACCTTGACCCTGGGCTTGGCGGGGGTAGGACGAACGTGGATTTGGCACAGGGCGGTAGAGGACCATTAGAGCAATGTGTATATGAAATATGAAGCTGATCCGTGAAAGAAAACCTTGACCCTGGGCTTGGCGGGGGCAGGACGAACGTGGATTTGGCACAGGGCGGTATTGAACCATCAGAGCAATGTGTATATGAAATATGAAACAGATCGGTCAAAGGATGAAGAAATTATGAGACATTTACCCGAGTGTTAAAAGTTTTGTGACGGACGGACGGACGGACGGACGGACGGACGTGAGGACGCGATGCACGTTCCTAACCCTACCCAATAAGATCCCCGTATGCTTACAACAAGTACCCATTCGTGTGTGCGGACGGACGGACGGACGGACGGACGGACGGACGGACGGACGAACTTACATTTCGGACCTTAGGGGGTACTTGCTATATAAAAGATCAAAGGAAATACCAGTAAGACACAATAGGCTTACGGGGTACGGATTAAGTTCCATTGTGTTCTAACCCTAACCCATTGTCTTAGACCACGCCCCCTACCCCATAAGTACCCTAATGTGTGCCCGGACGGACGGACGGACGGACGGACGGACGTTCAAACATTTGAGAGTTATGAGCTATTTGTTCTTTAAAAGATCAAAGGATTAGCTCCTAAAGATCAATGGAATTAGGAGCTTACCGACTATAACAAAGGAATCCTTTGTTACTAACCCTTACCCTAAGCTCCTAAACCCCCGATGTTGGCCCGGACGGACGGACGGACGGACGGACGGACGTCTTTACTTTCAGGTAACTATGTGGCTTATCGCATGTTAAATATTAGCCACATAAAACCATTTTTAGCCACATAAAACGATTTTTTAGGTGGCTAATTGTAACCAACCCTATCCTTTAACAAGTCCATAACCCTGTGGGCTAGCCACATAAGTACCCGAATGTCTGCCCGGACGGACGGACGGACGGACGGATGGACGGACGTTCTTACAAATGGATATTTATGTGGCTTATCACATGTTAAATATTAGCCACATAAAACGATTTTTAGCCACATAAAAGGATTTTTTAGGTGGCTAATTGTAACCAACCCTATCCTTTACTAAGTCCATAACCCTGTGGGGCTAGCCACATAAGTACCCTAATGTGTGCCCGGACGGACGGACGGACGGACGGACGGACGGACAAGGGTAACACTAAATGCCCCCTCCACTATCGTGGTGAGGCATAAAAATATTCCAAAGGGTGTTCGAGTTATGCTCTGGATACGAAATCAGAGCATGAACCAACAAAGGGAGATAAGTAAACAAGAATTCCGCGGAATCAAATGCCTCGCCTTGTCCCGCCTTGACCTCGAGCCTGGGCCCGAAAGCAATTTTCACTGGCCCGAACATATTATACAACTAGAAAAAGTCGATGGCGTGCCATCGCAATATACCCACTTTCCCCAAATGCTAAGTCCGAAAGGGGGAGGTAATCCATGATGGAGGGTCGGATAAAAAATCGGAATTCACTTTGCGCATCAGCACATCAAAACGAAGCTACGAACCAAATATCAGATGCGTAGGTATTAAGGTGAAAAAGTTTTTCGACCTACGAGGAAAAATAGTGAAATTCTAAGTCCGAAAGGGGGAGATAATCCATGATGGAAGGTCGGATAAAAAATCCGAATTCACTTTGCGCACATAACGAAGTACATATCAAATATCAGAAATGTAGGTATTAAGGTGAGAAAGTTTTTCGACTTACAATGAAAAATAGGGAAATTCTGAGTCCGAAAGGGGGAGATAAATCCAGTTGGAAAGGGGGTCGGATTCAAAAATCCAAATTACTTTGCGATCCCTGGCAACATGATAAAGAAGCTACATACAAAATTCAGGCGCGAGGTATGGAAGGTGAAAAAGTTTTTCGGAGTTACAAGGAAAAAAGTGGGAAATTCCTGAAATTCCGAAAGGGGGAGGATAACCATGATGGGAGGGTCGATCAAAATCCAAATACTTTGCGCATCTGCATGATAACGAAGCTACTAGCAAATATCAGGCGCGTAAAGGTGAAGGTGAAAAAGTTTTTCGAGGTTACAAGAAAAATGGGAAATTCCTGAAGTCCGAAAGGGGGAGTAATTCGATGATGGAGGGTTGGATAAAAAATCTGAATTCACTTTGCGCTGCAAATAAAACCGAAGGTACAATACCAAATATCAGCGCGTAAAGGCATGAAGGTAAAAAGTTTTTCGAGTTACAAGGAAAAAGGGGGTGGAAATTCTGAGTTCCCGAAAGGGGGTGAGATAATCGATGAATGGAGGGTTTGGATAAAAAAATCTGAATTCACTTTGCCAGCATCTGCACAAGATAACGAAGGTACATACCAAATATCAGGCGCGTAGCATGAAGGGTGAGTTTTTCGAAAGATACAGGAAAAAATGGATTCTGAGCTCCGAAGGTACATAATCGATGATAAAAAGGAGGGTTGTGATAAAAAACAAATCTGAATTCACTTTGCGCATCTGCACATGATAACGAAGGTACATACCAAATATCAGGCGCGTAGGCATGAAGGTGAAAAAGTTTTTCAAGTTACAAGAAACGTGACGGACGTACGGACGTACGGACATACGGACGGACGGACACTCGTGACGAAAACAATATACCCATTTTTTCCCAAAAAAGTGGGTATAATTATTGACTAGTGAGCCATGGAATATCAGATTATATTCTATGGCTCACTAGTCAATAATTGTTTTATTATATGATAATAGTCTGTATATAGCACTTACGACCTTATGCTACTAGACAAAAATCTAAAAATAATTTGAAGAAAAAAAATGAAAAAAAAAAATGGAAAAAAAAGTTTAAAAATTAAAAATAATAATGCTTGCTACTGGAGCCCAGAATTTTTTTTTAATAGTCCTATATTTATCTACATATATCTGCACAGGTCCACATAATGCCACAATATTTTCAACACGGTTTACGGAAATGTAATATCCAATGTAGTAATTTACCTGTATAAATTACATGTGGTCAAGAGTGGTCAAGACTGGTCAAGACTGGACATTTGCACATGCTAGCACATGCACAGGTGAATGGTTCTCCCAGTCTCTATTGTTCTCTCTACAGGTAAGGTGTACAGAGCACACGAGAAAAGGTGTACAGAGCAGACGAGAAAACGGGTCTTCATGCATTATTGTCCAGTTTCTAGAGTGCGCAAAACAAAAAAGGGAGATAACTTAAAAATTAGCTACGCAAGAGTTGTCATTCTTGTGCGCAACACACCTCCGGGTCGTGGTCTATGCATGTGTGAAGTTTCATGAAAATATTCCAAAGGGTGGTCGAGTTATGCTCCGGACAGGAAATCAGTGCGCGAAAACAAAAAAGGGAGATAACTAAAAAATTAGCTATGCAAGAGTTGTGATTCTTGTGCACACCTTCGGTTCGTGGTCTAATTGAATGTGTGAAGTTTCATAAAAATATTCCAAAGGGTGGTCGAGTTATGGTCAATCAGTGCGCGAAACAAAAAAGGGAGATAACTAAAAAATTAGCTATGCAAGAGTTGTCATTCTTGTGCGCGACACACCTTCGGGTCGTGGTCTATGCATGTGTGAAGTTTCATGAAAATATTCCAAAGGGTGGTGGAGTTATGCTCCGGACACGAAATCAGTGCGAGAAACAAAAAAGGAAGATAACTAAAAAATTAGCTAGGCAAGAGTCGTCATTCTTGTGCGTGACACACCTTCGGGTCGTGGTCTATGCATGTGTGAAGTTTCATGAAAATATTCCAAAGGGTGTTCGAGTTATGCTCCGGACAAGAAGTGTCTGTGGCGGACGCGGACGCGTACGCGGACGCGGCCCGCTGTCAAATCCATAGTATCCCCCGACGGAGTCCGGGGGATACAATTAACAATTTATTTATTTACGTATGCATACATGTACATATTAAAATAAAATAATTAGTTCATTATAGTTGTTTACTTGATATTTCTTCCAGAAGGCCATACAAACATCAATCAATGGTGTCATTCATAAATGGAATGAAATCACTGACTTAGTGACTAGTATTTATTTTCTTTCCCTCGAACTACGCCTGACTCGAACTTTTATTCGAGTCCGTTGCCGGTTCGAGAGACCGATCTTCCACTGTATTTCTCTGATGTTAAGTTTTGTAAACCGACTAAGTATTTGACCTTGACCTTGGGATCAGCAGGGGTTGGACGGTCGTGGATTTGGCACACCATGGTAGTAGACCCTTACAGGAATGCATGTGTGAAATATTACATATTTTAGATGAAAGAAATAGAAGTTATAACAATATTTCTTTGATGTTAAGTTTAGTGACGGACGGACAGACGGACGGATGCACGCACGCACGGACGACCAATAGTGAAGAAGGGGCCATTTCCATTGTTCTAGATCAAAGAGATGGCCCCTTGTAATGAATAGAATAAGGGGCCATACGGAATAAATAAAGGATTCTTTTGTGTTAGGCTCCGCCCCTTGGTTGCTCGGATGCATGGATGCACGGACACACGGACGCACGGACGCACGGACGCACGGACGCACAGACATCCTGACTCCAGTATACCCCCCCCACAACTCATTGCAGGGGGTATAAAAATATTCCTATGGCAATTAAATATGGGAGCTAAATATAGACTTTTTAAAATAATTTTTTGAATTTGATTTTCAAAATCATTTCCATGCTAGCTATCTAGCCAGGTTTCGGAGTCAATTTCCAAAACATTTTGTTTTAAACTTTATTTATTTTACAAACAATTGTGAGAGCACAAATGCACAGATGAAAGCGTAAAGGTGATCATTAACGTGGGAGGAAACCGGAGTACCCGGAGCAAACCTACTTGTCCGATCTGGTGACCACTGTACCATCTCACATACTGCCCCGGCTGAGGATCGAACCAGGGGCCGCATTGGTGAGAAGTGTGCTCGTTACCAATTGCGCTAACCAGACTACCTTATTTTGCTTTTCGACCTTCCTCGCCAAGAAAGTTTTTGCAACATGTTAAAGGAAAATATTGTTTTCGCAATAAAATCAATATTTCATGAATTTTCATCAAACAAAACTAAAATTGTCAGTAAGCGAGGCTTACGGAATACCCAGCATGGTCCCAGGTACCCCTAAATATGTACATTTTGTCCAAGTCTGTGGGCCTGTGACCTTGACCTTGGGATCAGCGGTGGTGAGACGGTCATGTATTTGTCACAGCATGATAGTAGAGCTTTAGAGGAATGCATGCATGAAATATTAGAATTGTGTCCTCCATTCTAATGAAATTCCAAAACATATTCATGACATTTATAAGGAGAAATAAAAGAAAATATAATGAATTATCATCTGCTATTTTTGAACTATTTATAGCCCACAAATTTCCCAGCATACAATTAAGAGTTAACACTTTCACCCCTAAATAACTGGAATGGATTTTGGAATGGATGTTAATTTTCCGACCAATCCAATTGTCATAAAGCTATTTTTAGACTAGTCCATTTATGAAAAGGGGTTGATTTTTTTAAATATAAAAATTAATTGCAAAAAGTGCAGATCTGATGAGACGGTTTGTCATGAGCCAGCTCATCTGGATGTACACTACTGTCTGTTCCACATTTTGCTGCCGAATTTTTTGTTGTTGTTGAAAAAGTACTTACATTTAAATATTTTTTTAATTTAATGTGTTTAATAGCCAAAGGTTCGTCGGCAGCAAAATGTGGAACAGACAGTAGAGCTATACACATGTATATAGTAAATACATGGTTAGTGCCATCGAATATAAAATGTATTCAGTTGAGCTTTAGACAGCTTTATTGGGGCGAGCTTTAGCGAGCCCCTATAAAGTTGTCGGGGCGAAACCGAATATATTTTATATTCGACGGCACTAATCATGTATTTAATTTATACCGCAGACTGAACATAATTGGTTGAGCGCGCATGACGTCATGATTTTGACGTCATTCCCTCGCCATACGTCACAAATCTAGCGACGTCATTCAATGCAAAATTCGTCATATACGATTCGGCATTGTATCTGATTAAATCTTAGATTTATTTAAGATGAGCTTTAATATTGGCTGGCTTTAGACTCCACATTTGTCATAATAAGCATTAAAATCATGATGTACATGTCCGTGTCGTTGGTTACATCGCATATACTGTAAAAATGAACAAAATTCAGCTGAATCAACAGAGATTTTAAAATCCGCCATCTTGAAATTGCTGTTGAGACTGACCAATCAGAGGCCGCGATTAGGGGTCAAAGGTGAAAAAATAAAGGCAAAATCGCCACTTCATGTATATTAGGCTACTTCAGGTATATTAGGTTACTTCAAATATATTAAACAACATTTATTCAACCCCTTTTATTATGCTACATGTAGCAATGGTTGTGGTATAAATATATATACACCACAAAAGAGACTGTAGTTTTGAAAGGGTTAAAAACATACCATAATAACCCTAAATATTTGGACACCATTTGTTTTGGGAAACCACTATAAAATAGATCTTTCCCAAAACAAATTGTATCCAAATACATGTACATTGTTAATGTGATAAACAAGTACAACCATACAAACCGGAAATATTTGGACATTCTTTGCTGTGAAAAAGAAACAATATATTGTTATAGGACTACCGTTGTTTGACATCTCTCGCAGGCATGTTCAATTGTTTGGTTTGTTTGTTTAATGGTGTTTAACAGCCTATCAACAGCTAAGGTCATTTAAATCCGAGCCAACAGGTTCGATCCCGCATTCAACCTGTTGCATTGGGGGGGAAATCAGAACGGAATATTTACATTGAAATAAATACATATTCAGCCCTGAAATTAGAATAACCTGAGCTGGTGCCAGGTCTTTACCACACCAAAGTCACTTGGCCCCTTCCCCTAAATAGTAATAGGATAACGACAGGGCTCCAGATAAGGAATTAGTAATTGAGTATTGTCACTCAACATTTTAATTGGGTAAAATAACATCACACTACTGTTTACACATCAACAGACAGCAATTATTGAATAGTTTGCTTCCAAATGAAAACATGTCTTGGCATTTCATTAGAATTGTCTCCTTGGAGACAATTCTAATGAAATACCAAGATGTGTTTTCATGGAAAATAAGAAAAATATGCTATATTTGTCTGTTTATTGTTTTCTGCAGCATGATAAAGGTATCACAATTTTTATATTGCTTTTTGATACTCGCTACTTCTGATTTCAATTGGGTATTTGGCAATTTTAATTGGGTATTTAAGCAAATCAACTCTCACATACAAGAATGCCCAAGACGTATCTGAGGGCCAAACCAGGTCTCTGGTCGAGATTCCGGTAAGGATGAATCACAGGCGTGTTCAAACGTACAACGCATGCTGTTTGACCATGACTTTAAACAATGCTCATTCCGGGGCCAAGCCAACACCTACGTAATGCATGTTGTCTCATGACGTTACTAGAACGCGCCATTACATCACCAGACCAGCTCACAACGGTCGCACTGAAATTTTGAAATTGATGCGGATGCATCATGCGACGTATACTGCGGCCCCGGAATATGTATACGTAAATTAGCTGTTTGAATAGAACAGGTTTTCAAAGTACTGAAAGTACTGCATATATGCTCGAATTACACAATATTTCTGACCGAAATGTAACAATAACATTCGACTATGTCCAGCAGTGGGTAAACGTTTGCCGTGGCACTCGAGAACTGTTTGAACCCGCGGCCTGTGGCCTTGGGGTTCAAACAGTTCCCTCGTGCTACGGCAAACGTTTACCCACGGCTGGAGATTGTCGAACCTTATATTAATTTGTGTTTCGCAGAATAAATTGTGTCTGAATATTTACGGTTATTACGGCAGTCAGAACAAACATGTGAGACTAGCACAGTTTATACATACGAGGCTCCCGGTAAATGAGACCTGTGATTGATTCGACTTGCCAACATCAGGAGAATGCATGGAGGGACAATTTGAGAAGATGCTTAGAAGATGCAGATATAGATAGACTAACTCATTTGTTTTCATCATGCACGCAAGCCTCCAAATTCCATGGAAGATATTCATCAATTATAAAAAACTTTCTATCACTCGTCTTATCATGAATCATAATATGAATCCGTTTGGCGCAATCTTATTTTGCGGCATTGCATGATGTCCATATGATTTCCATAAAGATAATTGCGGTTGTGAATGGAGAAAATGGGCTTATGACATTTGTGGCAAGTCTAGCTTCTGATCTGTTTAGACACAGCTGAAGTCTGATGAGGATCTCTACTGGCTGTTATAAACATGGCTCTGAATTGCATAACAGTGTAGACCCTGATACATGTAGGATTCCACCAGATAGGCTGGACCAGTAGCCAAAGTATACTTTGAGGGAGTAATCATTTATTTTTCCCAAAATGCATTATTTCATATATAACTAACCACTGCATTTATTTGATGATTGAAAGTATGCAGAATTATTATACTGAATTTATTACATTATCACAGCCAAAATGGCTGTGATAATGTAAAAAATTCAGTATAATAAAAAATAATAAATTTATCCTTAAATGGTAAATTTCTCCCTCAAAGTATACTTTGCTAGATAATTATACTTTGCAATGTTGGTGAAATCGGCTACAGGTCTACACTTGTCGCAGATGTCATCAGTCCAATTTATCCAGTCAGTCACACATACATACAGGCCAGTGTACTTTAGTTAAATGTATAGACGGGCATTAACACAAAATTTGGTGATACCTAAGCCATTTCATGCTGAGTATATGTCATTTTGATTGGGAAAAATCATAAACAAATTCTTTAAATGTGCTTAATTAGAAGTACATGAATATCTCGCGACCACCATTTGAACTGTCTCATTGAGACGGTTCAAATGAGTAGTCACAACATGTGCATTCATTGAGAAATAACAAAAAATAAAAATATCTTAAAAAATTCATACCCGGCCGTAACGGTGTATTTCTCATGTAATGGGTTAACCCTTTCAACACCACAGACCTCTATAGAGACAATGTTTGCAAACAGTGCAGATCCAGATGAGCCGGCTCGTAACGAGCCGTCTCATCAGGATCTCCACTGTTTGTTAAGTTATCAAATTTGAAAAAATTACCCTTTCTGAAGAATGGAATAGCCTGAAAATTTGAATGGACCAATGAAATAGCATGAAACATTGGCATGGAACATCCTATTAAGTTACTTGGTGTTGAAAGGGTTAAGAACACTTAAAGGTACATGCCCACTCAGTAGATACAAAATGTTATTTGTATCAGAGACATCATCTGAGACATTTTCTGGCAAAAGAAACATTCATTCACAATTACCCCACGTATTGATTGGCATTATTATACATTTTATATCAGACGTAAATTTTCACACAATACAAATAATTAAAAAATATCATGCCTCATTTGCATACGAAAATAGCCTGATACCACCGCGCGCGCGTCACTATCAGTAAAATAAGCATTACTAAATGATGATATATGTATATCGGTCAGTGGGCATGTACTTATTAGGTGAAAATTAAGATATGGTACGTATGCGTTACGTAGGTTACAACAAAACAATTGTAGTCACCTAAAATTGAGGCTTATATACGGTCACCTTTTGCGAGATATAATCCCTGTCCCTGAGGATGAGTTACCGAACTGGGAAAATCATGAAAATCTTCCCTTAGAACCACTTCCAGGGCATCATTGGCGATAGTCAGTTGAGCTTGTCAGTTTGATGACGTCAAGTTACTACGTTTTACAGTAAAACAACAAAGCGAAACTACTGTCTGTATCACGAAAGCTGCCCAAATTTTACGGCCATATAAACAATGCAAAAACAATAATATTTCTGATAATGTTAAATTTTATAAAAATTTAAGAAAGATCCTTCTTTTTATTTGATTCTCTAAAAAGCTAAAGGGTTTTATATATTAAGAACACAACACAAATGTTAAGCCGACACATAGTGTTATTACGGTATAAATAAATCTGTTCTCTAATATTCCCACACTCCAAAGAGCGCTGCTAAAAACAAAACAATTTGTATACAAATGGTAATCACAAACATTGAGACCTGGGAGCTGTTTAGGTTGTCAGTCATTCAGCGTTCTGCCAATAATTATCCCTTAACCCATATATTTATTTAGAACGGAGAAATCAGTCAACATCACTACACACCCCTCCTCGCACCAGTCCACAGCCCGTCAGAAGGTGCTAATTGGCATCTTTGGAAACGAGTATAATTCCATGTTAGCTAACCTGCCTAATTGCTGTTTCAATAACAGTGGAACAATCAAATACATGCTATACTGTGCTGTATTGTTTTTCTGAGATTTTTGATGTGGTTCATTTACCATAGAATTTAACCCGTTCAATACAACAGACATCTTTAGCAATGTTTGCAAACAGTGTGGATCCTGATGAGCTGGCTCGTAACGAGCCGTCTCATCGGGATCTTCACTTTTTGCAAGTAATTTCATATTTTTTAGAGAGAAAAAACACCTACTTATAATGGACTAGCCTTAAAATCATTTTGTGATGATGGGATCCCCTCACTACGCGGGAGACGAAAAAAGTCGTCTGCTGTTTTTCATTTGCCGTAATGCTGAACAAAAAACCTGTTTTGACAGCACATGAGAATCGTCTCCAGTGGAGACGATTCTCATGCGCTGTCAAAGCAGGTTTTTATCAAGAAATATTGAAAATAAAACCTTTCCAGCAGACGAAAAAAGTAAATTCAGCGTAGTAACTAGTAAGGGTTAAATGAACATATCACAGTCTATTTCAGTTATTTAGTGTTGAAAGGGTTAAAATGTTTGCAGACCACAGAACCGATGTTTCCAAACAGTGTAATTACGAGCTGTCCCATCAGGATATGCACTGTTTGAGCATTATTTTCTATTGTTGTGTTTTCCTTCACAAAATTGCCCATTTTCTGATTAATTGAAGAATCACAAAATTATCTTGATTAAATTCCAATTACTTTAGATTTGTTTAGTCATTTATATTGGATGAGTAACGTAAAATACTCATTATTAAGTGGGCATTAGGTGGGCAATGGAACAAGGTGATCAATCGCCAGGGAGTGTCTCACCCACTAAACAAGGGGATCGCCACAAAGGTCAAGGTCACCAAAGTCAAGGTCACAATATGAGAAAGTCCAAAACCATAGTTATGCAGGTCATGGTCACCAAGGTCAATGTCACACAAATGACACTGGGTGGATAGCCATGGAAGTGAAGAAGCTATTGGTTAAGGTTAGCAATGTTCCGACTAACGGATCAGGAGATATTCAACACTTGGACGTACATCCAAAATTATTGACCCAAAAGATAAGGCCACCAAGGTGACAGTCAAGGTCACTGGAATGATGTGAGGACGCTATTTATGAAGTTTGGTAAGGATATGACTAACGGATCAGGAGATAATCATCATTTGGACGTATGTTCAAAATTGTTAAAACCATGGTGAAGGTCACCATGGTCAATGTCAGCCAAATGACACTGGTAGATATACATCAATGTGAAGCTATTGATGAAATTTGCAGATGATCCGACAAACAGAATTATTGACATGAACGTCAAGGTCGCCAACAAGACGGATGTTTTCTGAGTTTGAAACGTTATTTTTATTGAATTTAATTAATATACTATTGTCATCGTTTTTGAAATGAATCAATTCCATGAATAAAACTAACACCAATCCTAACTTGAACCATCTGACCCTTACAACGATGAATTAAATTTTGTCATCTGCTGTTTATTCTCAATTTTCCATTGTTCTCATCAAAAAGTGCCTTGTCAGCATTTTAGAATAGTACATTTGTACTGTCAAAGAATGAGTTTATTGAGAAAGATGACAGAATATAAAACAGCAGGCGACAATATTAATTTTCGTTTCCTGCTTTTTAATGATTAAATTATGTTTCTAATAAATACGCTCCCAGACATGACCTGTTCTATACCTGATCATCCTTTGATTCAAAGATAATTGCTTTGTAAATATATATATAACATATATGTGAACACTGCCTCGTTACTGTATCCTATATGGCACATGGAATGGCCAACTCAGCCATCAATGTGTGTTCCAGCCATCAACCACTTTTCACTTCTTCTGGCGTTTGAAAAAGAACTGAAAATGCGAAGTAAATTATATGATATAATGTAGCTAATCATACATAGAAAAGCCAGGACAACGGACTCCTATCAATTCATGATGAAACGCCATTATGTTTGCGAAAAATCCTAAATATTTTCCTTCTATGCGCTCAAAAGTATATGTCGCGACCACCATTTGAACCGTCTTGTCGAGACGGTTTAAATGAGTGGTCACAACATATACTTTCGTTAATAACAAAAATAAAAAGTTTAATAAATTTCATACCCGTAAAGGTGTATTCCTTAAGGAATGGGTTAAGGACAGAGTATAAAGAATGTCAGCAATACCTGGGGTCTGTTTCACTAAACTTCGTAAGACTAAAATGTTCGTAAGTGCAAATTTAGGATCGTCTGGAATTCTTAATTGTACGAAGTTTAGTGAAACGGGCCCCAGACCATATAGTGTTGTTATTAAGGCTGCCTGCCAATTGGGACATCATCAGTGTGGGGCAGGCACACTATCATACTTCTTGTTTATGGCGATATAATTTCAGTTCTTTCAGTACTTTGATTCCCATGAGGTAGACACTACAAATCACCCATCCTTCCAGTAAATAGACTACAGAAGTTGAAGGCAATAAAAAATGCCTTTTTCTCTCATTAAATTTCCGCTGATACCCGTAAGGAGATTTAAAGAGCAATAATTTGACCAATGTAACATTATTTAACACTATGTTTTCAGTTTATAGAATTCTATTTCTCATCACGGCAGACAGTTTATCATTATAGACGGAATCGAGAGATATATAGTTCACAAACCACGGAAGACACTCTAACAGACAAGTTCATTTCTTTCTGAAAAGGTACATTTTGCTGATTATTAACATTTGTGACGATGAATTAAATTTTGTCGTCTGCTGTTTATTTTTTATTTTCTGTTTTGTTTTCTTGATGAAAACTTTTTTGACAGCATAGATCTTATGCGCTGCCAAAATATGTTTTTATTAAGAAATAAGGCAAACAAAAAAACAGCAGACAACATTTTTCTGTTCCTGCCTTTTAACCCTTCACCCGTAAGTAACTGGAATGGATTTTGATATGTTAATTTTGCAACCAATCCAACCGACACAAAATGATTTTTAGACTAGTTCATTTACGAAAAGGGGGTGTTTTTGCTCTCAAAAATATGAAAATTACTTGCAAAAAGTGCAGATCCTGATGAGACGGCTCGTCACGAGCCGGCTCATCTGGATCTACACGTTTTGCCAATATCACTATACAGGCATGTGGTGTTGAAAGGGTAAAAATATCTTATCCTATTTCTCAATGAGAAATATTGAGATTGGTAGGTCATGAAGTTTCATATGTTGAATCGATCAAGTCCATACAGGCATGTGATAGTCATGTGATAAAAACAGTTTCGCACATTATTCGGCCTTGACAATGACCATGCAGGTCACATGGGTGAGCCACAGAATGAAAACATACATGACAATGAGCAACTAGAAAATGTGGCCTGTCAACGCGCTTAGGGCCCCTATAGATGATTTGAAAATAAACAGACGGACAGACAGACGAACAGACGGATGACAGACAGGCGAAACCTATAGGGCAATCTGACTGATGGCTGCAGATAAAAGCAATTCAAAGATTTTAATAAAACAGATTTTGGACAAATGAATGGACGCACGCACAGACGTCAATGTCATCACCATGTCTCGATTTCTCCACGTGGGCTTGACAAATAATGAATATATACTTTTTTGGCATTGGTGTCTACCTGTCTGTTCGTATATCTGTAAGTTCGTCCCCCACATAACAGAGATAGTAGGTAGCCGAAATCGTTAACACATATCTCGGACTGACAGAAGAACATATCTGGCACTCTCTTTCACTGCTGAACATATTTATTATGCTCCTTAACCCTTAGACCGCTACTCACAACAATTCTCGTCTGCTGTTGCTTTATATCTAGCCTTATTTCTCAATAAAAACATGGTTTGACAGAACTTCAGAATCATTTCCATTGGAAATGATTCTGAAGTGCTGTCAAAGCATGTTGTAAATTATTCTAAAGTGCTGTCAAACCATGTTTGAAAAATGGAAAATAAACAGCAGACGACAAAAAAATAAGATAGCGGTCTAAGGGTTAGGCACTTAGTAGGCACAAACTATTATTTATATCAGACATCATCTGCGAAATTTTCTGGCAAAATAAACATAAATTCACCATTAACTCTTTGGCATTATTATACATTTTATATCAAATTAAATTTCCACACCAATATCAGGGGCGATAACCGTGACACATTTAATTAGTATAAATAATTAAAAATATCATGCCTCATTTGCATATGAAAATAGCCTGATAATAACTATTACTAAATGATTATATAATGTATATCGGGCACTTGAAATGTTTAGAACAAATGTAATAGTGGCACAATTATACACTTCTTTAATTCTTATAAAGAACATTGTGTGCTTACTGAATGGGCATGTACCTTTAAAATGAATTCAGAGTACATATAATTGCCACACCTGTCCGTCTGTTCTTTTTCTCAGTCGCAGGCCCAAATCTTCTGCCGATATATCAATTGATAAATTTACCAATTTATTATAATATTCCGACTTCCCCTTCAAATTTATCATCTGTCCTGTAGTATATTGTTGCCTTGTATATCAGGGCCCGGTTGTTCAAAACATCAGTTAGCTTAACGGACTGTTAAATCCTTAACTGAATGGTTAAAATCTCTGTTAAAACAGAGATTTTAATCATTCAGTTAAGGATTTAACAGTCCGTTAAGCTAACGGATGTTTTGAGCAACCGGGCCCTGATTAATAGTCATAAATAATCTGGCAGTTGTTCATTGTTAACTAAGTGTATCTGCATTTTCAACCCTCAGATTTTCTATGATATATTTTCAACATCAACAATATCAAAATGACTTGGTAATTTTATATAAATTGTAACTGTATATGATCTAGGGCGTCCAGAGACACAAGATTTCGGCGCCAATACCCGGTGCTGTCTCAGCTAGATTTAGCTGTGTATAGCCATTCAACGAGAGCTGCCATGATCAGACTGAACAGATACAGTGGAGCCTCTCTAAACCGGACACCCTGGGGAGCCCCCAGGGTGTCCGGTTTAGAGAGGTTCCACTGTACTTCAGGTATAATAGTGTGCCAAGGCATGTTTTTGTGAACCCATAGACCGTTTTTTTTTTTTTTTGTCGTCTGCTGTTTATTTTCTATTTTCCATTGTTATCATCAAAAACATGCTTTGACAGCACTTTAGAATAATTTACAACATGCTTTGACAGCACTTCAGAATCATTTCCATTGGAAATGATTCTGAAGTGCTGTCAAAACATGTTTTTATTGAGAAATAAGGTAAGATATAAAAGCAACAGTAGACGACAATTGTTGTGAGTAGCGGTCTAAGGCAGTCTATATAAATTACAATGAAACCTATCAAAACAAAAGAAATTAATTTTTCCAGGTGTCCGCATGTTATACTGTTTCTATGTAGGTCTCGATCACCTTCATCGTTTTTTATCCCATTGAATTAGTTCGGCTGATCTGGAACTACGCTGTTTGCAAACGTCATACGGTATCTTTTCCCTGCGAGCAACCCATATAACATAAGCAATATTGTTTTAATATCTTCAATCCAATACAGAACTGCGATAGTTTGACAGTTGATCAAATTGACCTTAGAATGATTGATGGATCTTATCAAAATTAATTTGTGTGAATAAAACCTTGAATATAATCAGTCGAGAAATCCATAAGTCACCGTTGTGCTTAATATATAATATATGTTTATCAGATCAAAGGCTTTGAAACGATTATTAATTTGAATGTTTGCAGTAACCATGTGCTGTAAACATACATCAATGCCAAAAGTGTCTGAACATGAAAAAAAAATATGTTCGGTACGTGGATTCCGAAAGAAAAAGTCAACAAATAAAGAATTTTATCTCACACTCAAGGGTAAAGGACTGACTGTATGTGACCTATACTCTGGGTCAGTGAGCTAACACTATAAGATGGACAACAATCGGTGAGCTAACACTATATAGATGGACAACAATCGGTGAGGTGTGACCAAATGTGTAATGTTGGACGGTTCTGAAAAAGAGGGGTGCGGATAGAAAATAAAACCGTTATGTATTGACTTTTTACATATAAAAAGATATACTGATTAAAAAACTAATAAAAACACACATTTAATGAATATTATATAAAAAAAAAACCATTTCTGTCAGATAGGAGGCCCGAACTGGCAACCTTCCGGTTAACGCCACGCGTGTCATTGTATGGTACACGTATCTCCCCCTAAACTTGGACTCGCCCGTCCAGTGGCGATCTTTGAACATTAAGGCTTTGTTGTCCATCTATACAAGGACTGCACCGTCCACTCAAAGATGAAGGTTAGCAAGAGTTATCCACCTTATCACACCAATTCCTGTATCAATAGAGTACTGATGCCATTTCAAAAATTAAAACTAAGTCGCAGTCGCAGTGACCTTTCATGAAGCCAGATCAGGGCCTACTGTTTAATATCGAGTTTGAAAATCAATCCGAGCAAAATATTCAGATCTGTATCTGGTAACTTGAGTGTTCAAAAGTTATACTGGCAAAATACTATATACACCCCTATTTCCCGTGACATGTCATATAATGTGCTATTTTAGAGATTCAAATGATGGGTGTCTATAGACAAGACAGAAATAATATATGGACCAGCGCTCCAGATAAGGTGCGTATTTGCTTAAATACCAAATTAAAATTGCCAAAAACCCAATTGAAATTAGAAGTAGTGAGTATCAAAAAGCAATGAAAAATTTGTGTTATCTTTATCATGTTACAAAAAACAATAAACAGACCACAAATATAGCATATTTTTCTTATTTTTCCATGAAAAGGTTAAGGAATGGCCAACTGTACCTGGGCTGCCAATGGATAAAAGGGAGCTTATATGAGACACGCCATGTGATTTTGTACATAATTAAGAATAAGTGCGTTAGCTCATCAAAAATATTTACAGAATTTATGATATTTTCCGTAAATGACATCGAAAGTTGACAAAATGTACATAGCAAATGCGAAATTCTATTCCGCATTTGCTATGAAACTTTTATCAACTTTCGACATCTTGTACAGTAAATATCACAATTTCTGTAAATATTTGCCATGAAAAATCGCACATGTTCTTAGGTACAAAATCACAAGGCACATCTCATATGACATAGATGAGTGCACGCTTTCTCACAGGTTGAAGTAACGGACCGAGGTCTATAAATACATTAACCCATTACAGACGGGATACACTTTTAGTACATGTAGTATGAACCTTTTGAGAGAAAAATATCCCTATTTTCTTTATATCCTTTCGAAAGTATATGTTGTTACCACTCATTTGAACCGTCTCAACGAGACGGTTCAAATGAATGGTAACAACATATACCTTTATCGATGAATGAACAAAATAATGAGATTTTTTCAACAAAAATCGGAGTATCCTCAGCATGAAATGGGTTAAATATACCTAAAAGCATTAATAAGTGAAAAAGAAATAAGCTAAAAAAAAAATTGTTTTACTCCCTCATATACACAGAAGATGTGTATATGAGGGAGTAAAAACAATATATTATAATAGCTTATTTTTTTTCACTTATGAATGCTTTTAGGTATATTTAATGTATTTATAGACCTCGGTCCGTTACTTCAACCTGTGTGCTTTCTGGCAGATGAGCTGTATCAGGTTTACTTTGTGGGCAATGTGCACAAGAAACCTCACAATTTACACCCTATGCAAGCTGATACTCGAAACACAAATATATTTGTGTTTCTAGTATCAGGCTACACAGGATGATTTACAATGGGCTTATGGAAATTATGACCAGTGTAGATCCAGATCAAATAGCACTCGTGTAGCCTGATCACGATCTATATTGCTTTGTTATTAAAGGTACACACACTCAGTATGCACAAAATGTTCTTTATGGGAATTAAAAAAGTGTATAATTGTGTAATTAACTACTCCACCAGTTCTAAAAATTACGAGTACGTACCCGCTATACACATATAATCATTTAGTAATATTTATTTTACTGATAGTGACTCGCGGTGGTATCAGGCTATTTTAATATGCAAATGAGGCATGTGTTTTTTATACTTTATAAATATTATATCCGTTAACATTTTAAGGAAACATGGTTATTGCCCCTGATATCAGTGTGGACATTTACATCTGATATAAAATGTATAATAATGCCAATCAATACGTGGGGTAATGTGAATGAATGTTTATTTTGTTTTTATTTTGCCAGAAAATGTCATATCTAACTTAAAATTCTTAACTTACTTAATTTTTTTAAGAACATGTGCCTACTGAGTGGACATGTACATTTAACCGTAGACCGCTACACACAGCAATTGTCGTCTGTTGTTGCGTTTATATCTTGCCATATTTCTCAATAAAAACATGGTTTGACAGCACATTGGAAATGATTGTGAAGTGCTGTCAAAGCATGTTGTAAATTATTCTAAAGTGCTGTCAACGCATGTTTTTGATGATAAAAATGGAAAACAGAAAATAAACAGCAGACAACAAAAGATTTAAGATAGCGGTGTAAGGGTTAATATTAAATTATTCTATAAGTTTATAATTGTCCATATTTTCATTCTAATGCCAGCTCATACTGCTCATACTGCTCATACTGCTCAAACCACTCAGCCAAGGTCAATGCCAAGGTCAATTTCAATATTTTGTACTGAAATAAATGCTGAAATACCAGTATAAAAGGCAGATTTGATTTGACAAGTGAATTTCCTTAGGCATAAAAAAAGTCCTGTGGTGCGGGGAACGGTCCAGAAGAAGCTAGGTAGGGAGGGTAGGAAAATCTTTTTTTTTATTTTATTTTTTTTAAATATTAGCACTCACCACAAGACTTTTTTTTTTAGGCCTTACTTCCCTTGATGCAAATAGAAGCGGCACATTTTCTACCAGCCGTGTTACATTATAAGGCGCTATCTCTATTGTTTCCGTCTAAGATTTACATAGAGTGATAACCACATACACTATTGCTAAAGAATACCATAAATCAAGGACCAATCTCACTTTTGTAACAAAATGTCAGTTATCGGCAATTAGTGCAATAGCAGAGTTTGATAAACCTGTCTAACCCTTAGACCTCTACACACAACAATTGTCGTCTGCTGTTGCTTTATATCTAGCCTTATTTCTAAAAAAAAACATGGTTTGACAGCACTTCCATTCTAATGGCCAACTGTACCTGGGCTGCCAATGGATAAAAGGGACCTTATATGAGACACACCATGTGATTTTGTACCTACGAACACATTTGCGATTTTTCATGAAAAATATTTACAACAAGAAGCAGTGTTGCGCCTGCCGAGGCATTTAACCGTAACATGATCATGGGCATGTGCCAAAGTAAGCATCACAAAAACCGTCAGAGAAGTGCATGCTTAAAACACAAAAAATGTCGAGGTTGAAGAAACTTGTTGACATAAAAAAATTAATAAAGTGTTTTCACAACCATGTGAAGGTCCAAAAGCCCAAGGTCATGTTAATGGTGGCATGAGTGTGTTCCAAATGCTTACATGTATCAAGTGTCCTAATATTGAAACAATCTGTCAAGTAATATTAAAGATATATCATGATGAAGAAACTTGTACAAACATTTTGACGCAAAAAATGGCTAAGTGTTTCCGCAAAAATGTGAAGGTACAAACGGTCAAGGTCACGTTAATGGGGGTAGGAGTGTGTTCTAAATGTTTACATGTATCAAGTGTCAAAATATTGAAGCAATCAGTCAAGTAATATTAAAGTTATACCATGATGACGAACCTTGTACAAACGTTTTGACATTTCAGACGACAACGTGGACGACAACAACGGAAAAAGTGGCGACTATAGTCGAGCTTTCTGCTAAAGTGATATTTTCTGTAAATAACGTCGGCATTTGTTATGAAATTTTCACCAACTTCCGACTTCGGTTACGGAAATCGTAAATTGTGTAAATATTTTTCATGAGATATCGCATAATTATGTTCTTAGGTACAAACTCACATGGCACGTCTCATATCTGGCCGAGACTGGAGAAACGGGGCTTGTGTGATATATACAGCCAGTGCAGTTCCTGCTCAAATAGCACTCTTGTAGCCTGATAACGATCTTTATTGCTTGTTAGCAGGTGGTTTGTTGATGGAATGACGAACGGTGCAGATCCTGATCAGACTGTGCGGATGCAGTCTGATCTGGATCTACACTGGTCGAAAAGCCCATAAGCCCCATTTCTCCAGCCACATTTATGAAAATCATATTACAGGACATATTATAGCAAATGAACTGGCTGGTCTGGATCTACACTGGCTGTAAATGTCATGGACCCATATCTGCAGTCCTAGCCACATATGTTCAAAATATATAAGCCATGTGATTTTGTACCTAAGATGTATGATTATTCATGAAATATCAGGCACGGATACAGGGGGGTGGTCCAGGTGGTCCGGACCCCCCGCCCCTGCTCCCGGCAAAAAAAAAAAAGAAAAGAAAATCTACAATAGTCGAATAGTTGGATGACTTTTTCGTGGCCTAGGTGTCAGGAAATCGCATCTGCGGCGATCTGGCATTTAAAAATTTCCGTGCCTGAATATATTTACAGAAACTTTTCCATCAATGATGTCGACAGCTGATGAAATTTTTATAGCAATGACGGAATTCTATTCTCTGAATATTTTGTCAACTGTTGACGTCACTGACAGAAAATATTGTATATTATACATGTACATGTCAGAGAGAAATAAACTAGATTACGACAGTACTGTAATCATTGTACCTGTGCGATTTTTTATGAAAAATATTTACAGAAACTGTGATATTTTCTGTAAACAAAGTCAACAGTTGATGAAATTTTCATAGCATATTCCACTTTTGCTCTGAACAAGTCATCAACATACTACATCATTTATGAAAAATATCGTAAATCATGCACATCTGCTTAGGTACAAAATAACATGGCTTGTCTCATATATACAAGTACATGTACTTTCAGGGAGAAACTAGATTGGTCAGTAAGCGAGGCTTACGGAATACCCCCCGCGTGGGCCCAGGTATCCCTAAATATGTAAACAACAAGAAACGAGGCAAAGCCACGAAGGCCAGGTTTTTTCCAAGCATAGACACTTGGATAACATAATTATACCCACTTTTTGTAGACTAGATGGCCGTGGCCTGCATGTCGCGCCTTGGGGCGAGGCATGGACACTAAAAAAAGGACACTAAAAAAAAGAGATATAGTAGATGGAAAAACTTTAACCGGACACACGGACATACAGATGGACGGACGGACGGTCCGTCCGTACGGACGTATGCCAAAATGCCGACTATATCGCGCTTTCCGCAAGCGGGCGCGACAATGATGATAAACACCCATGTGAAGTATCAAGGTAATGGGTGAAGCAGTTGTAGAGATATAGTACACAAAAAAATCAAAGTAATTTGACCTGGACATTAGGCACAGGGGCCGCACGGTTGGGGGGTAGAATAAAAATATGGATGATGATAAACACCCATGTAAAGTTTCAAGGTAATGGGCGAAGCAGTTGCAGAGATATAGTATAACGAAAAAGTTTAACCAAAAAACTTTAAGCAGACGTACGTTAAAAAGTTAACGTTGAAAATGGCTAAGTCAATTACGTAGAAATAATAGGTAAAGGTAAACAAAATGCCCGCCGCCCGCCGCCCGGCTTTCGCCAATCCAATAGCCTGGATTTTTTTTTAAAAAAAACCTGGCTAAAAATCCAAGTGTGTGGGCTTGTGACCTTGACTCTGGGCTTAGCGGGGGCAGCACGAACATGAGGGTGGTAGAGGTCCATTGGAGCAATGTGTGTGTAAAATGTGAAGCAGATCCGAGCAAGGAAATAGAAGTTATAACCGATTTCTTAGATGTTAAGTTTTGTAAAGAGACTAAGTATGTGACCTTGACCTCGAGATCAGCGGGGATTTGTCACAGCATGATAGTAGAGCCTAAGAGGAATGCATGCATGAAATATGAAGAATTTTCGATGAAAGAAATAGAAGTTATAACATATTTCTCTGATGTTAAGTTTTGTAAAGAGACTAAGTATGTCACCTTGACCTTGGGATCAGCGGGGGTTGGACGGTCGTGGATTTGGCACAGCATGGTAGTAGAGCCTTACAGGAATGCATGTGTGAAATATTAAGAATTTTCAATGAAGGAAATAAAAGTTATAACAATATTTCTCTGATGTTAAGTTTTGTAAAGAAACTAAGTATTTGACCTTGACCTTGGGATCAGCGGGGGTTGGATGGTCGTGGATTTGGCACAGCATGGTAGTAGAGAATTACAGGAATGCATGTGCGAAATATTAAGCATTTTAGATGAAGGAAATAGAAGTTATAACAATATTTCTCTGATGTTAAGTTTTGTGAAGAGACTAAGTATTTGACCTTGACCTTGGGATCAGCGGGGATTGGACGGTCGTGGATTTGGCACAGCATCGTAGTAGAGCATTACAGGAATGCATGTGTGAAATATTAAGCATATTAGATGAAGGAAATAGAAGTTATAACAATATTTCTCTGATGTTAAGTTTAGTGACGGACGGACGGACGGACGGACGGACGGACGCCGCCCACCAATAGTGAAGAAGGGGCCATTAACATTGTTCTAGATCAAAGAGATGGCCCCTTGTAATGAATAGAATAAGGGGCCACACGGAATAAATCAAAGAATTATTTTGTGTTAGGCTCCGCCCCATGGCCCCTTCGACACCCTTGGTTGGACGGACGGACGGATGGACGGACGGACAACCTGACTCCAGTATACCCCCCAACAACTCGTTGCGGGGGGTATAACAACAACTCGTTGCGGGGGGGGTATAATAACCGCCTCGGGTAAATATAGCTTCAGACGGGCAATATGACACCATATTGACTTTGTAGAATCACTATAACGTATTTGTCATAAAGCAGATTCTTTCTATTTCTCCAGAATTTAGTTTTTTAAGTGTATTGGTACATGTTTAACGTCATAGAAATATGGCGCCAAAAGGCACGACTTCATGACGTTACAAATGTTACATGACGTCATCCCGACATAAACGAGTAGAAATTTGTTAATAACTTGACAATTTCTGGACCGATTTTCAAAATCTAACCTTTGTTTCTTAGGTCATTACCAATCCCTATGACTGTTTCCCATCAAGCTGGCCAATCAAAACGCGAGAAATTTATCTGCGGTATGACAAACTAAATTGTGACAGAACTGTAATAATGAGACAGCTAGCGAAAACCTCAGTGGTCATAATATATACATGTACAGTGGAACCTCTCAAAATCGGACACCCTGGGAGATCCCCATGGCAGTGCTCCAGATAAGGTGCGTATTGGCGTATTTTACGCAATTATTTTAGCTGAATACGCATTGATTATCAAAAGTGGGAGTACAAAATACGCACAGCAATGTGAAAATACGCATTGATTTTCAACTTGAGTAGTGAAAATACTGTCATAAATTTGAAAATTCACTTAGTTGAGCTGCAAAAAGCAAACAGTGTTTGCTTTTTGCAGCTCAAATAAGTGAATGTTTAAATTTGTTATATTTTTTATCATTTGTCAATCACCCATTTGTAAAAGTAAAATACGCAATGATTTTGAAATCAGGGGGAATAGTACGCTTTAGACACAAAACTTATCTGGAGCTCTGCCCCAGGGTGTCCGGTTTAGAGGGGTTCCCCTGTTATAAGCACTCAATGACTAATTTTCGTCATTTTCAGTCATGAACAGACAGACAGGACAATGAAATAAATTACATCTAAATTAAGCACAATGGGGTCCCCAGGGTGTCCGGCTTAGAGGGGTTCTGCTGTACGTTGGGGGAGAAATAAAGGAAAGTGTGACAGAACTGTAATAATGAGACAGCTAGCAGAAAGCCTCAGTGCCGGTGGGTCTCTGGCTGCTGCAGCTGACACTTCCTTAAAGGCTTCACATCAGTCGGTGACAATCTCTTGGACAGAGTCGAAATTAACTAACAGCCTTCCAGTCACGAGTATTCCTGGCTCGACAGATAGGGGCGATCAGCTTGCAAAAGGACCTTATGGAGTTTGCAAGTTCTAAAATGCCTTCACACTGTCAAGTTAACCCATCATTTTAAGACGCGATACAATTATACTTGTATGAAACTTTTGAGAGAAAATAATTCCTATTTTCTTTATTTCACCTCGAAAGTATATGTTGTTACCACTCGTTTGAACCGTCTCGATGAGACGGTTCAAACGAGTGGTAACAAAATATACCTTTATTGAGAAATAAACAAAATAATGAGATTTTTTCAACGAAAATTATCAAATAATAATGGGTTAAGCTAGGTAAAAATTTTAATGTTGGATGGAACATAGAATGAAAATATGGATGTTGATAGTGTGAAGTAGTTGAAGTTTGAAATAAATCGTAGTAAGGGTTGTGGAAAACTTCACCACAGAATCCAAATGGACACGCACTAACACACGAACACCCAGATGTCATTGTGATCACTAAGTGTCGCTTTCCGCAAGTAGGCTCAACAAAAAGCATAGAGTGACTTATTGTTTCCTAGTTTCTTGACCAATGAAAGAACAGCATTTCGTCTCAAACAATCGCATATTGCGACGCTTTCGCCAATATCTATTTAATGAATCATTAAATGTTCAGCTGCTATATTTAAAACTGATTGTATGCGTTGCTGCCATCAGTTCACACGACACAAAGCATAGTACCACCCACCACGCGCTCACTACGTATCACACCGCCAATCACATACTGTTATAGCGATCCAGGTCCCGGCAGAATTCCCTATATATATCATATATTTTACTCCTGATAACTCAATATCGGATATGTCGATATATCGGTTTAGTCGAAGTGGAAATCGAGCCCCGATAGTATGTTTCCTGCACATTTGTACTCTGATATGTCGATGCGAAAATTAAGCACCCGGCGCCGCCAAGTCCGAATCAGCGCGATTATCTCAGGTAAGTTTTCACACGTCTATAGAAACCAAAGACACCGCCGCCGCTGAAATGCATTTAAAGTTGCATGACCAGGTAAAGCAGTGAACTTAATTAAAACCATAATTAAACTTAATGTGATATCAAATCTCTTTTCACAGAAAAATGAATTAAACGGTGTAGCAATAAGTAAACCGTCTGTTAATTACAAAAAAAAAAAGCTTAGAATAAACTCAAGCCGCAATTTATGAAAACCCGGTGTCACATGAGATTTTCACCCGCGCGATATTTTCACCCGTGGGTGAAAAAAATGCCATGAGATTTTCACCCCCCCTATGAGATTTTCACCCGCCCTCCAATATTTTTGTCAAATGTTGTTGTTGCTGTGTTGCTTCTATCTTATGGTTTGTGAGAGTCATATGAGTTGCAGGGGGGGGGGGGGGGGGTGGGGGGGTGAAAATCTCATGGCCATGATATTTTCACCCGTGGGTGAAGATATCATGGCCATGAGATTTTCACCCCCCCCCCTAATTGTCTTAAACAACATATTCATTGACATAGCACAACTTTCAATTGACTGAGTGTGCAGTAGTGGGGAATTGTACTCCTTATATAAAGAATTAATAGTTGCACCTACCATTCACCTTAAAATTTGTCGCTTTTTATTTTTGATTTTTTCCTTTTTGACACTCAGTCAAATTTTAAGATGAATGGTAGGTGCAACTGTTAAAAAATAGGCGGGTGAAAATATCATATGACACCGGAAATAAAGTAAAGAGGCATTTTTCAGATTCTTTTTTCGAGAAATTTGGCGAATAGTTATCTCGAAGTTTGGATATGTCAATATATTTTCATCAGTCCATTCGACTTCGAGATAACGAGAATGACCTGTACATGTATAGGAAATGAAAAAACGTCAAAAGTATGATGTAAATGAATTTTATGTGCTCCTGGGAAGATTTATTTCCTGTAACACATTACAATCTGAGTACTCACTCTTTCAGGTGTATGTAAATTTTGAAGAATTTTTTTTTCTTATTTCTCAATGAAAGTATATGTAATGTGACCCTCATTTGAACCGTCTTGGTGCAAAGCATAAAACATGACTTGGAGTGCTTATTAAGCTGAATTGTACAATTCTCAGCCGGACAAGGGATAGGCAATGGTCTAGGCTATATGGCATTGGACTTCAATACTGGAGGTTGTGAGTTCAATCCTCAACCTAGGCGTGAACTAGAAAATGTGTTCATAGAACATGGATGCCCCATATATCGCTTTGATAGTAAACGAGGCAAAACTCTAAGTCCAAAAGGGGGATATAATTCATGGCTCAGTGTCAAAGCAAAAATAGAAATTCACTTTGTGCATCTACACACCATAACGAAGCTACATACCAAGCATCAAGCCGCCAGCTATTACGGTTTTACAAGTTACAAGGCAAAATGGTGAAATTCTAAGTAAACAAGAATTCCGCCACGGAAGCAGTGTCGCGCCTACCGAGGCATTTGACCGTGAACATTACAAGTAAATAAATTACCTTGACCTTCAGAATTTGGATGTGGGGGTGTGTGTAATGAAGCATCATCCGTAGACAAACATTGATGTGAAATATTATCAATGTCTGGCAAGGGGTTAAAGAGATATTGTGAAAAAACAATAAGTTTAACGCATTTCTGTTACAAAACCGGTGAACATTACAAGGAAATAAATGACCTTGACCTTCAGACTTTGGATGTGGGGGTGTGCGTAATGAAGCATCATCCCTAGATAAACATTGATATGAAATATTATCAATGTCTGGCAAGGGGTTATATATAAAGAGATATTGTGAAAAAACAATAACTTTAACGCATTTCTGTTACAAAACCGGTGAACATTATAAGTAAATAAATGACCTTGACCTTGAGAATTTGGATGTGGGGGTGTGCGTAATGAAGCATCATCCCTAGACAAACATTGATGTGAAATATTATCAAAGTCTGGCAAGGGGTTAAAGAGATATTGTGAAAAAACAATAACTTTAACGCATTTCTGTTACAAAACCGGTGAACATTACAAGTAAATAAATTACCTTGACCTTGATAATTTGGATGTGGGGGTGTGCGTAATGAAGCATCATCCCTAGACAAACATTGACATGAAATATTATCAATGTCTGGCAAGGGGTTAAAGAGATCTTGTGAAAAAACAATAAGTTTATAACGCATTTCTATTACAAAACCGGTGAACATTACAGGAAAATAAAGTCTTGACCTTCAAATATTTGTAATGTGGGGTGTGCATAATGAAGCATCATTCCTAGACAAAACTTTGATGGTGATATATTATACAATGTCTGCAAGGGGGTTAAAGAGACATTGATGAAAAATCTATAACTTTAACGCAATCATTTCTGTTACAAAATCGAGTGAAACATTACAAGTATATTAATGACCTTGACCTTGAGAATTTGGTTGTGGGGGTATGTGCGTAATGAAGCATCATCCGTAGACAAACATTGATGTGAAATATTATCAAAGTCTGGCAATGGGTTAAAGAGATATTGTGAAAAAACAATAACTTTAACGCATTTCTGTTACAAAACCGGTGAACATTACAAGGAAATAAATGACCTTGACCTTCAAAATTTCGATTTGGATGTGGGGGTGTGCGTAATGAAGCATCATCCCTAGACAAACATTGATGTGAAATATTATCAATGTCTGGCAAGGGGTTAAAGAGATATTGTGAAAAAAACAATAATCTTTAACACATTTCTGTTACAAAACCGGTGAACATTACAAGGAAATAAATGACCTTGACCTTCAAAATTTGGATGTGGGGGTGTGCGTAATGAAGCATCATCCCTAGACAAACATTGATGTGAAATATTATCAATGTCTGGAAAGGGGTTAAAGAGATATTGTGAAAAAACAATAACTTTAACGCATTTCTGTTACAAAACCGGTGAACATTACAAGGAAATAAATGACCTTGACCTTCAAAATTTGGATGTGGGGGTGTGCATAATGAAGCATCATCCCTAGACAAACATTGATGTGAAATATTATCAAAGTCTGGCAAGGGGTTAAAGAGATATTGTGAAAAAACAATAACTTTAACGTATTTCTGTTACAAAACCGGTGAACATTACAAGTAAATAAATGACCTTGACCTTGATAATTTGGATGTGTGGGGTGTGCGTAATGAAGCATCATCCCTAGACAAACATTGATGAAATGATTATATCAATGTCTGGCAAGGGTTAAAGAGATATTGTGAAAAAACAATAACTTTAACACATTTCTGTTACAAAACCGTGAACATTACAAGGAAATAAATGACCTTGACCTTCAAAATTTGGATGTGGGGGTGTGCGTAATGAAGCATCATCCCTAGACAAACATTGATGTGAAATATTATCAATGTCTGGAAAGGGGTTAAAGAGATATGTGAAAAAACAATAACTTTAACGCATTTCTGTTACAAAACCGGTGAACATTACAAGGAAATAAATGACCTTGACCTTCAAAATTTGGATGTGGGGGTGTGCATAATGAAGCATCATCCCTAGACAAACATTGATGTGAAATATTATCAAAGTCTGGCAAGGGGTTAAAGAGATATTGTGAAAAAACAATAACTTTAACGTATTTCTGTTACAAAACCGGTGAACATTACAAGTAAATAAATGACCTTGACCTTGATAATTTGGATGTGGGGGTGTGCGTAATGAAGCATCATCCCTAGACAAACATTGATGTGAAATATTATCAATGTCTGGCAAGGGGTTAAAGAGATATTGTGAAAAAACAATAACTTTAACACATTTCTGTTACAAAACCGGTGAACATTACAAGGAAATAAATGACCTTGACCTTCAAAATTTGGATGTGGGGGTGTGCGTAATGAAGCATCATCCCTAGACAAACATTGATGTGAAATATTATCAATGTCTGGAAAGGGGTTAAAGAGATATTGTGAAAAAACAATAACTTTAACGCATTTCTGTTACAAAACCGGTGAACATTACAAGGAAATAAATGACCTTGACCTTCAAAATTTGGATGTGGGGGTGTGCATAATGAAGCATCATCCCTAGACAAACATTGATGTGAAATATTATCAAAGTCTGGCAAGGGGTTAAAGAGATATTGTGAAAAAACAATAACTTTAACGTATTTCTGTTACAAAACCGGTGAACATTACAAGTAAATAAATGACCTTGACCTTGATAATTTGGATGTGGGGTGTGCGTAATGAAGCATCATCCCTAGACAAACATTGATGTGAAATATTATCAATGTCTGGCAAGGGGTTAAAGAGATATTGTGAAAAAACAATAACTTTAACGCATTTGCCTTACAAAAAAACCGGACGACGCGGACGACGCGGATGACGCGGACGACGACGACGACGACGGAAAATACGACGACTATAGTCCTAAAGGGGGAGATAATACATGACCCGGGGATCAAATAAAAAATCAAAATGAAAAGTCATGCAGAGCATGATATTATTAGCCGATCAAATCAGGGTAAAGTGCATCGAACATATGTAGGTGTCTCTGGTAACATTGTCAATGGTAAACTATTTTCGACCACAGTTCTGTACCCAGCGTTGACATTTTTCTCGATTTTGTGCAGGTTTTGGAAACCCGTTCCCAAATCCATCCAATAGCAGCAATGCCATAGCAGCAATGTTTTGTTGTCACCATTATGTTGCGAAATATTCCAGCGTAACACCTGTACTGTATGCTCTATTTATCTACAAATTACACTCCGCAATACACAAAGTTGTAGTCACTGTGTGTTTGTCCGAATTCTGTGGCAGCACGCGAGTGGGCGGAGCTACCAGGGCTATATATATCTAGCGGTTACAGTGTCATCTAAAAATAGACGCAAGCTCCTGCGTATTCAGGCACATGCCAAGATTGGCCTAATGTGCCCTATCAGTGTGATTTTTTTCGCAATGTCGGGCGCAAGACAATCAATAATTTGCGGCATTGACAATAATTAAGGGGGATTGCCGCAATCGCGCGTGCTGGATGCATCCCTGCCATCCCTGCATGATACGTAAACAAATCAAAGTTGGCTATGAAGGGCAATTCTTCGTTTTGATTGGTGGAAAATTTTGTGAATATTAACTAGCGTCAAATGACGCGCATACGCGATCCAATGGGATAAACCCGAGATGCTGGGATAAACCCGAAAATGCTGGGGTTGCTAGTAAGGAGATTTTGAGCAGAGGTCGATTATAAATTAGCCGAATAAACACATTTTACGCGATTATACGTGGCTGAAACTTGTTCTGTTTAATAAATAAAAGCTTTAAATTAGCCCAATAATCGGCGTATGTTGGCGTATATGGCCATTAGAGCCAACTATGGACTTCAACAACAATAACTTCCGGGTTAAATCTCTTCCGGCGTTCAGCTCATTACGTATTCAAAATTGTGTTATTTGGCTATAAGTAAAGTTTTAAACGGAGATAATTGCCAAAAATGCAAACTTTATCGGTTGATGCAATTTGGAAGTGATACAGAAAAATTCGCGTTCGTAGATTACCGAATAGCGGAGAAAAGGGTTGCTACAAACTTTTTCAGAATTTGATGGATAACCAATATATTAGCCGATCTATAAATAGATCGGCTAATAATAAACAGTGCATATCTACTCATCATAAGGAAGCTGCATACCAAGTTTCAGGTCTGTAGCAATTAGGTTTAAATAGTTTTATTAGTTACAAGGCAAAATTGGGAAATTCTAAGTAGAAAATGGGGAGATAATCCATGACCCGGGGGCTGAATCAAAAATTGAAATAAACTTTGCGCATCTACTCATCATAAAAAAGCTACATACCGAGTTTCAGGTGCATAGCTATTAGGGTTTAAAAGTTTTAAGAGTTACAAGTCGAAAAGGGGGAAATAATCTATGACAAGGGGGTCAAATCAAAAATCAAAATAAACAGTGCACATCTACCGGTACTCATCATAAGGAAGCTGCATACCAAGTTTCAGGTCTGTAGCAATTAGGTTTAACCCGGGGTCGAATAAAAAATAAAAATAAACTTTGCGCATTTACTCATCATAAGGAAGTTACATACAAGTTTTAGGTCTGTAGCTAGTACAGTTTAACAGTTTTACAAGTTACAAGGCAAAAGTTGGAAATTCTAAGCCGAAAATGGGGATTTCGAATCAAAAATTGAAATAAACTTTGCGCATCTACTCGTCATAAAGAAGCTACATACCGAGTTTCAGGTGCGTAGCTATTAGGGTTTAAAAGTTTTAAGAGCTACAAGTCAAAAAGGGGGAAATGATCTATGACCTGGGGCATCTACTCATCATAAGGAAGCTACATACCAAGTTTCAGGTCTGTAGCTAGTACCAGAGCTCCAGATAAGCTGCGTATTTGCGTAAATACCCAATTAAAATTGCCAAAAAAACCAATGGAAATCAGAAGTAATGAGTATCAAAAAGCAATAACAATTTTGTGGTACCTTTATCATGTTGCAGAAAACAATATAAATATAGATATAGCATATTTTTCTTATTTTGCATGGAAACACATGCATCTTGGTATTTCATTAGAATTGTCTCCAAGGAGACAATTCTAATGAAATGCCAAGATATGTTTTCATTTCGAAGAAAACTAATTCAATAATTGCTGTCTGTTGATGTGTACACAGTAGTGTGATTTTATTTTACCCAATTCAAATTTTGAAATACCCAATTGTTTCAGAAATGATGGAGTGAAAATACTCAATAACTAATTCCTTATCTGGATCCCTGTACGGTGTAAAAGTTTTACATGCTGTGGTCCTGGCTCTGTATGACCATATCTGTTGCTGCGACATTAACCCTTACTAGTTACTATGGCGAATTAAATTTTATCGTCTGCTAGAAATGTTTTATTTTCAACATTTCTCGATAAAAACCTGTTCTGGCAGCGCATGAGAATCGTCTCCACTGGAGATGTTTTCATGTGCTGTCAAAACAGGTTTTTTTGTTATGAATTAAGGCAAAAAGGAAAAACAGCAGACGACCATTTTCGTCTCCTGCGTAGTGAGGATTAACCCTTACAATGCTGAATTAATTTGTGTCGTCGGCTGAATATTTTTTATTTTTTCCATTTTTCTCATCAAAAACTTGGTTTGGCAGCACTTTAGAATCATTTCCAATGAAAATGATTTTAAAATGCTGCCAAACCATGTTTTTACTGAGATAAAACACAAAATTTGAATTATCAGCAGACGACTATTTTCGGTTCCCGCCTTCTAAGGGTTAAACACATTCACTATCACTTTCTAAGCTGGACACCCTGGGGAGTTCCAGAGTGATTATTATCGAGATGTTTCACTGGAATCCATTTATTGAAATGAATTTGAAGGTCTACTCTGGAATCCATAAATTTATTGAAAGGAATTTGAAGGTCTACTCTGGACTCCATTTATTGAAAGAAATTTGAAGGTCAACTCTGGAATTCATTTCATGAAAGGTAGTTTAGGGTCTACACTGGAATCCATTTATTGCAAGGAATTAGAAGGTCTACTCTGGAATCCATTTATTGAAAGGAATTTTAGGGTCTGCAGTAGAATCCATTTATTGAAAGGAATTTGAAGGGCTACACTGGAATCCATTAATTGAAAGGTATTTTAGGGTCTACAGTAGAATCCGTTTATTGAAAGTAATTTGAAGGGCTACTCTGGAATCCTTTATTGAAAGGAATTTGTGTCTGTCCTAGAATCCATTTATCAAAAGGAATTTGAAGGTGTACACTGGTCTCCAATGTCGAGTGGTATATTCTGGTCCACTGTCACATATCTGCCAATACCTGAGCTTCTGTAATGACTAGCTCTGGGCATTTGTCACATCCATCCTCCATCTACAAGCAGCCTTTCTACTTATGACAGGATCGAGTCGTCGGCAACCATACAATTCAATGGTGTGCGATTTTCAACTGCAAGCAGTTTGCACGTTCAAAATCGGGATCTTGATTGTGTTCAGTCTTGGCCAATCAAACTGCCTGATTTTGAGTACAAATTTCGCAATCATTGTAAGAAAGTTTTATAACTACAATTCAATGTTCTGTAGTTTCAGACATTTCTATTCTCTGAGCATGAATGTAATCTACTATTTTCATGCTCAAAATCAAGAGTTTGATTGGTTGAGACTTTTAACCCTTTTCATACTGAAGAAGATATACAATATGATAAACGAATGGTCAATTTGAGATAACAAACGGTACAGTGAGCAACAACGTGATGGCCGCGGCCCACATGTCGTGCCCGCCGAGGCTTTGATAGTACATGTATACCGAAAAACTTTAACCAAAAAAAAGCTTTAACCAAAAACTTTAACCCAGATGCACATATAGATGTGCGCCAACGTGCCGACTGTATCGTGTTGTCTGCAAGCGGGTGATACTTAATTTTCATACTTTTTCAGCAAAAATAATTGTAGCACATGCTTTTAATGTGCAGCCAAAACATGATTATGGAACACAAATATAGCAAATCTTGAGAAATACAAGACACCACAATTAGTTCCTGGAACTGATGGGTTAATTTTCCGATCATCGTATCAAAGATTCTATCAACTGACAAAAACCTCCATCTCCATGGTTACAGATAATCAGAACATTTTTAAATTTTAATTATTTCGCCAAAAAATTCTGCAAATTCGTGAGACGATTCTAAATAACACCCAATTTGCAGAAGCAGTTATGTTTTTTATTCAGGAAAAAAGAAAGAAAATATTGCGAACTTCAATTACAATTACTCTACATTATCTGGATGACTACAAATAATTACTGTTGAGCCGATGGGGAAGTTTTCGCGAGACCTGGTGACAATATACCTTAGGCTGCTTAAAACGTGTCATTTGTAATAATGATACGTTTCGACGGTTTACAACCTCAAACCTCGAAGAACTAATTAACCCTTACAATGCTGAATTAATTTGTGTCGGCTGCTGAATATTTTTTATTTTTTCCATTGTTCTCTTCAAAAAATTGGTTTGGCAGCACTTTAGAATCATTTCCAATGGAAATGATTCTAAAATGCTGCCAAACCATGTTTTTACTGAGAGAAAAGACAAAATATGAATTATCAGCAGCCGACTATTTTCGGTTCCCGCATTCTAAGGGTTAAGGTGTTCTAGCAGACAGCCTAACCACACCGTAGTTTATGGTAGTGTATATACCGCCAATGATGAATTAAATGTTGTCGTCTGTTGATTTTTTTTAATTTTACATTTTTCATGATAAAAACATGTTTTGTTAGCGCATGAGAATCATCTCATTGTGAGATGATTCTCATGTGCTGACAATAATGTTTTGTTCAGGAATAAGACATTAACATGAAAAAACAGCAGACGACAATATTTGATTCCCGTCTTTTAACCCTTAGAATGCGGGAAAGGAAAATTGTTGTTTGAAAGTTTGTCATTTTTCGAAATAAAAACATGGTTTGGCAACACAATAGTTTCCAAGTGCTGACAAACTATATTTTTGATGATGAAAATGGAAAATAAAAACTAATCAGCTGACGACAAAATATAATTCAGCATTGTGTTAAGAGTTTTACCGTCCGTGGTCTTCATTAATCGTCGGAGATAAACATTTTTCCAACTTTTTATTATCTTGTGCTTCAATAGAAACTCGCTACACCAGGGGCCGTTTCACTAAACTTCGTAAGACTAAAATGTTTGTAAGTGCAAAATTATGATAGTCTGTAAATTTCACATTAACAACGTTTTCTTGTAAATAATTATTGGATTTACATTTATTGTGCATGTGCAGCCTATGCTCAATACATGTAAATCCATAAATTGACATTTACAGACGATCTTAAATTTGAACTTACGAACATTTTAGTCGCAAGAAGTTTAGTGAAACGGGCCCCAGACACATATGAGACACGCCATGTTATTTTGTACCTAACAACATGTACGATTTTTAATGAAAAATATTTACAAAATTTACTTTAATATAATTCCGAATGTACCCTGAAAATTTTGTCAACTTTTGACGCCATTTACGAAAATGTTTGTAAACATATTTCATGAAATTACGCAGATGTCCGAAGGTACAAAATCACATGGCGTGTCTCATATGTGGCTGTGACTGGAGAAATGGGGTTTTGCGACCAGTTTAGCCTGTCCGTCCACAGTCTGATCAAGATCTGCACTGTTAACCATTCCATCAATGAAACACCCGTAATGCTTCAAGTCATAGACTACAGGTGTGCGCTAATTGATCAGGAGCTACACTGGTCACAAACCCCATAAGCCCCATTTCTCAATCATAGCCATATATAAAACCGCTGTATAATTTTGATGTGTTTCATTTTCTTTTATATCCAATGATAATGTTTGTTCCTGATTACAAAGCACACACAAATATGAGACACGCCATGTGATTTTGTACCTAACAACATGTGCGATTTTTAATGAAAAATATTTACAAAATTTACTATATTTCCTGTAAATGATATTGAAAGTTGTCAAAAATGAAAATGTCCACATTTGTAATTTACGTAAAATATTGTAAATTTTGTAAATAATTTTCATGAGATATCGCATATGTTCTTAGGTAAATAATCTCATATGTGGCTGTGAATGGAGAAATGGGGCTTATGGGTTTTGTGGTAAACTCCTGATCAAGTATCACACTCCTGGGGGCCGTTTCACTAAACTTCTTACGATTAAAATGTTCGTAAGCGCAAATTTAGAATCGTCTGCAAATTTCAATTGATGGATTTACATTTATTGAGCATAGGCTGCATATGCAGCCTATGCTCAATAAATGTAAATCCAACAATTATTTACAAGAAAACAGTGTTAATGTGAAATTTACAGACTATCATAATTTTGCACTTACGAACATTTTAGTCTACGAAGTTTAGTGAAACGGGCCCCTGAAGCCTGATAGCGATCTATATTGTTTGTTAGAAGCAGAGACAGGTGTTCAATCCTGACACCGCTATCTTAATATTTTGTCGTCTGTTGTTTATTTTCTATTTTCCATTTTTATCATCAAAAACATGCTTTGACAGCACTTTAGAATAATGTACAACATGCTTTGACAGCACTTCAAATGGAAATGATTCTGAAGTGCTGTCAAACCATGTTTTTTATTGAGAAATAAGGCAATTTATAAAAGCAACAGCAGACGACAATTGTTTTGTGTAGCGATCTAAGGGTTAACTGATGGCATGGCGAACAGTGGATGCACATGCTGATCTGGATCTACACTGATCGCAAAGCTCATAAGCCCAATTTCTCCAATCACAGCCGCACGGGATTAGGGCCTACACACCCAGATTAAGTTGAGGAAATATTTCTGATGCTTTACCACAAATATATTAAGCATAGATATGCACTAGTGAAAAGTTCAATGACAAGTTTTGCAATGATATAGACCTATAGGTGATGATGACTATAATGTAAGAATACATGTATCTGTACATAATTATGAACTAAAATTGCGCGAACATACAATTTTGTTTAGTGCTATTTTGTACATGTTTAAAACAGTACACAATACAATCCTGTCACGAACCGACCACTTGTGAACTCGTCAAAACGTCACTGAGCCGTTTTCCACCGTGGCACGTCACATACGTTTGACGGTAATGGCTGAAGCCATCAATGGGCGCTAGAAGAGTGTTTTCCCCCATTGTGACTACCAGGCCAGACAGACACTGAGTAATACTGACAGACCCTTGCAGCTGACCTCCCCAGGTTTATGCTGTCAGTGTGCATCTGTCAATCACGGCCACTCACAGACAACAGATTAGCAAAGTACATGCGGAGAATTCGCCGTTTCGCTCACGGAAAAACCTGGATATTTTTCTTACGGTAACTCGAAAGTGTATGTTGTGACCACCATTTGAACCGTCTCATCGAGACGGTTCAAATGAGTGGTCACAACATATACTTTTATAAATTAATAAGAAAAATACGATAAAAAAATCTTAAAATTGTCATACTGGACCTACTCTAATTGTATCCTGCCTGTAACAGATTAAATCTGCTTCCCTTCTCTCTGAACAAGTGATATTGAATTTTGCTTGATAAATTGGGATAAATCTTCCATTAGAGAATTATACACGCTAATAGTCAATCGGACAATGCACGAAGATAAAACGTTTATGTCTTAGTGATTTGCATCTGATTGGCAGAAAAGTTACTTAATGGATGCATACTCAATGGCAGATTATACAGACAAATCCCCACACTTCATCAAATAATACAGTGATTTTCATTATCATCCGTGGACAAATAGGCAGGCGGAGAAAATCACCCTTCCTATATTTGCGAAACTACAGATGATTCAAATGCCCCTGGTGGCAGATTGGAGAAACTCTGGCAAACGTAATCGACCCACAGACAAACACACAAACACACACATGGATGGACACACAGTCTAAACACTATGCATAAATTATGTATGAACATTTTGAAATGCTTTCATTCTAATTTTTCTTATTTCTCAATGAACGTATGTGTTGTAGGCACTCATTTGAACAGTCTCAATGAGACGATGCAAATGGTCATCATAACATATACTTCTGATGAGAAATAAAGAAAATATTTACAATTCTCCATTGAATTATTGGTTAACGTTATTTTTCCGTCACCAAAAAGTTTATTTTTTTGCCATTTCTCACATAAAGTATATGATGTGACTACTCACTTCAAACCTGTTGTAAAAACATATACTGGTATCTGTGCACGGGAAAGATAAATATTTCTAATTTTCTGCAAACAAAATGGTAAAACCATTTTTAGATTTCTATTTTTGTTGTTTCTCATTAAAAGTATATGCTGTGACCACTCATTTGAACCGTCTCAATGAGATGGATTCAAATGAGTGGTAACAAGATATACTTTGATGCATGGAAAAGAAAAATATCCGTCAGCAAAAGTGTTCAACTTCAAAACTAATGAGTCGAGAATGCTGAATGAGATAACTGATCAGCCAGACAGATGAGACTTGAATATAAATACTAATCCCTACAATTGAAATAGCAACTAAATCACCAGTGTGGCAAATAAACTGGAATTCATATCAACAACAATTACTCTCAACTTAATAATTAAACAGCCAGCATAATTATTAGAGACACATACAGATAGCATCAGTCTTGGTGCAATTATTGTGAACAAGACTGATGACAATGTATGCCATAATGACAACTCTAGAACTAGACATTATGTTTGTAAAGCATGGATTTGTCCCCATGGCAATTACTGGCGCCCGTTTCACTAAACTTCGTACAACTAAAATGTTCATAAGTGCAAAACTATGATAGTCTGTAAATTACACATAAACAATGTTTTCTTGTAAACAATTATTGGATTAAATATATGCAGCCTATGCTCAATAAATGTAAATCCATCAATTGAAATTTCCAGACGATCCTAAATTTGCACTTACGAACATTTTAGTCGTAGGAAGTTTAGTGGAACGGGCCCCTGTTTTGCCATATGCAACCCACTACCAGAAACATGAATATTAGTGCTTCTAGTATCCATTTGCATATAAGGTGTGTTTGAAAGTGAACGGAATGAAAGTGAATGTGTTTTACGTCCTAGCAATAGCTAAGGTCATTTAGATATGGGACCTTGGTTTTTAAGTTACATACAATGAAAGTAGTGTTGATGCCTATGGCGAGGTTTGAACCCAAAACCTCTGGTATTGAAGTCCAGTGCTCAAACCTCTCGGCCACAACCCATCCCAAGAAAGGAATTGACATTTGTTAAGGTCATATGTGGCTGCAACTGAAGGAATGTGGCTTATGGAATTTGTGACCATTGTAGCTTCTGATCAAATAACACACTTGTGTAGCCTGATAATGATCTATAGTGCTTGTTAGAAGCATGACAGGTGTTTAATTGATGCAATTGCGGACAGCGCAGGTCCTGATCGGACTGTGCGGATGCACAGGCTGATCTGGATCTACTCTGGTCGCAAAACCAATAAGCCCTTCTCCAGTAACAGACACATTTAATACTAGTAACACCATACACAACCGGATACTAGAAACTAGTTTCAAGTATCTGGCTGCATAGATGTTTGAACATGTATGCAGCTAGCTGCCTGGTCTTTGGGCACCATCCGAACCCACCCACCCATCAACCACCCGAGGCACACATCCCTACCCAATCGCGGAACAACATCCCATCCCACCCATTCCAACCACCCACGGCACACATCGCATCCCACCCACCCCACTGCTGAGACGAGACAATAGCTGTTTGTCCTGGCACATCAGTCCTGTTGTAATCAGGACAGAAATTACACATATCACATATGCTATTCTTCAAACAAACGAGAGACAACAACGCCTGATCCGGCTGGCACATTCAACAAGGTGTCTCAAACTGGAAAACCACCAGATTGGATGATGCTGAGCTGTGCTCAATCTCATCCAATCAAACAGTCAGATTTTCTGGTTCAATCTGATTGGATGACGCTGAGCTGTGCTCGATCTCAGCCAATCAAAAAGTCTGATTTATTAGTTGAATTTTTGAGCATGTTGTCTGAAAGATTTCCAGTCACCACTTGCAAATGCCAAGTGACTGATTTTCTCATGCTCCGTCTTAAATGGGACATAATCTGACAAAACCAGGCTTATTTAATTCTCAACCAGTGTAGAATTAATATGCACACTGATACAGCCATGTACTAAATCACTTTGTTCAATGGATCCATAACAGTTGGTCAACTAACAGACTAGCAAGTGAAGACCCTGATAAGACTGCGCGGAGGCGCAGTTTGATCAGGGTCAACACTGGTCGCAGAGGCAATAAACCCGGATTTATCGAACCTCGACCCAAATCTTAATCAGCCTGATAGAGAATATGTCTAAATAATCTCTGTCAATTTACTTGATGGTTCCCAGCAGGAAGTCTATGGCATTCATCATAGTCAGCAATTAAACGGCATTGTTCTGATAACGGTACATTAATGTTGCTGGTTTGTATGGGCGTTATGCCTGCATGACAGACATAAAATTCCAAATTGCTGTGCGGAATTATGCACCAGCAGGTGAGAGGATGGCAAGGTAGACTAGAGGGAATTTGATGGCAAGCCATAGCCAATATACCCACTGTTTCAAAAGAAAATGTGTTCATAGAACACGGATGCACCCACCTGCAGCCTTAATAGTAAAAGGGCATCGTTATTACGAAGCTAATCCCTAGACAGACATTGTGGGCGAATATTATTGAAAAGGAGTTATTGAGAAAAGATTAAAAACTTAAACGCATTTGCTTTACAAACAATGTGAACATAAGTCCCCAGTGACCTTGACCTTGGGTGTTCGGGCATGTGGTGGTATGCAAAACAAAGCACCATCCCTAGACAGACATTATGGGCAAATATTATTGAAATTGATGAAGGAGTTATTGAAAAGAACATGTTCGGACGTACATATACATACACGCACATACGCAAAAACGGACAGGGATAAAACATAATCCTCCCCCCCCCACCCCCCAATAAATTGGTGAGGGCATAAAAAGGAGAGATACATGTACATGTAATCCATGACCTGGGGATCGGATAAAAAATCAAAATTCCGTCTGCGCATCCATAGGGAAGCCACATACCAAATATCAAGTACCGGTATCCAGCTATTACCGCTTAACCCTTAGAATGTGGGAATCGAAAATAGTCGTCTGCTGATAATTCATATTTTGTCTTTTCTCTCAGTAAAAACATGGTTTGGCAGCATTTTAGAATCTAAAGTGCTGCCAAACCAAGTTTTTTATGAGAAAAATGGAAAAATAAAAAATATTCAGCAGACGACACAAATTAATTCAGCATTGTCAGGGTTAAAGGCACTGGATCTCGGTTGTGTATGAAATTTGAGCAAACCAGTTGGTAAGAGCTTTAACCCTTAGACCGCTATCTTAATTTTTTTGTCGTCTGCTGTTTATTTTCTATTTTCCATTTTTATTGGAAATGATTCTGAAGCGCTGTCAAAACATGTTCTTATTGAGAAATAAGGCAAGATATAAAAGCAACAGCAGACGACAATTGTTGTGTGTAGGGTTAACATTAGATTTGTATCGGTTTTCTGAACATATATAACACTATGAGTGACATGGAAACAAATTAAAACAAAAACTAGACATTATGTTTGTAAAACATGGATATGCCCCCGTGGCATACTGGGGGCCGTTTCACGACTAAAATGTTTGTAAGTGCAAAATTATGATAGTCTGTAAATTTCACATTAACAATGTTTTCTTGTAAACAATTATTGGATGTACATGTATTGAGCAGAGGCTGCATATGCAGCCAATGCTCAATAAATGTAAATCAATCAATTCAAATTTCCAGACGATCCTAAATTTGCACTTACGAACATTTTAGTCGTACAAAGTTTAGTGAAATGGCCCCCTGGACTGTAACTGGAGAAACTCTTTCAAACTTTTCCACTTAACAAAATTGCTAAATGTTTCAGTGACATTTCGAAGGTGACAATGGTCAATGTCGTGTTAATGGTGGTGCGTGTGTGTGACACATGTTCAAGTGATTCAAGTGTCCAAGTATCGAAGCAATCTTTCATGTAATATTGAAGATATTACATGTTGGAGAAACTCTTACAAACTTATCGACACAACAAACTGGCTAAGTGTTTCAGCGACATTTCGAAGTTGACAAAGGTCATGGTCGTGTTAATGGTGGCGCGAGTGTGTGACAAATGTTAAAGTGATTCAAGTGTCCAAGTATCGAAGCAATCCTTCGCATAATATTGAAGATATTACATGTTGGAGAAACTCTTACAAACTTTTCGACACAACAAAATGACTATGTGTTTCAGCGAAAGTGACCAAGGTCAAGGTCATGTTAATGGTGGTGCGAGTGTGTGACAAATGTTCAGGTGATTCAAGTGTCCAAGTATCGAAGCAATAATATTGAAGATATTACATGTTGGAGAAACCCTTACAAACTTTTTGATGTAAATGTACACGGACGGACGTACGGAACCTCAAGAGCAACGCAATATGCCCCCTATGCGATAGCAAGGGGGGCATATTGCATTTCTCTTGAGGTTCCGTGTGTACGTGCGTGCATGCGTACGTGTGTGCGTGCGTCTGTGTGTGCGTCCGTCCGTCCGTAAACAGTTTGTAAGGGTTTCTCCAACATGTAATATCTTCAATAAAAAATATTATTGAAAAAATAACTAGCGTTGCAAAGCGATAGTCAGTGGATACATGAACCTCTGAAAGGAATTGTCACTGCTCGCAGGTTTTTCGATAAATGACGAAATACATGTACATATGTATGGCTAAATTACATTTAGCATGGAATTTCCTCGACTTAATGTTTGCAATATCGAATGCGTTAATTAGCCGACAACTGCATGTTTATGACAAGTGGCGACTGTATTCATACAATATCCATCGATACATCTCAATTGTTTTTGTGAACTGATACTTCTGAGACACAGCCACTTTAACATTTTTACTTCTTACAAGAACCATGATGAACGGACACAGTGACAAACACGATATACCGTAATAACCCTAAATATTTGGACACACTTTGCTTTGGGAAACCCCTATTAAATAGGAAACAAATTGTATCCAACTACATTGTTATTGTGATTAAACCAGTACTGCCATACTAACCCTAACTATTGGCATGCTCACTGTTGTAGGGAAAACATATATTTTTTATGCATTTCCCCAAATAAATGGTGTCCTAATATTTACTATGGAACCCTTTTTAATGTGGGTAAATTAAACCACTGGAAGAAAGTCTTTTGATTGAATGTGGCTTGAAATTTGTTCAACAACAATATGAAAAGTCATGCAGAGCATGATGTTATTAGCCGATCAAACCTTCGAACCTGTATAGTGAGAAGATTGCAAATTTAGGATTGACATTTCTATATCTTCAGTAATATCTGAAATTACAGTACAAAGAAAGAGATGAAACCATCACTTACATGTACATTAATTTTAGCCAGAGTGCCAAAGGTCACAATAAATGCCCATTGAGGTATGGTCAGTAAAGTGGAACAAGGGGACTGATAAGAACATTTTGCAAATCATTGGGTTCTTCCTCTTGCCATGATAAACAGCTATATCAAGTTCAGTTACAAAGCCAAGGGGAGAAAACTCAATAGAATAATTTGAAAACCAATACAAGTCTTCTGCTTGCCATGAAACATGTACATATGTATATCGAATTTGGTGAAGATGTGTTACGTACATGTATAACTTCAGTTATTGCATGGACAAGGAAACAGAATTAACCCTTAGACCGCTACTCACAACAATTGTCGTCTGCTGTTGCTTTTATATCTTGCCTTATTTCTCAATAAAAACATGGTTTGACAGACAGCACTTCAGAATCATTTCCAATGGAAATGATTCTGAAGTGCTGTCAAAGCATGTTGTAAGTTATTCTAAAGTGCTGTCAAAGCATGTTATTGATGATAAAAATGGAAAATAAACAGCAGACGACAAAAAAATTAAGATAGCGGTGTAAGGGTTAAAAATGTTTCCTTTAAGCGGCCCTCACATATCAGCCGGCGTCTGCGCGATTTTTCTATCGCAGGAGTCGCCGGGAGATTTAGAGCCTGTGGATGAATCGGGCGAATTTGCGACGTGTGCCCTCACATATTAGACAAGGCCCGGGCGGTGCCCTTTGAACATTGTATCGGAGTGGAGACAGTGTGCCCGCTAGGCCGTTGGCCGGACGCCGCTAGATAATCTGGCGGGCGCAGGCTGATGAAAGAACAGATCGGTAGGCGTCCTGGCGGGATCCGTGAGGGGGCCGTTAGGCTATCGTAGGGTGGCCGTGAGGGGCCCGTGAAAATCCCACGGCGCCCGGCGGATTTTATTCCAATAATTTACGTCAAAATCTTCATGCGGCCGCCAGATCACTGGTCGCTTTCCGGCAGGCCGCCGGGCTGGGCCCTAACGACATGTCTACGGGCTTGCCACGACCTAAAATCGCGCTCGGAAAATCGCAGATTTGGGAGTCAGGTTTTCACGCCCGCGGCGTTCATGCGACCTCAAAAAATCGCAGCGGAGCCCGTAGAAATCGGGCAGCGTCCGGCCGGACGCCTCGCGAAAATACCGTTCTTGGCCCGTTTTAGGAGTCGCGCGGGCGCTGCGACCAATATGTGAGGGCCACTTTACTCCCTGTCCCCAAAGTTCAACCATTAGTTTCTGACCACTGGAGACAATTTATGGCAGCTTTCCCCGACCATAATATGCTGGGATCCATTTGAATCCCAGGACATGAGACAAAAAAGTCCCCCATATGTTAAACCACTTCTTCAGGAATATGCTTAGGCGTACATTTTTTATTTTTATATTTTTTCTTAAAATGTTCTTATTTCTCAACGAAAGTATATGTTGTGACCACTCATTTGAACCGTCTCAATGAGACATAGTGGTGGTCATTGCATAAACTTTTGCAGGGAAACAAGAACAATATTTAGAATTTCCGAGAAAAAGTGATTAAAATACAAAATCAGAATTAGATGGACTTGATCAGCACTAGAAAATTGTACATTGCTGTCTGATCAGCATACAAACATCATTACAAATTTTATGACACTTGGTAACAAAAAATATAATAAATAAATAAACATGTTAAAACCATGAATTGCTTCATCACCCTTTACGATCTAGACTTGTTTCAATTGCAGTTCCAACTTGTGGCTCATCCCGCACAGCGACTCTATTTAGGAGATCAGTCACAAGGCATACATCATCATTGTCGGAGAGCCCCTCTGTCACGTCTACATACAAATATCACTTTATCCTGTTTTGTACAAGACACAATGATTTTTCTTGTAGAAATAATTACAGTGTGCTCACCATCCATATTTCACGTAAAATCTTAGCAATCAGAGTAATTCATGTGTCGGTGAAAATTATGGAGTGATATATAGGACAGCTCCGCGCGCCATTCTGTCTCGAGATAAATGCCATCATGCTGAATCAACAGCACCGCTAAGATCGCCATCAAACCATTTATGGAATAGCAATTTGGTATTTCTCATGGCACCAACCAACACTTATCTTAAGATTATTTGTCTTCTGTCTGCACAAATCATGCAAGTTCTACAAGAGGTCGATAGAACAGTCTCAATGTGAGTTAGAAAAACATGAAATCCCACAAGAATACTTTTAGACATATCACAAAAGCACAAATGCTGTAACAATCCTAAGAATTCACAGAACATCAGATAAGATTTGTGGTTAACTCTTTCACCCCTAACTGTCCAACATTGGCTTTTCCATTGCAATTTTTTTAACTTCAATAAAATTACCAATGATAAAATGTGGAATTATTTTAGAATTGAACATTACTGGCAAATGTTGCAGATTCTGGTGAGGCAGCTTGTTAAACCATTTCATGCTGAGGATACGCCATTTTGTTTGACGAAAATCCTAAATATTTTCTTTCTATGAGCTCAGAAATATATGTCGTGACCACTATTTGAACCGTCTCATTGAAACGGTTAAAATGAGTGGTCACAACATATACTTTCATTGAGAAATAACAAAAATAAAAATAAAATATTTTAAAATGTTTATACTCGTAAAGGTGTATTCCGCATGTAATGGGTTAAGATTTGACTCATCTGGATCTTCAGTGTTTGCACATGTTGGTTTTATGATCTGTAGGACTGATTATGTTCGTTACTGCTGGACAAGGGGGAAAACATTCATAGTTGAAAAAGGGGCATAACTGCGGATGGATCAACTGTTCTTCATAACGTCATCAGTCATCAATTCTGCTTACCGGTATAACATTTCCGATTCGTATATTTTCAATGTGACAATGTTCTAGCAAAAAATACATCATTATGAATGTGACATAGAATTAGCAGTTTTCTGCGAAATATAATGCTACTAACACATGGTTACTATGTCAGACATTTTATCAATTAGCTCCTCTAGTTTCAATGTATGAATCCTGAATTTAACTCATTACATTCGGAATACACCTAACAGGTATAAAATATTTTAAATATTTTGTTTTTCTTATTTCTCAATGAAAGTATATGTGGTAACCACTCATTTGAAGCGTCTCGATGAGACGGTTCAAATGGTGGTCACAACATATACTTCTAAGCACATATAAAGAAAATATTTAGAATTTTTATAAAACAAAATGGAATAATCCTCAACATGACATGGGTTAAGGACCGTTCTATACCTGATCATAGTTTGATTCAAAGATAATTGCTTCTTAAATGTGATGGAATATATGTATAACATATATGTTTACTGCCTCATTACTGTATCCAATACGGTACATGGAGTAGCCAAGTAGGTCATCCTTGTGTGTTTCAGCCATCAGCCAGTTTCACCTGTTCTGCCGTTTGACAAAGAACTCAAATAAAATGTTAAGTAGAACATATGATATAATGTAGCTAATCACATGTACAAAAGCCAGGAGAACAGACTCCTATCAATTATATTACACCAAATTGTAAAATATGTCAGTTTTCTGGACAGGTTTGTGCCTGTGCTTTTAACAACATGAACCACCATTATAAATATCCTCATACACAGAAAATCGCACAGTGTTACACTTTTACCTGGCAAACGACACAACATATACCATATATACCCACTACTGTACTCTATTATTAACTATCAAATCCAGTCCATGTAAGCAGTTACCTGAGTGTATTGTCACTGGTGTCTACTCGCCTACTATTCAAGTAAACAGGGCTTTACCTACGGGTAATGTGTACACTAACATAGGTTGTGCATCAGATTGAAAAGTTTACACATCAATATTTATTTTGAGATTGATGGGAGAAATGCTCAGATATCTCGTCTTTTGTATAGTTTGCTGGCATAATATGTATAGCTTGCCGTTGTCATATCTGTATATAATGTATTGCACCAAATTTGATTTGGTTTACTTTCATATTAGTTGCTGTATGTGTCAAACGCACGAAAAGTGGTGAAACTGTATGATGGCCTGTACATACAAAGATGGGCAGAGATGGCAACTCAGTGCTCCATATAGTATACAGTAACAAGACAATATTCACATGTGTTATATGCGTATATCAAATCATTCTTATGAAGCAATTATCATTGAACTGAAGTGTATCTATATAAAACCTATTACCTTAATACTGCAACATTCATGTCAGAGCTCCAGATAAGCTTTGTGTCTAAAGCGTACTATAGCCCCTGATTTCAAAATCATTCCATATTTTACTTTTACAAATTGATTTTCTTCATTACTAAATACGGAACAAATGATAAAAAAAAATAACAAATTGAAACATTCACTTATTTGAGCTGCAAAAAGCAAACACTGTTTGCTTTTTGCAGCTCAACTAAGTGAATTTTCAACTTTATGACAGTATTTTCATTGCTCAATTTGAAAATCAATGCGTATTTTCACATTGCTGTGCGTATTTTGCACTCCCACTTTTGATAATCAATGCGTATTCAGCTAAAATAATTGCGTAAAATACGCCAATACGCATCTTATCTGAAGCCCTGACATGTAGCAGTAATTTAGGTACTTGATAACATTCTCATTTTACTATTACATCACAGTTTATGGTCATGCTTTTATACATCTTTCACATTACATATATTGATAGTTTGTGTTTATCATCAAAAATTGTAAAATTGTACATGTTCCTTTAACCCTTACAATGCTGAATTAATTTTGGTCGTCTGCTGTTTATTTTTTATTTTCCAATTTTCATTATCAAAAACATGTTTTGACAACTCTTTAGAATCATTTCCAATGGAAATGATTCTAAAGTGCTGTCAAACCATGCTTTTATTAAGAAAGAAGATCAAATATAGCACAACAGCAGACGACTATTTTCATTTCCCGCATTCTAAGGGTTAACCCTTTCAACACGAAAGCCCGCTATAGCGGTTTATGCAAACAGTGCAGATCCAGATGAGTCGGCTCGTAACGAGCCGTCGTATCAGGATCTGCACTTTTTGAAAGTAATTTTCATATGTTTGATAACAAAAAATACCTCTTTTCATAAATGGACTAGTCTGAAAACCATTTTGTGATGTTTGGATTGGTTGCAAAATTAACATATCAAATGTTAATTTGTTGTATGCAGTTTCGTACATAAAAATATACGAGGTAGTGGAATATCAGTAGTGGAATAGACTGAAAGTTAAAATGGAATAGTTCACACTACAGTTAGTGGTGAAAGTGTTAAACATGATTCACGCTGTACGTCTGTTTTTACAGAATAATGATTCAAACAGAATATCCCATACATACCATAATAACCTTAAATATGCAGACACCATTTGTTTTGGGAAAAAATTGTATCCAAATACATTGTTATTGTGATAAACAAGTATAACCATACTAACTGTAAATATTTGGACATTCTTTGCTGTGCAAAACCATATATTAACCCTTTCCACACCACAGGCCTGTATAACGTTATTGGCAAAACGTGTAGATCCAGATGAGCTGGCTCGTCACGAGCCGTCTCTATCAGGATCTGCACTTTTCCAAGTAATTTTCAAATTTTTGAGAACAAAAACACCCCATTTTCATAAATGGACTAGTCTGAAAATAATTTTGTGACAGTTGGATTGGTCACAACAGTAACATGAAAATCCATTCCAGTTATTTGGGGTGAAAGGGTTAATGTGTGTTTCCCAGAATAAATTGTGTCTGAATATTTAGGGTTATTACGGTAATCATCTGCTAAAAAAAGAAAAGCAAATATTCTTTGTGTCCTGTTTCGATCATTCAAAGTCGCCATGTCACCCTGCTATCAACCTGAAACTGTATTGTAACCAGGCTATTCTACCCCACTTGGTTTCTAGACATGTTTTAACCATTAAATGTTATTTATGAGTTTTCGGGCTTGACACACAAGAAATAAATGATGTGTATTTGTGCTATACTGTGAGTGACAAAAGAAAGCATCAATCACAAGTCAATTAGCATCTCTTATTACAGCCAGCATAGAGCTGATGAATGTTTCTATTCTCTCATAAGCTGCAATAACACAAACAGCAACATGAAAAATCTGCAATCCTCTTAGACCGCTACACACAACAATTGTCGTCTGCTGTGGCTTTTATATCTTGCCTTATTTCTCAATAAAAACATGGTTTCACAGCACTTCAGAGCATGTTTTTGATGATAAAAATGGGAAATAGAAAATAAACAGCAGACGGCAAAAAATTAAGATTTTTTAAGGGTGTGAGAGTAATAATTATCTTCATGCACAGAAATAGCCAATATAAAGTGGATGTGGAGACTTGTACATATAGGTTCTAAGCTCCCCCAATATAAACTCATTACATGGTTGTATACAAGATACACATTCTAACATGAATATGTGTAATGCAAAAATGATACATTTATTGATGACCTTAACTCCTGAAAATCAAACACACAACAGCTGACACTATGCTTGCAAATAATATCCATATTTATCAGTATCACCACAATGGAGGTAAAGTTCACAAGCTTTCTTACTTAATACATAAAAAAAAGTGGGTATAATTATTAGATTTAACGCTTTCATCCCCAATTAGATAATATGGTATGTTCCATGTTAAATGTTGACTATCCCATTAATAAAAACATGGGAATAACTTCAAAATCTTAAGAATAATGACAAACACTGCAGATCATGATGAGATGGCTCGTTATCTGGATCTATGGTGTTTGCAAATGTTGGCTTTATGATCTGAATGGTAGACACTAGACAGGGTTAAATATTGCAACTTTATATTTTGTCAGTATCTGTCTTAAAATTGATTATTATTTAAACTCAGAAGAGGATAATGTACTTTGCTGTATAAAAAAATCGTCAGATAGGATGCATATGCATGGTGAAATACATGTCAAACTATATTTGTTTCCATTACAAAAAACTGGAAAATTGATGCAATCATTCAGAAAAATCCAATCAAGGCACCAAATGTCTTGCATCAACGAAGTGATTTCTGACCTAATAAACATAAAATAAACACACGATCATGTAGTGTGTATTATCTGTATCTCGACTTCTACCCACAATACAGGCCTATATTATATGGTACACCTTTGAATAATTCTATACACAAGGTGAAGTATAAATCTTGCACAACTGTCATTTCAAAGCCAACTCAATGTATTTGCACTCTCACAATAATAATAGCACTGGTTGATTGATGTCGGCTGGATTGATTGCACAAAGCTGTACAAAAGCTCATGTGACAAATGATCGACAACCAACAATGAATTTTGTGATTGATGCTGCAAACACTGAAAAAGCAGATGGAGGACATGCTAGTAAAAAAATATGTGGCTGTGACTGGAGAAATGCAGTTTTCCGACCAGTGTAGATCCAGATCTGCACAGTCTGATCAGGATCTGCACTGTTCGCCTTTCCATCAATGAAACACCCGCCATGCTTCTAACAAGGAATATAGATTGTTATCAAGCTACAGGAGAGTGCTATTTGATCAGGATCTACACTGGTCACAAATATATGCAATGGATTTTGTGACCTGCCATGACAAAAGGGGCTTATGGAGTTGAACTTGAGTTACATATTAAATACTTTGTTATCAGATTCATAAATGTGTCTCCAACATGATAGCAAACAAACTGCTCAGGCACTGACTGACTAGACTGATGTGTACAGTACTACTACAAGGGCTACACAGGCATTCGGCGTGTTTCGGCTTTCATCGGTATAACTCGAGTATATAGAGTGAAGATAGAAAAGATGCACTGGATTTACGTTTTATATATATATATATATATATACTCTATATAAAGAGTTATACCGATGAAAGCGTCGAATGCCTGCGACCTACACTGGTTAAAATCTCAATAAGCCCTTTTTTAATATGGGTCGCATGACAATAGTGTTTTCGAGCACATGGGTGTATATTTGGCAGGCTAAGTCATGTTTAGTTCCAGTCTCACATTAGTTAGTGTGCAGTGCAACTGACATACGTGTACATGTTTTCTACAATACACCATTCCCACAGTTTTGAGTAATAAATTTGTAAACAAACAAGCACCTAGCCGACCATGAACAAGAAAATAAACTCGCGCGCTGCAACTGTCACATGAAATTAAATCGATAATCTGGAATAAAATGCTAAATCTGAACTTACATTTCAGTCTCTTTGGCTGGAACTGTTTCCGTCTAGTCATCCTATGACATATACGGCGGACTGCAGGCCCTGACAAGCGGGTAATTTAGCTGTAGGTGGGAGAACACAATTTCTGACATTTCATCCTCAGCCTCCACTTTGAACCGGAAGTAATTCCTCTTGTAACTATCGCATGCGCACTAAACGCGCACCTGTATCCGGCTAAATTAAGATAACAATTTCAGTCAATTTTCGACATTGTTCGTGTTATTCAATCTTATTTACGTATCACTTGAAAGGTATTGATTAGATCTATAAGATTGTGCACGTATAGCCGGACAGCGATGCTAAAATTCCAATCTGACTTAGTCCCTTTATTTGTTAGATTTTGCTACCCTGTCATTTCGTACCCTGTCATTTTCGTACCAACAGAATAGTCCATTTTGCTAGTAACCAATCCATTTTATATTCTTAGTTTTAGTACCAGCAGAACAATTTATATAACCTCATGAGGGGGGAGTGCTGCCGTATTTATAGATGGATAAGGTTACACATAATTAGCGACACATTTTGCACTTCATAGGCAATAGCTAGGTTGCTTTATACCGTTACACTAGACTAACATGCCATGTCTCTATATCATGTTTAACTTCTATTTTTCATTATCTGACTTTTTTCATTTATTATTTTCTTTGCTATGTCTACCGTTACACTACAGTCAATTGTAAAAATAGGGGAAAACGGTTTCTATTTTTGCGCACTAAAATATTGCAATAATCCACAGGGCATTGACTAACTTAGTTGTGAATAGTCGAGAACATCACTGACCCAATCAAAAGTTTGGTTGTGATGGTTGCTATTTGTTTATTGGCATTTTATATTTTTCAATAAAACTGAAAATATACAGCATCTAGCTGTATAAACACTTGGATTGAACCCTAGTTTACATTTAAAAACAAACACCAGTATTATATTGTTGATTTCAATACAATTTTTTACCAAAAAAACATGGGTGTTTGTCTCGCCCGCGAAAGCGGAAAGCGAGACATAGGTTTTGCTTTTCCGGAGTCGTCGACGGCGGCGGCGTCGTCATTCATTGTTAAGTTTTCGTGTTACGGTCATTACTTCAACACCTTATCAGCTACAGTCATCAAACTTTATACATACCTTTACTATGATATGTAGATGAATATAGGACTATTCTCGGGGGGCCCAGGGTCAAGGCCCCAAGGTCAAGGCGGGACATTTGATTCAGCGGAATTCTTGTTTTCTCAGATGTTCATGAATTTCTTATAAAAATGATTTTTATGTCACCAGGTTTTGAAGGAACGGGTGGCATATAGTGTTTGGACCGTCCGTCTGTCCATCCGTCTGTCTGTCCGTCCGTCACACTTTTCGGTTAACCACGTTGTCACAGTTTCTCAAATATGCTGCAGGTGGCATCTGCGTTCGACAGACGCATTTCTTGTTTTTATGCCACCGGGTTTCGAAGAAACGGGTGGCATATAGTGTTTGGACCGTCCGTCTGTCTGTCTGTCCGTCACACGTTTCGGTTAACCAATTTGTCACAGTTTCTCAAATGTGCTGCAGGTGGCATCCGCGTTCGACAGACGCATTTCTTGTTTATTTCTATAAACAATAAAAGCTTAAAATATTTCTCAACTACTATTGACATGCATATTGAAATAACCCACAAGTTATTTAATTAAAAAATATGTAAATTTGATACTTTATCACTATTTTTGAAAATTCCGCAGGAAAATGCCATTTTACAAGAGTAAGCCATCATGACTGTATATCAAGACAGTCCTGAAGTCACGACTAAGTTGCGAATAGTAACTCTTGCAATCTACTCCCGTGCCGTCCGTAGCTAGTCGTGACTTCATGACTCTCTTGATATACAGTCATGATGGCTTACTCTTGTAAAATGGCAATAAACAAATAGCAGCCATCACGGGTGATGTTCTCGACTAGTCCGTAGCCAGAGTTAGCAGTTAAGTTTGAAAGATTTTCTATACTTTTTAACTGAAATGAGTGTCAATTTTCTTACTGTTGTCGACGTCTAATTAGGCTCTATAACCTCTGGACGCATTTAAACATTTATGAAAATGACATATTCCAGTAATTATGATATACTTTTTTTTTGTAGATGACCTGATGATGGGGTCCATTTTCTGGAAAGGCAAAATTTAATTTTATAAACCTTCTACAATGGTAAAATTTGTTTCAGAATTATTAATTTGTATTTATTTTATAATACTAATATTTTTTCTGACGGAAAATATATAAAATACGTCACAATTAACTGCTGAAGTGCGAATTGGATCTGATTCGCTATTCTACAGAGAAAGCCTATAAGTATAAGTGGAATTGTAACTGGCAAGGACGGTACGGGATTAGATTGCAAGAGCTATGACTAGCTTATATAATCTCAGCTTCATGGATGTATTCCTATTTCACCTCATCCTGTCTTGTATATTTTCTGTATGCTTCCAGCTAAGACACCTGCTGTGAAACATATTGTCACAATAACAGCCTATTCTCAATGATTTTGTCCTCGCGTTTTCCGATGTGGACTGACGAGCAAGGTGAAAATATGGAAACTTACATATTTCTCGTTGGTTTATTGATGTTTTTCTAATATGTTGCCAACTATAAGAACGGAAAATGCGAGGACAGAATCTCTGAGAATACGGTAGGCTCCGCTGTGATTGTGGTAATTCTATGGGTTTTTTTTATAGCTAGAGTTGACACGATGGATGATGATGAAGACGATATGCACATTTGCCTGGTGTGCCAGGTGACGATTTGTGGCCTTGTGAACTATATCCACCACAAGAAAAATGACTGTCGTGGTAAGAAGGTAGCTCCACCACCACTGTTGATGCCCTCCAAGACTGCTGGTTTGTCCACGGTAGACCAAACATACTTTCTCCAGACAGCGAAATCAAACGATGCTGAAATCTTTACTCCAGTAAATTCAAAGTCTACCCTAGATTTACATATAGAACCTAAACGTGAAAAACTTGCACCGCTCCCCAGTGTTGATTATGGAATCCTGGGTCCACATGGAGACGATGTTGATGATGAAGAAGACGACAGCGTTGAGTCGCAGATAGACAAAGCCTGGCAGACACTGGAATCGTCCATCAACTCGGATGATGAACCAGATAATGACATTCAAGCGACTCATTCACAAAGCATAGCCACAGCTGGCTTCAGCCAAGATTTGTTTTGTTCAGCGAATGGTGAATCACAAACCAGCTACACAAATTCCGATCTATCTACGGCGTTAAACCTTAGTCCTAACTTTCCGACTATGAACATCGCTCATTCATCACAATCACACGCAGGCATTCCATCTACCTTCAGCTTGTCAACCGATAAAAGTCCCATTCCAAGCACATCTGTAAATATTAATGAAATAATGCCTCGAACACAAGTCACGGAAAAAGAACCTGAAGCGCAATATCCATCAGCGTCGGAGAAAGTTGATGATTTCTTTCTATCACTGGAACTGCGCAGTAGGGCGAAAGCTCAGAAGTTGGAGAAAAATCCGCCTGAGCTGCCGATATCGAACATCCTGAATAACCTGACGTTCAGCAGCGACGATGAAGATCTGGGGTTTAATTTTGCGGATGATGTTTCCCTGGATGGGTTCTCTGATGACAGTGCGGGTAGTGATATTACAGCCCCGCCCAGTTCTCACACCGGGGGGAAATGGCGACCGGGCGAGGCTCCCAAACTCACACACGGCAGGACGGGCAGGTTAGTGCTACATGAATATGAGACTAGACATGTGATTTTGTACTTAACCCTTTCAATCATAAATAACTGGAATAGACTGTGATATGTTAATTTTCTGACTAATCCAATCGTCACAATATGATTTTCAGACTACCGGGTAGTCTATTTATAAAAAAGCAGTGTTTTTATAAAAAAAAAAAAATTAATTGCAAAAAGTGCAGATCCTAATGAGACGGCTTGTCACGAGCCGGCTAATTTGCATCTTTACTGTTTGCATGCACTGCTATAGAGGTATGTAGTGTTGAAAGGGTTAAGAATATTGTACAATGTTTCTTGAAAAATATTTACAGATCAAGGGCGTTGTCAGGGAGGGAGGGGGGTTGGGGGTTCAGGGGGTTCGTATGAACCCCCCCCCCCCCTTTTTGAGCCAACATGATTTTTGAAACTAAAAGTGGCAAAAATAGAAAATTCTGTAATAAATTCAGTATAATAATTCTGCATACTTTTAATCATCAAATATATGCAGTCGTTAATTCTATATGAAATAATGCATTTCGGGAAAAATAAATGATTACCCTCTCAAAGTTTACTTTGCTAGATAAGTATACTTTGCAATGTTGGTGAAATCGGCTACAGGTAACAAGCTTTGCTTTGGCTGAATCAGTCAGCGATTGATAACAAATTGTCATATCCTGCATTGACCAGATACATATACGCATATTATCCGCATTTGCTATGAACATTTCGTCATCTGTTGACATCATTTACAGAAAATACATGTATCAGTTTCTGTAAGTATATTTCATGACAAATCGCGCATGCTCTTACGTACAAAATCACATGGCGTGTCTCTTATGTACGACAAATTCACATAATGTACATATATAGTGGCACATTTTAACATGATGATAATGTACGGTTTGTAGTGGATTTCCCTGACCCACCACAGACCTATATAGTATTACGGGAGAGAATAAAAACATGTTGGCACAAAAAAATATTTTTCATATGATACCACACTTGTTCTTTGATACAAAATCACACGACATATCTCATATATCTGGAGAAATGGGGCTTATTGGTTATCGCCATTCCATCAATGAAACACCCTTCATGCATCTAACAAGCAATATAGAACGCTATCAGGCTACAGGAGTGTGCTATTTGATCAGGAGCTACGCTTGTTATCTATCTCATAAGCCCCATTTCTCCAGTCATATCCACATTCGTGGGTGGAAGGTGGGTGCAAGTGATGGGTAATTTAACGAGCGGTGTTCATGTTTACCGGAATTCCAACTGGAGACCTGGTTTGGCCCTCACATACGTTTTTGGCATTTTGTATGTGACAGTTGAATCTGGTTGTACCCCTTATGTGAGTACTACGATTATTCGTAATCCTATTTTAGGGGAAGGGGCCAAGTGACTTTGGTGTGGTATGGACCTGCCACCAGGTCAGGTTATTCTAATTTCAGGGCTGAATATATTGTTTCTCGATGTAAATATTCCGTTCTGATTTTGGAATTTTCCCCCCAATGCAGCAGGTTAAAACGGGATCGAACCTGTTTGCCCGGCCTTACATGACCTTAGCTGTTGATAGGCCGTTAAACACCAATAAACAAACAAACATATCCACATTCACAGACCACCGACACGCGGGAAGTGGCCGCCAGGTGAGGCACCGACGAAGAAAAGCCACGGCTACAAACGGCGGCCAAAGGGAGGTAAATGGAAACCAGGCATGCACAAGGGCAAAGGCAAGTCGAAATCCACGGCCACACCTTCGACAAAGGACTACGTGTGCAACATCTGTAACGTGACGTTCGCGAACAGGTTCGCATACTCGTGTCACTGCGGCAGCCAGGTACACAAGGAGAACGTGTTCGGTAAGGATCGGTCCGGGGGCGGAGCCAGGACAGGGGGAGACGATCTCGGATTGGATGAGAGCCGCTCCTGGAGAGGTAAATATGTTCTTTCAATTCTGGCCCTAACTGATATTCTTCTGTGGTGATGGGCCATTAAACACCATTCCATTCGCTTTCAATTCTCTCAGACACACATAATAAAAGTATTAACGCCATATTAACTCATTCAATGCAGACCATAAAGATAACATTTGCAAACACTGCAGAGTTTGTCATTATTTTCAAGATTTTGAAACAATATCTCTTTTTATGCCCCCCGCAAATTTATTTGTGGGCTATTATAATTTACCTTTGGGTTCTCTTTCAATTCACATAAACTACTTCATATTAACCCCAGAGACCTAGAGACATTTGCTAACACTGCAGATCCAGATGAGCCGGCTCGTAACGAGCCGTCTCATCAGGATCGGCAGTGTTTGTCATTAATATTAAAATTAAAAAACAATTAAACGGATACCCCGTTTTATACTCCACGGTCTCGGTAAATCCGTGAGGCATGTAGTGTTTTGACTGAGTGTCTATCTGTATGTTATAAAAGTTTCTCCAATCTGCCACCGGGGGCATTTGTGTGCTGACAGGCCACATTTTCTTGTTTGATTAATTGAATAGTATGTTTACTTGTCCAAAGCCTATCAACAGATTTTTCGTGGAGCAGACAGTAAATATATTTCGTAACTAGCTGCTCATTTACTGCATACACTCTGACCAATAATAATAGATGTATGTGTATATCCACATTTGACCTGCGTCCACCAAAGGGTCTGACCATCTTTACCAAAGGATGAAAGTAACATTGATTGCTAAAAATTGTTTATACATGTATTCATTTGTTCAGACCAAGTCCACCAACTGGGTGTATAATTAGCACTTTTTAAGCATGTTCTTCAAATTTGTACTTGCAATCAGGCAGTTTGATGGGACTAGACTGAGCTCAGTCTCGACCCATCAAACTTCCTGATTTCGAGCATGAGAAGTAAGTACAATCGAACATCCCTGAACGGCCACCTCTCTACAACAACCACCTCTCTGTAACAGCGGATAATTCCTACCCCAAATGGACAATTACCTCTATATTTAACCTCCCTACAACAGCCACCTGTCAAGAACAGCCTGATTTGTGTCTTCTCATTGGGGATTTGTATATTTCACTGTTCATTCTCAGAAACTTCCCAATGCAGCAGGTTACATGCGGGATCGAACTCGTTGGCCCGGCTTTAAATGACCGTAGCTGTTGATAGGCTGTTAAACACCAATAACAGGGCCGTAACCAGAGGTAAAAAACAGACGAGGTGAACCCAGTCCCGATATGGGGGTCAGGGAGCATTTTCCCCGCCACCACCCGGGGATTTGTTTAATTCTTAGCCTAACATTCTTAGCATAGCAACCGCCTCGTCTGCCTCATCCTGGTTACGGTACAGAATAAATCAAATCATTTTCAGAAAGTTTTATAATTACGGGCTGTATGTTTGCAGGTAAAGGCAAGGGTAAGTCCATTCGGATGTACAAGCCAAGTGCCCCACCCCCAGAGGATATATATGGTGGAGACACGGAGGATGATGAACCCCAGTCACAACATTCTGAGGATCCCCGGCCTCAGAAAGATGACGCCCAGTCACAACCAGTCGTCAATAAACCACAGACACAAGCTGATTATCGCCAGTCTGACACTGGTGAACCCCAATTACAACAGGTTGACAAACCAATGTCAGTTGAAGCCCAGTTACAACAGTCGGATGAACCACTACAGGATGATGCAAGTGACAGTGATGTGTCATCTGTAAAATTGGATGAGGCACAGATTGTGTCAAAGTCTTCGGAATCACAGTCTGGTATGGTGACAAACTCTGAAGCTAAAACTGACATTGTGGCCAATTCTTCTGAGTCACAGGTCAACGATGCCGAGCGAACTGATATTACTGATGTAAGTGAAGATGAGCCCTCCCCAGACATGCATTCAGATGAACTCCCAGCAATCCATGTATGCGCGGTATGTGACAAGAAGTACCACAATAAGTATGTTTTTGCCAGGCATCTGCTTACTAAATTCCATCAGAATCGCTCCATCGGTCAGACGGATACTATTTCATCGTTAGAGAAATATCATAAGTATATTGTTCGTCTCAGTCCATATCAGTGTGGCATATGTAGGTTCTATTTTAATACAAATGGGGCATTTCAGCAGCATTTACAGAGTGACAGACATTTTTCCAACTGTGAGACCCTTGCTGGGAAAATTTGTTGCAGTTTATGCAAGTTTAAATGTATTACAAATGAAGAATTGATACGACATACTGAAACTGAAGACCATGTAGCAAGGATTAGGAAGTGTTATAAGATCTGCATAGTAAAAGAAAGTCACGTGGAATGCCGCTGTAAATACTGTGGTCTTTCTATGAAATCGTTCAGTAGATTAAAGCATCATATTCAAATAAAACACGCTGATGGGAAAATAGTTAAAGGAATAGTTAAAAAGAAAGTAGGAATTGTAAACAAACCAAAATGTCCGTATTGTGAAAGACAATGTCCTTCTTACAGTGCAATGAATATCCATGTTCGTAGACGACATACACATGAAAAGCCATACCGGTGTGAAATGTGTAACACAGCTTTTGCAGACAGGTACGCGTTAGATTCACATTTTAAAACATCAAAACATTTACTCACTACAATTGAATACCAACAAAAAGAGGAACAAGATATTAAGCAAGGCATACTAACCAAGTTGAACTTGAAGAAAAAACAGGTTGAAAATAATCAACAGAGAAAGTCAAATGAGAATGATAATTGCATTGTAGCTGACAAGATCATTAAAGTTGAGAAGTCGGAGAACTACAACGTTGATATGAATTTTGCAGCTAAACGCATTGGGAGTGGAGTAGATGGAACCAGTAGAAATCCACATGCAGCAGAGTATTCCAGTAACCAATCTGCGAAGAATGTAGGTGCCAATGTGGAAGTTGAACCAGTCAATAGGGTGGAGAATATGGATATGGCATTTCTCACCAGTCTCAATGACAGTGGCATTGCCGTCGACAGCAGGGATGTTCAAACTGAAAATGACCCAGACGACGAGGAATGGTTGCCAGCAGAAAGCAATTCATGGAGCTTTAAGGATAAGAAGGGTAAATGGCAACGACATGTATCAAAGCCAAACATGAAAAAGGGGAGAAACAAGTCATTCAAGTGTGACCATTGTTCCTTTGTGGCCGACAAGTACAGTAATTTACGACCACATTATTTAAAAGAACACTCCTCGAAAATAAAGCTCTGTGAAGCATGTGACATGGTATTTTTGTCACATAAGGCTTTGTCCTTACATGTATTAAGTAATGTGCATCAGAGAAATTTAAACAAATCTGCAGGAACTTCAACAGAAGTCTTACACCAATGTCCTGTTTGTAAGAAAAAATTTACAGATGAAAAGTATTGTCAGTTTCATACAGCTTTCAAACATCATCACTTAAATACAGAAGATTGCATATTGCAAGAGTTTAAAGGCAAGGATCTGACAAGACAAAAATACGGCCATGTCTTGGCAGAGGTGGAACATTTAGAGAATAGAGCCGACGTCAAATGTCCAGATTGCCCGAATACAGTGAAGAAATCCGGATTTATAGAACATCTACGTATCCACTGTGGAGATACGCCATTTAAATGCAAGCTGTGTCCTAAGTCGTTTATATCCAGTGTGACGCTCCGTCGTCACTTGCTTGGTCACTTCGCCTGTCAGGACAACACATGTTCTGTCTGTGGGAAGGACTTCAAGAAGCTCTCGACGTTTCAGCTCCACATGAACAGGCACAGGAAGGAGGAATCTGGCCAATTGAAGGACTACGTGTGTGATGTTTGCGGCCAGTCATTTTTCACGAGCAACACACTTGCAATGCATCGCCGTCGACATGGGGAGAAGACGTTTGCATGTCCGTATGACGGTTGCTTCTGGCGTTTTGTATTCCAAGCTGAGCTGAAACATCATCTGATGTCTCACACGAAGGAACGGCCATACTTGTGTGATAAGTGCGGCTACGGAACGACAACAAAGTCCCGACTGAAACGCCACTCCATCACACACTCGGGTGAAAGGAAACACCACTGCGAATATTGTACCTACAAGGCGGGCAATGCAACACATCTCCGCAGACATATGCGCATTCACATCGGATCCAAACCGTATATCTGTCCGTACTGCAACTACAGCTGTAACACGCACGAGAACATGCGCAAACACATCTCGGAAACCAAAAAGCATGACGGCCTAAAGGTGTACCCATGTCGGTTTTGTGAATTTGGAACTAACACATCTAAGGATTTCAGGCAGCATCTCTTACAGTGTCACGTAGACAAAAGGGGAAGTATTGGGTCATTGACAGAGCTGACCGGGCTGTACCACAAGGAGTTGGATCCCAAGAAACCGTTGGAAGGGACAAAGATTATACAAGCTAAAGAGAGAGCTCCTAGAACCTCGAAGCAAGGACAAAGTCACAAGAAAATGAAGTCGAATGATACAACTGAGCTGGAAACAGCGATTGCGTTTTTCAGTGAGAATGAAAGTGACAATCGCCCAGATAATAGCAATAAGATCTTTAATATCGATAGTCGCATGAAATCTACCGGTAATGAGCACCGTAAGAGCAAAAAATCAATAAATGGTACCGAGAACCCCATCATTCCAAATGTAGGGAAAATCCCTGAAAGTAAGCCGGACAATTACAGTGATGTAAGTCCGACATCGATACCGTATTCCGACGGGTCGAAATTCGTCGCTCACGAATCCATAGATGTCCATATTAACTACCCGCAGTTAACGGAAAGCGCAAATCACAAGTCAATGCGAAACATTGGACCAGTTCCACCGATGGCTTTAATGATTCCTGTTCACGAGATGTCATCTCGAGAACAGGATTCGTTAAAGACGTCACTGTTTCAGCCCCACGGCATTGTTGATGACCCACGTCGAGACATTTCGACCTCGTTACTGCATGCCCTTCAGGCCCCTGTTGGTCAGGATATAGCCATTGACCACCTTCCACGAACCGTTATCCCGAATCAAAATTTCGCTGCTCACCAGTTCCAGAAAACAAGCTTCACTGACACATTACATCACAGCCAGTCGAAATACGATTCAAGTAGAGGTCATATGTATCCTAGCAACCAAGGTCGTCCTATCAGCCACGCGCATTCGGTTGGGAACAGACATAATTCTGACTTTCAGATACCGGTTTCCGATGTTGTATTTCCCGGTAATTCTCGAGCTCATGAGCAAGGCGGCAGTATTTATAACAGGTATGCCGAGACCCGTCGACATCGGAACATGCCGTCGGATATGGATAGTGAAAACTTGGTTATAGATATGTCATACATTGAAAATGCATAGTGTTCTACAAGCAAATATTTACTTGTTACTTAATTTTGTATAAAATAATTCTATGTACTATATAAAAAAAAAAAATCTTGTCTAGCTTTTGAACCATGTTCACTTATGTGGGATAGTAGTTCTGAGATACAAAAAATGTTCAAACATTATTTTACATTTGTATGAAAGTATACTCGACTTGATGCATATATAAGTACAAGAACTTAGACCGCGACTCACAACAATTGTCGTCTGCTGTTGCTTTTATATCTTGCCCGTCAAAGCATGTAAATTATTCTAAAGTGCTTTCAAAGCATGTTTTTAATGATAAAAATGGGAAATATAAAATAAACAGCAGACGACAAAAAAATAAGATAGCGGTCTAACGGTTAAAAATGTAAAGGGCTTGAGAACTTGTTTTCTCTTAATTACCAGTATGCCTCCTACATGTATGTGATATAGCAAGTGGGGCATTATGTTTTTCTCTTGATGTTCTGTATGTCTGTCTGTCTATCCATATGGATGTACATGTATATATATGCCACCATTAATATAACCTTGATAAATTTACTTTTCCATTTTTTGAGTTGAAATGTTTGTTCACAAGGCCACTTAAACATTTTTGACAGTTCAAAGATTATAACTTTCTTAATAATGTTTATTAATCTCACTATGCTATAGACGGAAATTGTCGTCTGCTGTTTTTCATTTTTACCTTAATTCTTAACACCAAAAAAAAACGGTTTTGACAGCACATGAGAAAACAGGTTTTTGTCGAGAAATATTAAAAATAAAACGACAAAATTTCACTCGGCGTAGTAAGGGTTAATCAGAGACAGGATACGTATGTGACACAGTCGTGCCACCATTAACATGACCTTGACTTATTTACCTACATAAGAAAACGCTTAGCCGTTCTTTACTACATAGTGTATGTAATGGTTTGTCACTGTTTCTTTTTATTTTACTTATACTTAAAAATACATTACAATCAGTGATAAATGGCCGCTGGAAAAACATCACTCGTTCATGCTGAATATTTTTGTCCAGTTGAGAGAAACAGAAGAATGTTAGCGGGTGGCAGGTGGGAGCATGCGATGGGTTATTTAACCATCGGGGTTCATCCTTATCGGAATCCAGACAGGAGATAAGTAGCCTATTTCATCAACATTGCAAAGTATACTTTAGTAGCAAAGTATACTTTGAGGGAGAAATTTTCAATTTTATGATAATTTTTTTTTTTTTTATTATACTGAATTTATTACATTATCACAGCCATTCTGGCTGTGATAATGTAATAAATTCAGTATAATAATTCTGCATACTTTTAATCATGAAATATATGCATTTGCTAGTTCTATATGACATAATGCATTTCGGGGAAAATAAATGATTACTCCCTCAAAGTATACTTTGCTGGTAAAGTATACTTTGCAATGTTGATGACATAGGCTACTGGTTTGGTCCTCACGTACGTCCTTGACATTCTTGTATGTGACAGTTGAATCTGGTTATACCCCTAATGTGAGTATTATGATTATTCAAAAATTAGTTTTAGGGGAAAGGGCCAAGTGACTTTGGTGTGGTATGGATCTGGCACCAGGTCGGATTATTCTGATTTCAAGGCTGAATATATTTGTTTTCGATGTAAATATTCCGTTCTGATTTTGGGATTTTCCCCCCAATGCAGCAGGTTAAATGTGGGATTGAACCCGTTGGCCTGGCCTTAAATGACATTAGCTGTATATATGTTAAACGCCAATAAATCGAATCAAATCCAATTAATAGCAAAAGAAAATCAGTTCAATTCTTATATTTATACTTCATGTATCACTGGAAATATTTGTACATGTACTAATATTGGATTTATGACCCAATATATTGTATGGACTGATCTTCATTCTTACACCCCTATATACATGTATATAACATGGTTGGTTGCATAGTAATTTTAGACTATTCCATTAATAAAGAAGGAGGTTTTGTTTGAGAATCTTAAAAAAAACAAAATGACAAAAGCTGCAGATGCTGATGAGACTGCTCATTATGAGCCGGCTCATCTAGATCTACAGTGTTTGCACATGTTGACTTTATGAAGCGTAGTATGTGTCAAAAACCTTTTGACCGTAATATGTAGATGTAGATTCTTGGTATGTACAATGTAGCTTCCTTATGGTATGTGTGGCTGTTGTTTGGGACCATGTGAAGGGTATATTTAACGATGGGCTTCATCCTTAACGCAATCCCGTTATCCCTGGTTTGACCCTCCTGTACATTTTTTGGCTTTCTGGTACGTGATAGTTAAATCTGGTTATACCCATTATAAATGTAATAAGATTTATACTAATCCTATTACTTTTGGGGAGTGGGGCTAAGTGACTTTGGTGTTGTAACCTGGCACCAGGTCAGGTAATTCTAATTTCACGGCTGAATATACATTTGTTTCTGTAAATATTCAGTTCTGATGTTGAGATTTACCCCCCATGACAACAGGTAACATATGTGATTCGACCACATTAACCAGGCCTAAACTGTCGGGTCGTTAAACAGAAGCACAAAGTGATTTTTGATTTTGTTATTCAACCCACAGGTCATGTATTAGGTCCACTTTTGGACTTAAAATTTCACGATTTTGCTTTCTAAGAAGTAAAACTTGAACCAAAATAGCTGCAGACTGTTTGGTATGTGGCTTCCTCATGGTGCCCAAAGTGAATTTCGATTCAAAACACAGGTCATGGACTACCACCCCTTTTTAGCTCGCCTGCACGAAGTGCATAAGAGCTTATGGCATACCCCCGGCGTCGTCGGCGTCAGTGTCGGCGTCGTCCACAAACTTAACGTTGGGTAAATGTCTTATAACTTCTGTTTCCTTTCATGGAACACCTTGTTATTTCATACATGCATTCCTCAGATGACCCTCTATCATGCTGTAGCAAATCCATGACCCACCACCCAACCCTTACCCCAAGGTCAAGGTCACAAACTTAGCACATTCATAAACTTAACATGGGGTAAATTTCTTATAACATCTGTTTCCTTTCATGCAACTCCTTGATATTTCATACATGCATTCCTCAGATGACCCTCTATCATGCTGTAGCAAATCTATGACCCACCACCCAACCCTTACCCCAAGGTCAAGGTCACAAACTTAGCACATTCATAAACTTAACGTTGGGGTAAATTTCTTATAACATCTGTTTCCTTTGATGGAATGCCTTGGTATTTCATACATGCATTCCTCAGATGATCCTCTATCATGCTGTAGCAAATCCGCAACCCACCACCCAACCCTTGCTCCAAGGTCAAGGTCACAAACTTAGCATGTTCATAAACTTAACGTTGGGGTAACTGTTGTGTAACTTTTGTTTCTTTGCAGGGAACGCTTTGATATTTCATACATGCATTCATCTGATGATCCTCTATTGTGCTACAGCAAATACATGACCCACCCCACCCCTTTCTCCAAGATCAACATCATAAACTTAACGTTGGAGTAAATGACTTTTTATAACTACTGTTTCTTTACAGGGAACACCTTCATATTTCATACATGCATTCATCTGATGATACTCTATTGTGCTACAGCAAATCCATGACCCCCCCCCCCCCCCACCCCTTTCGCCAAGGCCAAGGTCACAAACTTCTGTTTCTTTACAGGGAACGCCTTGATATTTCATACATGCATTCATTTGATGAAACTCTATCGTACTATAGCAAATCCATGACCCACCTCCCACCTCCCACCCCTTTCCCCAAGGTCAAGGTCACAAACATAGCACATTCATAAACTTAAAAATAATGTTTGGGTAAATGTCTTCATAAACTTAACGTTGGGGTAAATGTCTTAACATCTGTTTCCTTTCATGAACGCCTTGATATTTCATACATGCATTCATCTGATGAAACTCTATCCTGCTATAGCGAATCCATGACCCACCGCCCACCCCAAATGTCTTATAACATCTGTTTCCTTTCATGGAACACCTTGATATTCCATACATGTATTCCTCAGATGACCCTCTATCATGCTGTAGCAAATTCACAACCCACCACCCAACCCTTACCCCAAGGTCAAAGTCACAAACTTAGCGTGTTCATAAACTTAACGTTGGGGTAAATGTTGTTTAACTTCTGTTTCTTTACAGGGAACGCTTTGATATTTCATACATGCATTCATCTGATGATCCTCTATTGTGTTACAGCAAATCCATGACCCACCCTATTCCCCAAGGTCACAAACTTAGCACATTCATACATGCATTCCTCATGTGAATAGCTATCATGCTGTAGAAAATCACGAACTTAGTGCTTTCATAAACTTAATGTTTTCAGGGAGCGCATTGATATTTCATACATGCATTCATCATATGCTATATTATGCTATAGCAAACCCAGGACCCACCTTGCTCCTCTGACCCCAATGTCAAGGTCCACCGCATGCCCCTTAACCCAAGGTCAATTATATATAATATTCATGTTTTTTATGCAACTGTGCCAAGTTTGAGTGAAGGCTGCCAACAGACGAGCTTCGTTGTCTTCTGACAACTCTTGTTGGACTTACCTGTAGAGTTTCGCAATTTTGCCTTTTCACGCGTAAAACTTTTAAGCCGTAATAGGTGAAGGCTTGATACTTGGTATGTAACTTCCGTATGGTGTATGGACACACAATGTGAATTTATATTTTTGATTTAATCCCCAGTAGCCTATTTCACCAACATTGCAAAGCATACTTTTCTAGCAAAGTATAGTTTGAGGGAGTAATCATTTATTTTTCCAGAAATGCATTATTTCATATAAATCTGACAACTGCATATATTTGATGATTAAAAGTATGCAGAATTATTATACTGAATTTATTACATTATCACAGCCAAAGTGGCTGTGATAATGTAATAAATTCAGTATAATAAAAATTAATAAACTTATTCTTAAATTGAAAATTTCTCCCTCGAAGTATACTTTGCTACAAAAGTATACTTTGCAATGTTGATGAAATCGGCTACAGGTCATTGATTATGTCCCCTACTGGATGTTTTGCCATCAAAGTGGTAGGTGGGGTTACTGTATTCTTTGAACACATTTTCTAGTTGAATTATGATATACATGTACATGTTTAACTTATAAATGTAAAGTTAGTTGATTAGTAAATGTTAGTGTTTGACCATATTGTGTTTCATGTAGTTTGATTGGTCAAGACTGAGCACAGCGTATATCAAGGACATAGAGAGGTCTGCTTAAGCCCTTACTAACCAACCATCTCATCCGGAGATGGTTTTACTTTTTATGCCCCACCACCGAATGGTGAGGGGGGCATATAGTGTTACCGGCATCCGTACGTCCCGTCCGTCCGTCCGTCCGTCCGTCCATACGTCCCGACACTTAGCGCTCAGGTACATTTCTGTTTCCTTACACGGATCTGATATTTCACACACATATTTCACACACACATTGCTCTAATGGTCCTCTACCACACTTTGACATATACACAATCATCCTGCCCCTGCTAAGCCCAGGCTCAAGGTCACATACTTGGTGCAATCGAAACCTTAACACTCGGGTAAATGTCTTATAATTTCTGTTTCCTTGCACTCATCTGCTTGATATTTCACACACGCATTGCTTTAATAGTTCTCTACCGCCCTGTAACAAATTCACGATCGTCCCTCCCTCGCTAAGCTCAGGGACAAGGTCACATACTTAACGTTTGGGTAAATGTCTTATAATGTCTGTTTCCTTGATCAGATCTGCTTGATATTTCACACACACATTGCTTCAATGGTCCTCTATGAGGCATGTGACAAATCCACGATCTTCCCACCCCCACTAAGCCCAAGGTCAAGGTCACATACTTCATGCATTCGAAACCATAACGCTCGGGTAAATGTCTTATTATTTATGTTTCCTTGCACAGATCTGCATGATATTTCACACACACATTCCTCTAATGGTCTTTTATCGCCCTGTGAAAAAATTTACCACGATCGTCCTGCCCCTGCTAAGCCCAGGGTCGAGGTCGCATACTTGGTGACTTCCAAACTCGGGTAAGTGTCTTATAATGTCTGTTTCCTTGCATGGATCTGCTTGATTATTTCACACACCCATTCTCTGGTCCTCTGTGCTTTCAAATGTGCCTCGTTTTCTTTGGTTGTCAGCGTGGGCATTCGTGTGCTTACAGGCTACATTTCTAGTTCAATTTACATTATAATGAATTGAATATATGTACATGTAACTTGAATATTAAAGACTTCATGCCAGAAACTTTGGGGCAAAGGGTTACAAATATATATTTGTATGCAGGATCATACAGGCTTATCAAGGTTATGCTGGGACTGTGACTTGCCTATATGTCGAGTCTGCGGTTGTAGATTTGATAGTGCCAACGTTTATGTATGTCGTTAGAGAGTTGTGAGGTAAAACGTAACCTTCATAATACAGGGAATGGAAATTGTCATCTGCTGTTGCTTAATATTGTTTCTTCTTTCTCAATAAAAACATGCTTTGACAGCACTTTAGAATCATTTAAGCATGGTAAAGGTAAAAACTGAAATGAAAATATGCAACTTCTAACTTTCAAACTCATTGGTGGGCTACAGAATGATCTTATTAAACACCTATAATTGAAAATTCATATTTCTTTGTCATCGTATATACAGTGCAACCCCGTTAGTACACGGAAGTCCGGCGACATACAACCTTCCGTGTTGCTTATCCGAACCGTGCTATATCCGTTCTCGCCCAAGACTCATCATAATGTCAACAAAAAATACATGTACACTGTACACTGTGACTGCGAATGAACGACGTCGCCAATGCCTATAATATGCCATAAGTTTTCACTGTTATCTTCGCATATAATAAATATATTGAATCCAAGAATTGTTAACGTCATGTTTTATTTATTCATCATGTTCATGTAGAATGTAGATCTACGCAGGTCCGTGCAATCCATTATTGTAAACGCGTGTAGAAAAAAGTGTAGTAATGATGACACAATGACCGATATCCTGTTCCATCAGCTGCAACATCACGGACAAGCTCGTGCGTTGCAATCTGTGTTTACTCATATGGTGAGCACAGGTGGAAGACACGGACCTATGACACCAAAATAAATGCCTATTAAAAAAATCCCATTATCCCACCCACCTGGTATTGTACTGTACATGACGTTAATAATAGAACGAGATCAAGTGGGTGGGGTAATGGATATTTTTGTAATGGTCATTTTCTTTTGTGTCACACGTCCGACTATTCCACCTGTGGGTTTGAGTACAGACCTGTCTAGACATGTTTTGCCAGACGTGTTATAATATTGCGCCAGTTCATGAGGTAATCCGGCTTATCACGCAAGATTTTCGACGAAGATGAATCTGATAATAGTGTACATTTTCTGTAAACGATATCGAATGTTGACGAATATTAAATTAGTAATTATTACGCATTTGCTCTGAAAATGTTATCAACTTTCCGATATATTAGCAGAAAATAGTCAAATCATTCTCGGCGAAAATCTCAGTTACCGTATATAATAAAGTTGATTATCTCATGCACTTGCTCAATTATGACGTAGTGAAACAAGGCCAGTTGTCACGTACACATTTGTGTACATGCGCCGGGGGCGTGGGCAGTGCTGTAAGAATTTAGTTAATCTGGGTCGAGTTAATCTGCACGACTGATACGCGATCTCCGATTGGTCAGCCTTTACACCTAATTAATATTCCACCAATGGTGGGCGCGAACGCATGCCGGAAAAATGAAATCGAGCACATAACAATTAGCACTGCTTTGTTACTGGTCTTACTGATCTTATTCCCAGTTTGCTCGGATTAATTTACGAAATGTGCAAACGTGATCAGCTGCACATTCACATCGGTGAGATAATAGGAGGCTATGCGCCCATAAAAAAAAAATCGTCCATTTTGGGTCTAATTTGGGAAAGAATCGCAAATTTAACACGATTTCTGACAATAGTCGTGTTACAAATTTAACACGATTTTGATATACAAATAGGAAAAAAATTCGGGAGCCAAGGCACAACCGTGTACTAACCGAATTCGTGTTATAGTGAAGCATGTACTAACGGGGTCGCACTGTACTTTCATTCTGTAAGCCATTAACGCGTACCACATACCTAGGTTTAAATTATTTCAAATTTCGTGGCCGGTTGGGAGCATGCGAAGGGTAAACGATGGGGTTCATGCCTACCCTACCAGAGTCCTGATATCCATGGTTTGGCTCTCGGGTCCATTTCTGACTTTCTGATACGTGGAAGTTGAATACAGTTATACCCATTATAAAAGTAGTAAGATTAGTTATGATCCTATTACTTTTAGGGAGTGGGGTCTAAAATGGTCTATGCTGTTGACATGCCATTACACACTATTAGTAGCCCCCCTCCCATATTTGCATTCTAAATATGTTATTTTCGCGTACAAAAGACATTTAAAACATTGATTTTGTCTGTGAAAATAACATATTTTGATCCTATTTCCACGTTTTGATCCCCGCGGATTGCATAGCCCCGGGGGCGTTTATTAGAATAAATACGGTACCTTATATCTCATAACCACATACATATGTACCTATACCCAGCAGTGGGTGGTTGGTTGGGCAAACACGACGGTGTAAATTAACGGTAGGGGTACGTTTTTATCTTTGGTTATTTTGTTACATGGGAGTTGAATTGGGTTATTGCCAATTATAAAAGCAGTGAGATTACTGATCCTACTGCTTTTGGGAGGGGGCCAAGTGATTCTGGCGAGGACCTGGCATCAGATCAGGATTATTCTGATTTCAGGGCTGAATATATATATTTTTTTTTTTGTAAATATTCTGTTCTGATTTTGGGATTTTCCCCCCATTTGTACAGGTAATACATGGGATTTAGCACTAAACCCAATCCTAAGCCTTAAATGATATTGGCTGTTGATAGGCCGTTAAACCCCAACAAACAAACAAACAAAACCTATACCCATCAGCACGTATTGGGATCCTCAGTATACCCTGGGACTATCACATTCATTGGTGTGCTCGATATGCCGGCCACAGCCATCTAGTTTCATGACAAGTCGAATTTTAAATGGATTTTACAACATGTGTAAATAAGAGCATTTTAGTTTTAACAGGGAAATTGGTTATTCAGTAATTGTTATTTATTGCATGTACTTGTTTAATGGCAGATGTACTGTTACTTTTTCCTTATGAAAAGGTAATTTTTTTTCTTTATGTAAAACTCAACTGCTATCATTTATGATGTAAATAAATGCTTTATAATCTGTCAATGGGTTTCTCTTTTTTGAAAACTTTTGAGCGAATTGTCAGACAATTGTTTGGTAGCAGGCCAGTGGTGTATACTGTATAGGTGTACTATGACATACACAGGCCCGTACGCAGGGGGGTGGGGGGGGGGGTGCGACGGGTGCGTACGCACCCCCCTAAATTCGCCGAGGTCCATTATTTTTCAAAAAGTAATCTCAACCAATCTTGAAATGCATTAATATACAGGTAATTTGCATGAAAATGTCACAATTTACCAACGTTGAAATCCGAATTTAAATGACTTAAAATGCAGGAGAGTGCATTTCAGGCCATCTAGGTTTAACAAATTTCAGGGGGAGCATGCCCCCGGACCCCTCTAGTGTACTCGCTCGCCCCTGATGCACCCCCCAATAGAAAATCCTGCGTACGGGCCTGATACAGCTGGCTTTGCCAGTGTCTGACCCATCATCCGTCCATTTGTCCTCAAAACGTTAACCATTTCAACCCTAAATAACAAAATGGACTGAAATTTTCAGCATAATGATTTTTAGACTAGTCCATTTACAAAAAGGGGGTGGTTTTTTTCCTTAAAAATATTATAATTGCCTGCAAAAAGTGTAGATCCTGGTGAGATGGCTCTTAAGAGACTCATCTGGATCTACAAAAAAAGTACAAAAATTACTTGCAAAAAGTGCAGATCCTGATGAGACGGCTTGACACGAGCCGTCTCATCAGGATCTGCACTGTCTGCAAACACTGATATAGAGCTCTGTAGTGTTGAAAGGGTTAAGTAACCTTGTACTCAGTGACTTAACTTGTTCTCCTTTGCTATCCCCTTGCTGATAAGCTGGGCCCAGTTGCTCAAAACCTCTGTTAACTTAACAGACTGTTAAATCCTTAACCTTGTTAAGGATTTAACAGTTCGTGAAGCTAAGAGGTTTTGAGCAACCGGGCCCAGGAGGATATAATGTTAGTCTATGTCTCTGTGTACTGTACATACGTTAATAACACTTTTTCTACGCCTGTTTGAATAAAAAGGGACTTAATAAATATAATCTGTATTATATACATGACAAATCATAACCAAATTTCATATGCATATTTATCGTGGCAGAGGAAAAACCATATTAATGTGTTTTCTCCCCTTGTTATACCCCCGGCATGAAGTATGTCAAGGAGTATGTAGGTTTCGTCATTCCGTCCGTCCGTCCGTCCCATCTGTTTTAAGGTTTTCGGGTACCAATTATCTTTTCATTTACTTCTTTATCATCATCCATATATTAATTTCATTCTACACCCATGCGGCTTCATGTCCGAGGTGAAGGTCAAATTACTTTGCGTTAAAGTTTTTGTCGCGCCTACTTTGGCCGCATTTTCCGTCACCGTCTGCGTCGTCGTCTGAAATGTCAAAAGTTTGTACAAGTTTCTTCATCATCATATAACATTAATATTAGTTGATGGATTACTTCAATATTTGGACACATTTGGAACACACTCATGCCGCCATTAACATGACCATGACCTTCACATGGTTGTGGAAACACTTGGCGATTTTTTATGTCAAAAAGTTTCTTCAACCATGACCATTTTCGTGTTTTAAGCATGCACTTCTCGGACGGTTTTTGTGATGCTTACTTTAACACATGCCCATGATCATGTTACGGTCAAATGCCACGGCAGATGCGACACGGCTTCCGTGGCCGAATTCTTGCTGAAATATTTGTGTTAAAGTTTTTAAGTGCACTTCATCTCTGCAACCATAAGTGACTTAAAAAATCATATACTTCTTTATCATCATCCATATTTTCATTCTATAGCCCACCCATGCGGCTTTCATGCCAAAGGTCAAGGTCAAAATCTGTGAGCCCCTGCTCAATGAGTTCAATCCTCACTCTAGGTTTGAAAAATACAGTTACGTAGTATTTCAATCCTCACTCTAGGTTTGAAAAATACAGTTACGTAGTATTTCAATCCTCGCTCTAGGTTTGAAAAAATACAGTTACGTAGTATTTCCACCCCACTGTTAGATGATACTTTAACCCTCACTACTCGGGAGACGAAATATGTCGTCTGCTGTTTTTCATTTTTGCCTTAATTCTTAACAACGAGAATTTCGCGGAATCAAATATCTTGTTCCGCCTTGACCTTGACCCTGGGGCCTTGACCATGACCCTGGGGCCCCGAGAATAGTCCTATATTCATGTACATATCATAAAGGTATGCATAAAGTTTGATGACTAGCTGATAAAGTGTTGAACTAATGACCGTAACACGAAAACTTAACATTGAATGATGACGACGACGACGACGACAACTCTGGAAAAGCAAAAACTTAGTCTCGCTTTCCTCTTTCGCGGCGAGACAAAAAATCTGTTTTGGCAGCACACTCCAGTGGAGATGATTCTCATGCGCTGTCAAAACAGGTTTATATATGAAAATAAAACATTTCTAGCAGACGAAAAAATTTAATTCAGCGTAGTAAGGGTTAAACTGTGGTCCCGTCTCTATATGACCTTAACTATTGCTGGGACATTAAACCCGTTCAATAATCATAATCAATACTGACAAAATTGGCCAAAAATGTTTGACTAGGCATGCTCCGAATGTTCAGATGCAGGCTGGACAAGCTGGAGACATGCAGCATAACCGCAAGCGGGGCGTGACAAATAAGTAGAGCAAAGTTTTGACTACAACAGCAGCATTATGCCGTTAGCTGTTACTGCACTTGGTGTAGTCGAAACTTTGCTCTACTTATTTGTCACGCCCCGCTTGTGGACACACAATATAGCCGGCATATTGGCGTACGTACGTTGTTGAAGTTTTTCAGTATACTATCGAAGCCTCGGCGGGCCGGCCGCAGTCATCTAGTATACAAAATCAATGTACACATGCGCATTATTTCATGATTTTCAAATATAAAGGGCGTGTATGGAATATAATTAGCACAATGAATTGGCATTATTGCTTGGCAGCCATTAGTCTTGTCAATCAGACCAGCTCACTGTAATCAAATACATTAGGTGTCTACATGTATGCCTGGTCTAGTTAGTGTCAGGCAATATTTGTGTCTCACAGTTAACCCTTACACCTCTATCTTAATTTGTTGTCGTCTGCTGTTTATTTTCTAGTTTCCATTTTTATCATCAAAAACATGCTTTGACAGCACTTTAGAATAATTTACAACATGCTTTGACAGCACTTCAGAATCATTTCCATTGGAAATGATTCTGAAGTGCTGTCAAAACATGTTTTTATTGAGAAATAAGGCAAGATATAAAAGCAACAGCAGACGACAATTGTTGTGTAGCGGTCTAAGGGTTAAATGGGAGTATGTAGCATTTGTCCAGTGTAGTTCCTGATCAGCTAGTATATACATGTACGTTTATTCTGATGGAGATCTGAAAATTTCTTTAGAGGCATCTAGGGCCCCGTTTCACTAACCTTCGTACGACTAAAATGTTTGTAAGTGCAAATTTTGGATCGTCTATAAATTTCAATTATGCAGCCTATGCTCAATAAATGTAAATCCACAAGAAAACATTGTTAAATGTGAAACGCATAGACTATTGTAATTTTGCACTTAGGCCACATAAAATTAATTTATTGATTATCATCCCCGCCCGCCCCTCAAAATAAACGCCGCCCCAACGTTTTCCGTCGCCAAAAAAAACAAAAACAATCGCGCCATTAGCGACCGATAACATTAATTGGACGAATGTCTCAGCATACATCGGTCACAAAAAAGACAACTTGACAGAAATTGCTTAGGACGCTTTATGGAATTTACCAATAAAAAAGATGACAAATCAGATAGTGAAACACAATCAGTTAAGGAAGATGCGTTCCAGATCCTAATGTCAACTTGCAACACAGCAAATCGTTTACCGAATTTTTCAGGAAAGTAGATTCATGGCTAGCAACACTTCAATATAACAATATTACAAAACGGATTTGCATATTTGAAAATCTAGCCCTTAATTGTCTCTTCCTGGTATTGCCTGAAAATAAAAACCGCCCACCCGCCCCATTTTTTCACAAAATTTGATAATCAATAAATTAATTTTATGTGGCCTTACGAACATTTTAGTCATACGAAGTTTATTGAAACGGACTCCTGGAGTGTTTTCCGACACAATAGCGAACAGTGTAGTCACATATCAAACTGTGCAAGAAGAAGGGAAGTATTTAACATTTGGCCAGTGTAGCTCCTGATCAGCTAGCACATACATGTGTACCGATACAGATCTGAAAATTGGTTTAGAGGCATCTGGAGTATTTTCCAATACAACAGCAAACAGTATAGCCCCAGATCAGACTGTGTGACTGCACAGTCTGATCTGTAGCCCATTTCACCAACATTGCAAAGTATGCTTTTCTAGCAAAGTATACTTTGAGGGAGAAATTTTCAATTTAAGGATAAATTTATTAATTTTTAGCCAGGTTTTTTGACAAAAAATCCAGGCTATTGGATTGGCGAAAGCCGGGCGGGCGGGCGGCGTCCACAATCAATGTTAAGTTTTCGTGTTTGAGTCCATTTCTTTGTTACTGTACCACCTAGGACCACCAAACTTTCACAGCTTCATAATCAAGGGGTGCCCACCACATATCACTATCCAACATGTTACTTTTTTTTAACTTGACCCATTTTTTCCGCGTAGTCGACTTAGCCATTTTCAATGTTAGTTTTCGCGTTTACAATGTTAAGTTTTCGTGTAAGTCCATTTCTTTGGTGGTACTGTACCACCTAGGACCACCAAACTTTCACAGCAGTTCATAATCAAGGGGTACCCACCACATATCACTATCCAATGTTACTCTTTTTTTTAACTTCACCCATTTTTTCCGCGCAGTCGACTTAGCCATTTTCTTTTTCAATGTTAAGTTTTCGCGTTTACAATGTTAAGTTTTCGTGTTTAAGTCCATTTCTTTGGTACTGTACCACCTAGGACCACCAAACTTTCACAGCTTCATAACCAAGGGGTGCCTACCACATACAACTATCCAACATGTGACCATTTTTTTACCTTCACCTATTATTTCTACGTAATTGACTTAGCCATTTTCAACGTTAACTTTTTAACGTACGTCTGGTTAAAGTTTTTTGGTTAAAACTTTTTTGTTATACTATATCTCTGCACTGCTTCGCCCATTACCTTGAAACTTCACATGGGTGTTTAATCATCATCCATATTTTCATTCTAACCCCCAACCGTGCGGCCCCTGTGCCCAATGTCAAGGTCAATTACTTTGAATTTTTTTGTTAAAGTTTTTTCGTGTCCTATATCATCTGCAACTGCTTCACCCAATACCTTGATACTTTCACATGGGGTTGTGTATCATATTGTCGCACCTGCTTGCGGGAAAGCACGATCCTGGTGCCAATGTCAAGGTCAAATTACTTTGAATTTTTTTGTTGTTAAAGTTTTTTCGTGTACTATCTCTGCAACTGACTTTTCACCCAATACCTTGATACTTCACATGGGTTGTTTCATCATCATTGTCGCAACCTGCTTGCGGAAAGCGCGATCCTGTGCCCAATGTCAAGGTCAAATTAACTTTTAATTTTTGGTGTTAAAGTTTTTTTTGTTTAACTAAATTTATCTTTCTGCAATGCTTGACCCAATTAAACCTGATTTTTTACTTCACATTGGTGTTTATTCATAATTGTCGCACCTGCTTGAAAAGCGCGAATCCTGTGCCCAATTGTCAAGGTTCAAATACTTTGAAATTTTTTTGTTAAAAGTTTTTTCGTGTACTATATCTCTGCACTGCTTTCCCACCCAAAACTTGATACTTCACATGGGTGTTTATCATCATTGTTGCACCTGCTTGCGGAAAGCGCGATCCTGTGCCCAATGTCAAGGTCAAATTACTTTGAATTTTTTTGTTAAAGTTTTTTCGTGTACTATATCTCTGCAACTGCTTCAACCCAATACCTTCATACCTCACATGGGTGTTTATCTCATTGTCGCACCTGCTTGCGGAAAGCGCGATCCTGTGCCCTATGTCAAGTTCAAATTACTTTGAATTTTTTTGTTAAAGTTTTTTCGGTTTTGTACTATATCTCTGCAACTGCTTCACCCAATACCTTGTGATACTTCACATGGGTGTTTAATCATCATTTGTTCGCACCTGCTTGCGGAAAGCGCGATCCTGTGCCCAATGTCAAGGTCAAATTACTTTGAATTTTTTTGTTAAGTTTTTTTTATTTTTTGTGTTATATATCTCTGCAACTGCTTCACCCTACCTTGTTACTTAACATGGGTGTTTATCATCATTGTCACACCTGCTTGCGGAAAGCGCGATCCCTGTGCCCAATGTCAAGGTCAAATTACTTTGAATTTTTTTGCTAAAGTTTTTTCGTGTACTATATCTCTGCAAACTGCTTCACCCAATACCTTGATACTTCACATGGGTGTTTATCATCATTGTTGCACCTGCTTGCGGGAAAGAAAGCGCGATCCTGTGCCCAATGTCAAGGTCAAATTACTTTGAATTTTTTTGTTAAAGTTTTTTCGTGTACTATGTCTCTGCAAACTGCTTTCGCCCAATACCTTGATACTTTCACATGGGTGTTTTATCATCATTGTCTCACACCTGCTTGCGGAAAGCGCGATATCGTGGCATTTTGGCATACGTCCGTCCGTTCGTCCGTGTGTCCGGTTAAAGTTTTTTGGTTAAACTTTTTCCATCTACTATATCTATTTTTTTAGTGTCCATGCCTCGCCCCAAGGCGCGACATGCAGGCCACGGCCATCTAGTCTACAAAAAGTGGGTATAATTATGTTATCCAAGTGTCTATGCTTGGAAAAAAACCTGGCCTTCGTGGCTTTGCCTCGTTTCTTGTTTTGAACTTGACCCATTTTTTCCGCGCAGTCGACTTAGCCATTTTCAATGTTAAGTTTTCGCGTTTACAATGTTAAGTTTTCGTGTTTAAGTCCATTTCTTTGCTACTGTACCACCTAGGACCACCAAACTTTCACAGCTTCATAACCAAGGGGTGCCTACCACATACAACTATCCAACATGTGACCATTTTTTTACCTTCACCTATTATTTCTACGTAATTGACTTAGCCATTTTCAACGTTAACTTTTTAACGTACGTCTGGTTAAATTTTTTGCTTAAAACTTTTTCGTTATACTATATCTCTGCAACTGCTTCGCCCATTACCTTGAAACTTCACATGGGTGTTTATCATCGTCCATATTTTCATTCTAACCCCTAACCGTGCGGCCCCTGTGCGCAATGTCAAGATCAAATTACTTTGAATTTATTTGTTAAAGTTTTTTCGTGTACTATATCTGCAACTGCTTCACCCATTACCTTGATACTTCACATGGGTGTTTATCATCATTGTCGCACCCGCTTGCGGAAAGCGCGATATCATTGCCATTTTGGCATACGTCCGTCCGTCCGTCCGTCCGTACGTCCGGTTAAAGTTTTTTCGTTAAAGTTTTTCCATATACTATATCTATTTTTTTAGTGTCCATGCCTCGCCCCAAGGCGCGACATGCAGGCCACGGCCATCTAGTCTACAAAAAGTGGGTATAATTATGTTATCCAAGTGTCCATGCTTGGAAAAAACCTGGCCTTCGTGGCTTTGCCTCGTTTCTTGTTTTTAACTTGACCCATTTTTTCCGCGTAGTCGACTTAGCCATTTTCAATGTTAAGTTTTCGCGTTTACAATGTTAAGTTTTCGTGTTTAAGTCCATTTCTTTGGTACTGTACCACCTAGGACCACCAAACTTTCACAGCTTCATAATCAAGGGGTGCCCACCACATATCACTATCCAACATGTTACTTTTTTTTTAACTTGACCCATTTTTTCCGCGCAATCGACTTAGCCATTTTCAATGTTAAGTTTTCGCGTTTTCAATGTTAAGTTTTCGTGTTTAAGTCCATTTCTTTGGTACTGTACCACCTAGGACCACCAAACTTTCACAGCTTCATAATCAAGGGGTGCCCACCACATATCACTATCCAACATGTTAATTTTTTTTTAACTTGACCCCTTTTTTCCGCACAATCGACTTAGCCATTTTCAATGTTAAGTTTTCGCGTTTTCAATGTTAAGTTTTCGTGTTTAAGTCCATTTCTTTGGTACTGTACCACCTAGGACAACCAAACTTTCACAGCTTCATAATCAAGGGGTGCCCACCACATATCACTATCCAACATGTTAATTTTTTTTTAACTTGACCCCTTTTTTCCGCACAATCGACTTAGCCATTTTCAATGTTAAGTTTTCCCGTTTTCAATGTTAAGTTTTCGTGTTTAAGTCCATTTCTTTGGTACTGTACCACCTAGGACCACCAAACTTTCACAGCTTCATAATCAAGGGGTGCCCACCACATATCACTATCCAACATGTGACCATTTTTTTACCTTCACCTATTATTTCTACGTAATTGACTTAGCCATTTTCAACGTTAACTTTTTAACGTACGTCTGGTTAAATTTTTTGGTTAAAACTTTTTTGTTATACTATATCTCTACAACTGCTTCGCCCATTACCTTGAAACTTCACATGGGTGTTTATCATCGTCCATATTTTCACTCTAACCCCCAACCGTGCGGCCCCTGTGCGCAATGTCAAGGTCAAATTACTTTGAATTTATTTGTTAAAGTTTTTTTGTGTACTATATCTCTGCAACTGCTTCACCCATTACCTTGATACTTCACATGGGTGTTTATCATCATTGTCGCACCCGCTTGCGGAAAGCGCGATATCGTCGGCATTTTCGCGTACGTCCGTCCATCCGTACGTCCGTCCGTGTGTCCGGTTAAAGTTTTTTCGTTAAAGTTTTTCCATCTACTATATCTATTTTTTTAGTGTCCATGCCTCGCCCCAAGGCGCGACATGCAGGCCACGGCCATCTAGTCTACAAAAAGTGGGTATAATTATGTTATCCAAGTGTCCATGCTTGGAAAAAACCTGGCCTTCGTGGCTTTGCCTCGTTTCTTGTTATTATACTGAATTTATTACATTATCACAGCCAATTTGGCTGTGATAATGTAATAAATTCAGTATAATAATTCTGCATACTTTTAATCATGAAATATATGCATTTGTTAGTTCTATATGAAATAATGCATTTCAGGAAAAATAAATGATTACTCCCTCAAAGCATACTTAGCTAGAAAAGTATACTTTGCAATGTTGGTGAAATAGGCTACTGGGGCGACACTGGTCACAAACTCCATAAGCAACTTTTTGTCATGGCAAGTTACACATATTCCCAGATAGCTATAGAACAAGATATGCTATTGATAATGATTTTACACAGCCGCCGATGTGACAAACTAGAACAATTACGGTGTGCGGATGTCTGTAGCCGATATCAAAATTTCAAAGTATACTTTGAGGGAGTAATCATTTATTTTTCCTGAAATGCATTATTTCATATAGAACTAACCACTGCATATATTTGATGATTAAAAGTATGCGGAATTATTATACCGAATGTATTACATTATCACAGCCAAAATGGCTGTGATAATGTAATAAATTCAGTATAATAAAAATTAATTAAGTTATCCTTAAATTGACAATTTCTCCCTGCATGTATACTTTGCTAGATAAGTATACTTTGCAATGTTGGTGAAATAGGCATAGGAAATAGGTATAGAGATCATACAGATCATATAGTTTACACTGTATACCTACCAGTGTGTTTGACATATCGATATTACCCTGTATTAGCCAGGTTTTGTTGTTTGTTGGGGTTTAATGGCCTATCAACAGCTAAGGTCATTTAAGGCCGGGTCAATGTGTTTAGTACTAAATCCCATATATTACCTGTACAAGTACATGTACAAATGGGGGGAAAATCCCAAAATCAGAACTGAATATTTACAATAACAAAACTATATATTCAGCCCCGAAATCAGAATAATCCTGATCTGATGCCAGGTCCTCGCCACACCAGAATCACTTGGCCCCTCCCAAAAGCAGTAGGATCAGTAATAATCTTACTACTTTTATAATGGACATTAACCCAATTCAACTCCCAGGTAACTAAAGAGCCAAAGATAAAAACGTACCTGAGGGCCAAACCAGGCAAATCATGATTTGAACCCATACCGTTAATTTACGCTGTCTCATTCACCCGACCACCACCCACTGGTTTTGTTGTAATGGACCCACTCGTGTGACATGTGACAAGTGATGGAAGGCCCTCCTGGTGTTTGTTACATTTTATGGAAAAATCAATTCCAGTGCCGTAAACAGGACGAGGCAGATGAAGTGGTCGCCTCGCCCGTTTCTTTTCCAGTTTTCAGTATTTGATTTATTGGTAATTAACGGCCTATCAACAGGTAAGGTCATTTAAGGCGGGCCTACGGGTTCAATACATATTGAACCTGCTGCATTGGGGAAAAAATCTAAAATCAGAACGGAATATTTACATCCTGAAAAAATATATTTGGCTCTGAAATTAAAATAACCCGACATGATGCCATACCACACCAAAGTCACTTGGCCCCTTCCTCTAAAAGTAATACCTTTAGGATTACTCTTATACGGGGTATAACCAGATTCAACTCTCAAATACAAGAAAGCCAAAGACGTACTCGAGGGCCTAACCAGGTCTCTGGTTGGGATTCCGGTAACGATGAACCCGGATCGTAAAATTACCCATCGCATGCTCTGAACCAACCATCACCGAGAACTGACACATCCAGCACGAGACATGGAACATGGACTAAATTCAAACGCATAAATTTCAGGATAAATTTATTGCAAATATAGTGTTACAGCTACGAGTATAGGTAGGCATCACAATGCGGAACAACAGGCACCTAGGTCTACTTTTGTTCTAGCGGCAAATCAACATGGACCAGACATGGGGCACTCCCTATGCATACATTACTACTCGCAGGGCTATGCACATTATTAGACGACAAGTTTTGTGGCTGTGACTCGAAATATGGGACTTATTATTTATAAAGTGTGACTGGAGAAATGGGGATTATTGTTGTATATGTGGCTGTGACGGGAGAAATGGGGCTTATGGGTTTTGCGACCAGTGTAGATCCAGATCAGCCTGTGCATCCGCACAGTCTGATCAGGATCTGCACTGTTCACTGTTACATCAATGAAACGCTAACAAGCAATATAGCACGCTATCAGGGCACATTCGATCAGGAGCTACTCCGGTAACAAATCCCCTAAGCCCCATTTCTCCAGTCACAGCCACAAGAGACTTGTCTAGCCACGGATCTGCTATCACAGACCAACAGGCTGATTCCATAGACGGGATTTCAGACTGATTATTGTCTTATCTTATTCAAGTCTTATTCAAACAAGGGCACCGTTATCACTAAGCTAATCCCACCACTGGAAGCCTTGATAATAATAATAAAAAAAAAATTTAAAACATTTTTGCCTTACAAACAAGGTGAACACAAGAACTTGACCTTGGGCGGTCGGGCACGGGCTGTCTGCAAAACAAAAAACCATCCCTGGACACACACTGTTGCCAAATATTATCATAATCGGTGAAGCGGTTCATAAGTTATTGAAAAATGAAAGGCGTTACTAACGTACGTACGTACATGGACTAACGCTATATCCCCTCCATCGGCGTGTGGATACCAAGCCAGCTGGTCTTGCGCTGACCCTCCTATCTACATCTACACTGTTCCGTAGAAGCATAAGCACAGACTAATAGACAATGGAATCGCTGTCCATCCACAGAGGTAGACCTAAACATTAACCCTTGGAAACATAAATTGTCATCTGCTGTGGTTTTATATTTTGTCTTCTTTCTAAATAAAAACATGTTTTGACAGCACTTTAGAATCATTTCCAATGGAAATGATTTTAAAGTGCTGTTAAATCATGTGTTTGATGATAACAAAATATATATTCAACCCTGAAATCAGAATAATCCTGATCTGGTGCCAGGTCCTCGCCACACCAGAATCACTTGGCCCCCTCCTACAAGCAGTAGGATCAGTAATAATCTTACTACTTTTATAATGGACAATAACCCAATTCAACTCCCAGGTAACAAAAGAGTCGAAGTTAAAACGTACCTGAGGGCCAAATGAGGCAAATCGTGATTCCTATAAGGAGGAACTCCTAACGTTAATTTACGCAGTCGCGTTCGCCCGACCACCACCCACAATTCAGCATTGTAACTGTAAGGGTTAATACATGTACCTGTGACACAGTTCTGTTTATTTATATAGCTGGTCACTAATGGCAAATTCAAAACACTGTTCCTTAAAAGCATAAGACCGTGTAAAGTTAAATCTACTGAATATCATCCTTTTTTGGGGGGAAAATGGGACAGGCAGGTGACTTATTTTTTATTAAAAGTTATTATAAATAGTGTCAAAAAACAATAATTAATGATTTTTCTTCAAATGTATACAAGTAAAACATTAAAATGGCATTATTTTTTAGGGGCAGTGGGATGATATCCAATAAATTATTTTATAGTGCCTAATAGGCGTTTCAATAAGTCCCTAACCCAATTACCTCGCCTCTTCAAGCTCTCATCAAATACAATACTTTGATAATGATAATTACAAACATCAACTTTTAAGTCACAAAATGCACAAACTGCTCCAACAACTGCATAGCCCTGGGATTGTTTATTAATTCTTTGCATGCTAGGAAACGTGTGGGCTATAAATATAGCAGACGACAATTCATTACAATTAGAATCGAGTCCGGAGGATGCAGTTCCAATGAAATTCAAAGACATACAGTGGAACCTCTTTAAACAGAACACCCTGGGAGGTCCCCAGGGTGTCCGGTTTAGAGAGGTTCCACTCTAATTAAGCACTCCATGAACACTTCATGTGTCACTTTCAATCATGAAAAGACACGACAATTAACTAAATTACAGTGAAACTTGTCTAAATTAAGCACAATGGCGATCCCATGGTGTCCGGTTTAGAGAGGTTCTACTGTATTTACAGGGAGAAATAACAAAAATACTCCTAATTTGTTGGCTGTTATTTGGACCACCATGCAAAGAGTTAAGAAAGAACGAGCAAATTTTATTTTGTTCGCACTCTGAACTCGACAGATGTAAAGTGTACAGCAAAAATACAAAACCAATCGACAAATGCACACAAACAAAACATTTAAATATTTCTACTAATAGACAATAGAATCGCTGTCCATCCACAGATATAGACCTATTATAAAGCATTAATACATGTACCTACGATGCAGTTCTGTTTATTTATATAGAAAGTCACTAGTGGCAAATTCACTAATTTGGTTGATATAGTAAACAATTACAAAAATACAATAGCTGATATTGCAAGTCACAAAGATTTAAGTTCCGAGTTTAAACCTTATTATGGCGAATAAAATGTCGTCGGTTGATTATTTTTTAAGTTATTTTTTTTCTTAATAAAAACATGTTTTTGCAGAGCATGAGAACCGTCTCCAATGGAAGGAGACGGTTCTCATGCACTGCCAAAATATGTTTTTGTTAAGAAATACAATGAATATAAACAAACGGCAGACGACAATTTTTGGTTCCCGCCACTTAAGGGTTAAACCAGTAAATACATGTACATGGTATAGTTTAAGCAAGTTATTGTATCCCACCAAGGGATTTGGTGGGAGGATTTAATTACTATCTCTGTTCCACTTAAGTCTGCTGATGGGTTTTTGGCAATTAAATGCATTAAATTAAAAAAATATGCAACCAAGTCTTTTTTTGTTTTGCTTCAAAGTAATAATCCTCACATGTCCCAAAATATTGTATTTGAAGATATTCGGTCAAACATTGATTTTATTGTGAATTTTATTTTTTGAAAAAGGTGTGAAAAATACCTGGGCTGGATAGCTCGGAAATGATCTAAGAAAACGTTACTTTTGAAAATCGGTCAACAAATAATAAAACAATTCTGACAATGTTATGCTCCACAAGTTAAAATCCTGTAGATTTTTTTCACAATAAAATCAATAATTAAAGTAATTTCTAAAAAAAAAATTGTTGAGTTTGTTTATTCGTGTTCAACGGCCTATCAACAACAGCTAAGGTTATTTAAGGTCGGAGAAGGTAATATTCAGATTAAACATGTTTAATTGCCTAAAACCCAATGGGAGATTTTAAGTGGAACAGACCATAGATCTGTAGGCCAATGTAGAAGATTCATGCCTTATTGAAAATGAGAATTCTACGAAATTGAATGCAAAAATCTGCAATACCTTTTGTAAACATCTCCAAAGCATACACGGAATTCAATGTTAGCTCATATTTCTGGTAATTTTTACGGTATTTATGGAAAATATTTTTTTCTCAAAACTAACCCATTACATACAGAATACACTTATAAAAATTTCAATATATCTTTCTGTTATTTTTCTCATATGATTTCTATTCGAAGGTACATGGTATATGTTGTGATCACTTATTTAAACTATCTCAACGAGACAGTTGAAATGGGGGTCACAATACCTACCTGTACTTTGTGGAGAAATGAGATAAATATTATTTTGTTTCCATAAAAAATTGGTGTATCATCAGCATGTAAAGGGTTTATATGGGCGAAATACAGAGATACAATAAGGCAAAATGTCTAATACACTGGCCAATATCTGACCACAGGCGATTGAACTCCCCACCCACATACCCCCATTTAGATAAATCCATCTGCTATGATCTGTAGCCGATTTCACCAACATTGCAAAGTATACTTTTCTAGCAAAGTATACTTTGAGGGAGTAATCATTTATTTTTCCGGAAATGCATTATTTCATACAGAACTAACGACATATATGTGATGATTAAAAGTATGCACAATTATTATACTGAATATATTACATTATCACAGCCATTTTGGCTGTGATAATGTAATAAATTCAGTATAATAAAAATTAATAAATTTATCCTTAAATTGAAAATTTCTCCCTCAAAGTATACTTTGCTAGAAAAGTATACTTTGCAATGTTGGTGAAATAGGCTACTTGTCTGTCTATACCACGTATGTTATATAGGTTATAAAAAAAGGGGGAATGTTGAGACAGGGAGGGGGGGAGGTGGGGGGGGGGGAAGAGTTCAAATTGCCTGTGATCCGACACACCACAAGGAATAAGGGCTTACTCAGTCTGTGACCAATTCATGTCCCGAGCATGTGCAATAAAACTTTCTGAGCACATAATTCATACTCAAATCGGACAGTGTGATTGGCTAAGACAGAGCACAGCATGATCCCGAACAACGTAAGCTCCATTTTCTTATGTGGTGGTCTGTGTAACATCATTAAATACACGAAAATAGAACTAAATAGAATTAAGCTGGCTCTACATTGGTTGCTACAGGTGCGACCGTTTACCTCGTGATTCACACTAGACAAACTACTGTAATAACCCTAAATATATAATTAGTACAGTGGAGCCTCTCTAAACCGAACACCAAGAAAACACCCGTGATCTTATTTTTGATGAGTTTCTTGGTCATTTATCTCTGACAGATGATACTGTCTGTTCGCTATTGCATAGCACACAAGTATGACCCAGAATGATCAAATATCTGATTTACAGTGAAACCTCCCTAAGCCGAACACACTGGGGACCTCCCAGGGTGTCCGGTTTAGAGACGTTTCACTGTACTAACCTAATTACTTTTGTTATGGGTATAACCAGATTCAACTCTCACATGTACGTATACAATAATGCCAAAGATGTACCTGAGGGTTAGACGAGGTCTCTGGTCGGGATACCGGCAAGGATAAATCCAGTAGCCTATTTCACCAACATTGCAAAGTATACTTTGAGGGAGAAATTTTCAATTTAAAGATAAATTTATTAATTTTTATTATACTGAATGTATTACATTATCACAGCCATGTTGGCTGTGATAATGTAATACATTCAGTATAATAATTCTGCATACTTTTAATCATCAAATATATGCAGTCGTTAGTTCTATATGACATAATGCATTTCGTGAAAAATAAATGATTTAATACTGGTACTCCCTCAAAGTATACTTTGCCAGATAATAATACTTTGCAATTTTGATGAAATCGGCTACAGATCATTAAACCCATCGAGTGCTCCCAAACAACCACCACATATAAATAAGGAACTCTCTGGCTGAAGCGACATGATGTAGAATAAAAAATAAACATAGAAAAATATATCTACTACTAGCACTCGAGTTGATTTCGGTTATATAACCGTGCAAACTTCAACAGGTGAAAAACTATGTGCACTATTAAAACACATATTGAGAGAAGATGTTAGTAGCCGATTCACTTGTACCTTAATTAGTAGAATATATTTTGTTTCATATTCCTGTTTTCCTGATAAAACTTGCATAGGGTTAGCACGTTTGTTTGTTTATTGGTGTTTAACGGCCTATCAACAGCTAAGGTCATGTAAGGCCGGGCAAACGGGTTCGATCCCATTTTAACCTGCTGCATTGGGGGAAGATCCCAAAATCAGAATGGAATATTTACATCGAGAACAAATATATTCAGCCCTAAAATTAGAATAACCTGACCTGGTGCCAGGTCCATACCACACCAAGTCACTTGGCCCCTTCCCTTAAGATAGGATTAGGAATAATCGTAAGACTCACATAAGGGGTATAACCAGATCCAACTGTCACATACAAAATGCCAAACACGTAAGTGAGGGCCAAACCAGGTCTCCAGTCGGAATTCCGGTAAGGATGAACCCCGATCGTTAAATTATCCATCGCATGCTCCCACCTGCCACCCACTGGTTAGCACGCGAGATATCTCACTGTAAGTTATTTATTTAACGGTGTTTAACAGCCTGTCAAGGCCATTTTAGGGTTGAATCACATACTTCACCTATATGGATGGGGAAAATTCCCCAAAAAAATCAGAACTGAATGTTTACATATTAAACACTATATATTCAGCCCTGATCTGGTGGCAGGTTCTCATGAGATGTCTCACTGCGCGTTTTATCAGGGAAACCAGTAAAATATGTGACTGGAGAAATGTGGCTTATGGCGGTTGCGACCAGTGTAGACCCCGATCAGGGTAGATGAAGGTATGCACCGTTCGCTATTCAGTCATTGAAACACCTGTCATGCTTCCAACAAATAGTATAGATTGTTTGTTTGTTTATTGGTGTTTAACGACCGATCAACAGCTACAGTCATGTAAGGCCTGGCAAACAAAAATATATATTCAGAATAACCTGATCTGGTGCCAGGTCCATACCACACCAAGGTCACTTGGCACCTTCCCCTAAAATAGGATTACGAATAATCGTAATACTCACATAAGGGGTATAACCAGATTCAACTGTCACATACAAAATGACAAAGACGTATGTGAGGGCCAATTAACCAGGTCTCCAGTTGGAATTCCGGTAAGGATGAACCCTGTGGTGGACCAGGAGCCAGATTAGATACAATTGACATAATCCCAATTTCTCCAGTCACAACTGCATACGACAAAACTGAGATATGAGACACGCCATCAGATTTTGTAACCCAAGAACATGTGCGATATTTCATGAATTTTTTTTACAATAGTTTCTGTAAATGACGTCAAAAGTTAATTCAATTCTGCATTTGCTATGCAAATTTCATCAACATTCGACGTCATTTACAGAAAATATCACAATTTCTGTTTTAAAATATATTTCAAGAAAAAATTGCACATGTTCTTAGGTACAAAATCACATGGTGTGTCGCATATTAATACGGGTTAACCCATTACATTCGAAATATTACAAGTTCAAAATATTTTTCTCAAGTCTTATTTCTCCATGTGACCATTTGTTTGAACTTCCTGCTGAGATGGTACAATTGTGGACACAACATATTACTTTCTACTGTCTGTTTCACGAAAGCTGCCCAAATTTTACGGCTATATAAACAATTCAAAAACAATTTTTTTTTGGATAATATTAAATTAAAGGAAAAATTAAGAATGAGCCTTCTTTTTATTTCGTGGAATTTGGTCAAATATTGATTTTATTGCAAAAAAACAATTTCCCCATGTTAAATCCCAATAGACATCTTCACAGAGTGAATATGTCTATGGGGATTTAACATGGGATTTTTTTTTTTAAATTTCAGAAATACTGGACCGATTTTTAAAATTTAACTTTAGTTTTCTTAGTTTTCTTAGTTTCCAAGCTTTAATTTAATATTATCGAAACAAATATTGTTTTTGAATTGTTTATATGACCGTAAAATTTGGGCAGCTTTCGTGAAACAGACAGTAGAGAACTCATTACAACAAGAAAATGTGTTACCCATAAAATGTAATGAAACAGTAGACCAAGGGAAGTAACTCATCTATTTTAACAAAGTTTTGCAAGAAATTAACATTCTACACGTTCAAGCACATCTGTAAAAAATAATTTAAATAATCAATTAGTTCCGTTTCATGCACAAATTCCATGTAATTTGAAGCAAACGCATATTGTTACAGTATAAAATATACATCCTAATATTTAATAATATAAAATAAACTAATCACTTAACTTAAGACAATCACAATATTAACAGCACTACGAAGAACATGGAATATATTCAAATGTAACATGACAACTACGATCAACAAGAAGTTATTTAATGGTGTTTAACGGCCTGTCAACAACTGTGGTCATTTTAGACCGGGTTAACGAGGTCGAATCTACCTGAGGGCCAAATCAGGGATATCAGGATTCCCATTAGGATGAAACCCATTGTTAAATTTACCCTTCACATGCATCCAACAAACCGCCAGCTCCATGAACAATGGCAAACAGATCAGAATGTGCATGCTGATCAGGGACCCGTTTCACTAAACTTCGTACGACAAAAATGTTCGTAAGTGCACATTTAGGATCGTCTGAAAATCCATTAATTGTTTACAAGAAAACATTGTCAACGTGAAATTTACAGACTATCATAAGTTTGCACTTACAAACATTTTAGTCGTACAAAGTTTTATAGTGAAACGCCCCACAGGTTCCACACTGGTTGCAAACTCAATAAGCCCATTTTTGTCATAATGATTATACAAACATGATTATTTACAACAAAATTACAACAATTAAAATACACATTGTCAAAGCAATCAAGGAATAACTTAATAAATGTTAGTTCAATAACAAACAGAAAATTTGCTCAATATGAAACGGAGTATACTATATAAATATGAAAGATCATTTAATGCATTTGTGCTATAGGTGCTACAGGAGGCCTCAAATTATAGGTTACCATACCTTCATAGATTCTCCAATATTTTGCACACACTTTTTTGGAACCTGAATAAGTGCAACATTTGTCAAAATTCGGAAATAAAAACCAGGCCTGCTTCTTTACTGGGCTATAATTCCAGCACAAAAATATTTACACAATTCCCTAACATTTGATTGGCCCGTAGCAAGTCTCTGTCCAAAATTTATATCCCAGTAAACTCCCACGCCGAACTACTTTCTGTAACCGTGAGGCGCAGTTAAAATAATTCTTAAGAAAACGGAAAATAAACACATTTTCTTGATGAATTTATTTCAAATGCTGGAATTATAAAGGAATGAATGGCCTTTTTGTGGAATTTATCGGGGATATAAACTTGGAAAAGTCGCGGGAATACTGGACGAGGCCTTCCGGCCTTCGTCCAGTATTCCTGCGACTTTTCCAAGTTCATACCCCGATAAATTCCACAAAAAGGCCATTCATTCCTATAACATCCCGGGTATGGAAGGTGTTCAAGCCAATTACCACCCTTTAATATAAGCCGAATGAATGAATGGATTGGTTGAGAAAACCAGTACCGTAACCAGCACGAGGCAAGTCATTTTGTCGATATTTAGTTTATGCTAAGAATTAAACAAATTCCCAGGGTGGTGGCGGGGAAAATGCTTCCTGACCCCCATATCGGGGCTTGGTTCGCCATGTCTGGTTTTTACTTCTGGTTACGGCCCTGAAAACATACTAAAGATTGGTATGACTATCTGTCATCTAGACACAGAACAAAAACGAAGTGCATGGCTCTGGAGTTAGCCTGCATTATTATTGCTTAATAGTGTTTAACGACCTATCAACCGCTATGGTGATTTGTGTGCCGGGTTAACGGGGTCGAATCCCATATTTCATCCATTGTGATGGGGAAAATCCCAAAAGAGTGTTTATGGTAACGAGTGCAGATTGATTAATTTATTGGTGTTTAACGGCCTATCAATAGATATGGTAATTTAAGGTTGAGGTAGTGAGTGAGACTGTACTTGTTTATGCTGCGTCATTCAGAAACATCATAGTTGGACATACTATACTAGTATCATTTCATGCCGAGAGCGAGGATTAAACCCACAACCTCCGGTGTCGAAGTCCAGTGCTGTATTATAGCAGGTTACCAGTAGCCTATTTCACCAACATTGGAAAGTATACTTATCTAGCAAAGTATACTTTGAGGGAGAAATTTTCAATTTTAGGATAAATTTATTAATTTTTATTATACTGAATTTATTACATTATCACAGCCAATTTGGCTGTGATAATGTAATAAATTCAGTATAATAATTCTGCATACTTTTAATCATCAAATATACGCAGTCGTTATTTCTATATGAAATAATGCATTGCAGGAAAAATAAATGATTTCTCCATCAAAGTATACTTGGCTAGAAAAAAAAGTATACTTTGCAATGTTGGTGAAATCGGCTACAGATGGCCATACATTATTGCATTGCACGAAATAAAATCAATAAATTAAATACAAAATGTTTGTTCACAAATTTGACGATATTAGTACATAAATACATAACAAGCAAATTTAACAACATATCGCAACACAACTTAACCCTTACAACACCAAATAAAATTTTGTCGTCTGCTGTTCTTTTTTATTTTCTGTTTTTTCCTTGATGACAACATATTTTAACAGTGCATGAGAATCATCTCCAATGGAGACGATCCTCATGCACTGCCAAAATATGTTTTTGCTCAGGCATAACACAAATATGAAAAAACAGCAGACAACAACTTTTGGTTCTCGCCTTTTAAGGGTTAAAATAAACAGGGCTCAAGTCAGTCGTCAAGATGGCGGCCCGGTGAGACAAACATTCACTCATTCACGTTTATATGCAAAATTTCATTTAATGCATACTCCATGACTAATCGACTACTAATATAAAGTAATACTGTTGTCTGTTCTTAAGAAAAACATGTGATTTGTCTACCGGAAGATCAAAGAGTTTAAAAAAAACAAAAAAACAAAAAAACAAACAACATTACTAATGATTTCAATATTTGGTTTGATTTTCCATTACATAATCATACTATGACAAACACGATTGTTTCAGATTTGGAAATCCCAAAATAAAAACTGAATATTTACAATACAAAAACTATATATTCAGCCCTGAAATCAGAATAATCCTGATCTGATGCCAGGTCCTCGCCACACCAGAATCACTTGGCCCCCTCCCAAAAGCAGTAGGATCAGCAATAATCTTACTACTTTTATAATGGGCAATAACCCAATTCAACTCCCAGGTAACAAAACAGCCAAAGATAAAAACGTACCTGAGGGCCAAACCAGACAAATCGTGATTCCTATAAGGAGGAACCCCTACCATTAATTTACCCTTCGCATACTCCCGACCAACCACCCACGATAAAGGGATAAAACCCTGTATGGATATACATGCACATTAAACAGTTAATGCAAAAGTATACAAGTCGGTCGCATGATTAGAAAACAGGTATGAGCATTAAGTCGAATACTTTCCTCAAGTGTAGCTGTGACTGGAGAAATGAGGCTTATCGGTTTTGCGACCAGTGCATATCCAGATCAGCCTGTGCATCCGCACAGTCTGATCAGGATCTGGACTGTTCGCCATCCCGTCAATGAAACACCATGAAGCTTATAACAAGCAACAAAGATCTTTATCAGGCTACTGGAGTGTGCTATTTGATAGGGAGCTACACTGGTTGCACAATCCATAGGCCCCATTTATCCAGTCACAGCCACAAATCAACATGATTACTAAGAAAGATGAATGAATTAGGTTTAACACCAGTTTCAAGGTCATATAAAAACCCAGACAGATTTCGTGACACTTTTTGAGGACGATCTCCAAGTTTTATAATTACAGGATCAGAAAAAATTGTGAATGTGGGTCATTCCATCTCTTGGCACCACTTAACGAGATGATTCAAATGTGTTGTAATAACATGTACGTTTTGGAGAAATAATGAAAACATGATTAAAATACGATGCATACCCTGCATACACTGCATTATATGTCACATTGCTTTGGCTGTGGAACACTTGTGCGGGTAAAATAAATTATAAATGTTTTTCGTAATTTTTCTTACCGGTACTTCTTCCTCAAAGAAAATGTTGTTACCACTCATTTGAACGAGTGGTCATAACATATACTTTACGCATATACTTGATACTTATACCATGCATAAATGAAGGAAATACTTATGTTTTATTCCGAGAAAAAAAGCTTCTCCATAGCATAGAATTAGCCAAGACGTGAATGGAATCACATCTTTTTCGCCCATTTCATATCATCGTCGCGAGGCTTGTATCCGGTGGTCGACTCGACAAGACTTTCAATCCGTTTCCAGACGCCAAGTAGCTCCAGTGGGTAGTTGAGCCATCCGGTGGTGATACAGAAGTAGGTGTCGTGTGGCGACACGTGGTGGATACGGTGGTGTTTCCGTGGCAATATGATGTGGCAGTCCTGCAGGACGGTGATGTACCTCGGCAGGCCGAAGTACGTGTGAGACCACTTGTGAAACTGCGTAAGATAAGATATCATTTATAATAGTCACTTGTGTTCTATATACTGTCAAACCTCTCTAAACCGGACACCAAGAAAACACCCATGATCTTATTTTTGATGCGTTTCTTGGTCATTCTGTGATAATGTCTGTTCGTGATCGCATAGCACACAACTATGCCTCAGAATGATCAAATACCAGATTTGCAGTGAAACCTCTCTAAACCGGACACCCTGGGGACCTCCCAGGGTGTCCGGTTTAGAGAGGTTTCACTGTAATTCAAACAAACATGTGAAAAGCAATATGTGAAACACACGGATGCTGGCAGCCTGTAAGTCACTTTGAGAATAAACATGTTTATACAATTATATATATTACAACGCCACTTGGGAAACTGGGAGTAATCGCGGCGTGATGTTTAAAATGGATATATATTCAAAGTCTGGGCCACTGCTCGATTTTTTGTGTATGAAATGATTTCAAGTGCGAATTCAGACAAGAATTCCACCACGGAAGCAGTGTCGCGCCTACCGAGGCATTCGACCGTAACATGATCATGGGCATGTGCTAAGCTAAAGTAAGCATCACAAACACCGTCAGAGAAGTGCATGATTAAAACATGAAAAATGTCAAAGTTGAACAAACTTTTTTGACATAAAAAAAAAAGGTCAAGGTTAATGGCGGCATGAGTGTGTTCCAAATGCTTACATGTATCAAGTGTCCAAATATTGAAACAATCCATCATTTGGAATATTAATGGTATAAAATGATGAAAAAACTCGTACAAACTTTTGGACGCAAAAAAATGGCAAAGTGTTTTCACAAAAATGTGAAGGTACAAAAGGTCAAGGTCATATTAATGCGGGCATGAGTGTGTTCCAAATGCTCACATGTATCAAGTGTCCCAATATTGAAGCAATCTGTCAAGTAATATTAAAGTTATATAATGATGAAGAAACTTGTACAAACATTTTTACACAAACAAATGGCTAAGGTAACAAGAGCTGTAGGAGAACAGCATAGCTCGACTACGAGGGTGTCGATGTACACATAGCTTGACAAAGAAGGTGGCTGCGGCCTACATGAAAACCTTAACCAAGGTTGACTAAAAACATTAACCAAGGGAAACTAGAAATGTGGCCTATCGGCACACGAATACCCCACTGGCAGCCAAAGAAAACGAGGCATTTTTGATCATAAGCCATTTAGCCGAGCGTTAAGGTTTCAAACGCATCAAGTCTGTGACATTGACGCTGGGCATAGTGTGATAATCCATGCATCGGTGTAGAAGATATAGAGCAGAAGGGAATTTCAATAGGTTTGACCTTTGACCTTCAACTATGACCTTGACCTTGGACGTAGGTACGTGGTTATTGATCGAGACACACCTTCTCATCCTGAGAAACATTTGTGCCAAGGCATTTGATAATGCATGCATCGGTGTAGAAGATATAGAGCGGAAGGGAATTTCAATAGGTTTGACCTTTGACCTTCAACTGTGACCTTGACCTTGGACGTAGGTGCGTGGTTATTGATTGCGACACACCTTCTCATCATGAGAAACATCTGTGCCAAGCCATTTGATAATCCATGCATCGGTGTAGAAGATATAGAGCGGAAGGGAATTTCAATAGGTTTGACCTTTGACCTTCAACTGTGACCTTGACCTTGGACATAGGTGCGTGGTTATTGATCGGGACACACCTTCTCATCACGAGAAACATTTGTGCCAAGCCATTTGATAATCCATGCATCGGTGTAGAAGACATAGAGAGGAAGGGAAGTTCAATAGGTTTGACCTTTGACCTTCAACAGTAACCTTGACCTTGGACGTAGGTGCGTGGTTATTGATCGCGACACACCTTCTCATCGTGAAAAACATTTGTGCCAAGCCATTTGGGAATTTCAATATTTTTTACCTTTGAGCTTCAACTGTGACCTTGACCTTGGATGTAGGTGCGTGGTTATTGATCGCGACACACCTTCTCATCCTGAGAAACATTTGTGCCAAGGCATTTGATAATCCATGCATCGGTGTAGAAGATATAGAGCGGAAGGGAATTTCAATAGGTTTGACCTTTGACCTTCAACTGTGACCTTGACCTTGGACGTAGGTGCGTGGTTTTCCAAGTATGGTTGCTGTAGGCCCAGGAGTACTCCATATACAAGCTTGAGTAAAAAACGTAACCAAGGGGAGATAACTAAGTAATCCAAGGATAAAAGTAGGTCAAGGTGAAATATAGGTCAGGGACTATTGATGTACATCACTAGGAGATGAAGTTGTCCAAGTATGGTTGATGTAGGCCCAGAAGTATTCCATATACAAGCTTAACTATAAACATTAACCAAGTAATTGAAGGTTAAATGTAGGTGAAGGTAAAATAAAGGTCAGGTGTTATTGATGTACATCCATATGAGAAAAAGTTATCCAAGTATGGTGTCTGTATGCACAATAGTATTCCATCTACAAGCTTGACTAAAAACCTTAACCAAGGTTGAGTAAAAACCTTAACCAAGGGGAATTAAGTAAGTAATTTAAGGTTAAATGTAGGTGAAGGTCAAATATAGGTCAGGGGTTGTTGATGTACATCACTAGGAGATGAAGTTGTCCAAGTATGGTTGGTGTAGGGCCATGAGTATTCCATCTACAAGCTTGACTAAAAACCTTAACCAAAGAGAATTAAGTAAGTAATTCAAGAGGAAATGTAGGTCAAGGTCAAATATAGATCAGGGGTTATTGATGTACATCACTATGAGAAAAGGTTGTCCAATTATGGTGTCTGTATGCACAATAGTATTCCATGTACAAGCTTGAGTACAAGCTTGAGTAAAAAGCTTAACCAAGGTCGAGTAAAAACCTTAACCAAGGGGAATTAAGTAAGTAATTCAAGGTTAAATGTAGGTCAAGGTCAAATATAGGTCAGGGGTTGTTGATGTACATCACTAGGAGATGAAGTTGTCCAAGTATGGTTGGTGTAGGGCCAGGAGTATTCCATCTACAAGCTTGACTAAAAACGTTAACCAAGGGGAATTAAGCAATTCAAGAGGAAATGTAGGTCAAGGTCAATAGATCAGGGGTTGTTGATGTACATCACTAGGAGATGAAGTTGTCCAAGTATGGTGGTGTAGGGCCAGTAGTATTCCATATAGAAGGTTGACTAAAAACCTTAACCAAAAGGAATTAAGTAAGTAATTGAAGAGGAAATGTAGGTGAAGGTCAAATATAGATCAGGGGTTATTGATGTACATACCTATGAGAAAAGGTTGTCGAAGTATGGTGTCTGGATGCACAATAGTATTCAATGTACAAGCTTGAAAAAAAACCTTAACCAAGGTTGACTAAAAACCTTAACCAAGGGGAATTAAGTAAGTAATTCAAGAGGAAATGTAGGTGAAGGTCAAATATAGATCAGGGGTTATTGATGTGCATCACTAGGAGATGAAGTTGTCCAAGTATGGTGGGTGTAGGGCCAGTAGTATTGCATATACAAACTTGACTAAAAACCTTAACCAAGGTTGACTAAAAACCTTAACCAAGGGGAATTAACCAAGTAATTCAAGAGGAAATGTAGGTCAAGGTCAAATATAGATCAGGGGTTATTGATGTACATCACTAGGAGATGAAGTTGTCCAAGTATGGTGGGTGTAGGGCCAGTAGTATTCCATATACAAGCTTGACTAAAAACCTTAACCAAGGCGTGACGGTGACGCCGACGCCGACGTGACAACATAAGCTCTACTTATTCTTTGAATAGTCGAGCTAAAAAAGGTCAAGGTCATGCTAATGGCGGCATGAGTGTGTTCCAAATGCTCACATGTATCAAGTGTATTGAAGCAATCTGTCAAGTAATATTAAAGTTATACCATGATAACGAAGCTTGTACAAACTTTTTTACATTTCGGACCACACGGACGATAACGACGACAAAAAAAAGAGGAGGTGCGACAAAAAAATGTGAGCACAGGCTCCGCTCGTGTGACAATCAAATAAGCTGAGCATACAAATTATGTTCCCTGGTACAGTAACAGTGAAAATGTATTACCAAATTATCTCCCCTGTTTATCACATCTATGACAGTATATAGCGGAATAAAACATAAACCCCTTGAAATTTGATCAAATAAAATGGTATGTTTGAATGATGTAGGTCATGTGCAGTCCATGAAGCAGAAAAACACATAGTGAATGGGCTTAACTCTTTTCATGATGAGGATACACCGTTATGTTTGCGGAAAATCCCAAATATTTTCCTTCTATGTGCTCAGAAGTATATGTCGCGTGGTCACAACATATACTTTCATTGAGAAAAAACAAAAATAAAAATAAAATACATAATAATTTCATACCCGTAAAGGTTAAAGTTACAGTTTAAAGTCTCATCTGACAGACCAGTGGGATAGAAATACTATGATAGTATTTTTCACACCTAGAGTGAAGATTGAAATCGCAACCTCCAGTATCGAAGTCCAATGTCATAATCCCCTCGGACATGACCCATCCCACCTTTAACAGTCCTATACCTCAATGTTGGCAAACAGTGTAGATCCTGATGAGCCGGCTCATAACGAGCCGTCTCATCAAGATATGCACTATTTGTGGATATTTTCATGAAATTCTCTTTTCTGATTTATGTAACAGTATAGCCCAAAAATGAAATATTCCATCCAGTTAGTTAGAGGTGAAAGGATTAAAATAGAATATTCCATCTAGTTACTTAGGAGTGAAACGGTTATTGTGGCCAATGTCGCTAAAACTGATTACCGGTAATCATTTCACAAGAATGGTGGCCATCTTGGGTTCCAAGGCTAGCACATGGTGTGTTATAGGTAGGTATATAGTTTATTTATAGTGCAACCCGTTACACATATACATATTACAAGAAGTTACAACTGATGATAACAGCCAGCCTACAGAGGCTCATGATGCACTAGCATATACATTGTTTAGTAATAATGTTGATATCCAATACTTCACGTTATAAAGTAATGGTTTTGGTGTTCATTTAGAATATAACGTAATATAAAAGAAAGGAAGATAGCACAATGGAGCATACAATGACTTCATACGCCGTGAGAATGTGATCGTGCTTGATCCGAAAACCAGAAACGATCAATTGTCAGTGCGTCACACAGTAGCATTCAATATTGATTGAAAACAAGATTTTATTATGCAAACTGATTTGACAACGTGTTAAATATCAGATTGACAAGCAACATTGTTCGATCCGGAAACCAATCACCATCACTTGACAATGCGATACTGAACACCCATTAACACATTGAATATACCACTTACATTATACTAACGGATGATTTATTTACTGGTAAATATAGCCCTGGCAAGCGACATTGATTGATCCGGAAACCAATCACCATCACTTGACAGTGCGATACTGAACATACAATATTCGATTAACACCTGCATACACATTAACCGATTGAATTTACGACTTGCATTATAATAACAGATGCCTTATTTACTGTTCAGTATAGCACTGGCAAGCGACATTGATTGATCCAGAAACCAATCACCATCACTTGACAGCGCGATACTGAATGCACATTAACATATTGAATTTACCTCTTACATTATAATAACGGATGCATTATTAACTGTTCAGTATAGCACTGGCAAGCGACATCGATTGATCCGGAAACCAATCACCATCACTTGACAGTGCGATACTGAATACACATTGAATATACCACTCACATTGAATATACCACTGAATACATATTGAACATACCAATGAGGCAAGATATAAAAGCAACAGTTTTACAATAATTTACAACATGCTTTGACTGCACTTCAGAATCATTTCCATTGGAAATGATTCTGAAGTGCTGTCAAACCATGTTTTTTATTCAGAAATAAGGCAAGATATAAAAGCAACAGCAGATGACAATTGTTGTGAGTAGCGGTCTAAGGGTTAAGGCCGGGTCAATGGGTTTAGTACTACATCCCATATATTACCTGTACAAATTGGTGATTAGATAACACAATTACGTCAACTCAGCAAATATATAGGTCATCTAGTCATGCGCCTGGGTCATTGGCCGTTGTAAGCAAGACGCAGTTGAACGTTAATGACAACAAACTTATCTGTTATAAGTGCTTACAGGCAATATTTCAAACTATCAACCACAAAATTATCTCTTTCCATGGTAACGGTGAAAATAACAGCCAACAAATTAAATTACAAGTATTTTTCTTATTACCGGTATTTCTCTGTAAATTTATCTTGGAATGTCATTAGAATTGCGGCGTCCGGACTCAATTCTAATTAAATTCAAATATATATTTGTGATACTTACAGGGAGAAATAAAGGAAAATATAATGAATTGTTGTCTGCTACGTTCACTCTATTTGTAGCCAACTAGTTTCCCAGCATGTAAAAAGTTAATGCATATCCAGGCTTGTAACAAGTCGTATCACCAGGACATATGTGTGTATATATATATATACAGAGCTCCAGATAAGCTGCGTATTTGCTTAAATACCCAATTAAAATTGCCAAAAACCTAATTGAAATCAGTAGTAGCGAGTATCAAAAAGCAATACAAAATATTTGGTACCTTTATCATGCTGCAGAAAACAATAAACAGACCACACATATAGCATATTTTACTTAGTTTCAATGAAAACACATCTTGGTATTTCATTAGAATTGTCTCCAAGGACTAATGAAATGCCAAGACATGTTTTCATTTCAAAGCAATAAGTGCTGTCTGTTGATGTGTAAACAGTAGTGTGATTTTATTTTACCCAAATTAAATTTTTGAAATACCCTATTGCTTCAGAAATGATGGACAATACTCAATTACTAATTCCTTATCTGGAGCTTGTATATATATTTTTGTTTGTATACTAGATGGTGTGGCCCGCATGTCATGCCCGCTAAGGCTTTGATAGTATACCGAAGACCTTCAACAAAGACGCACATATGTTGTTACGCCAATGTGCCACTATATCGCGCTGTCCGCAAGCATCCGAGAGAAAAATTACACCTTTTCACATTAATGGGATGATCTGTGTGAACGGGTCAATGCTTACCTGATTGGTGAGACTAATAAACACTGCAAGCAGGAAAACAAACATCTCCCAATTGTACGTCGCCTGAATTTCAACATCCGAATACGTGAGGAACTTGTAGAACATATTCGCCAACGGAATGATGATAACGGCAAAGTTGTCGCCATTCGTTTCGATAAAATCGTGGCGCGTTATCGACGTTGGATCAATGTGATGCTCTCTAAATGGTCGGATGAAAGACTGAAAATGAAAGGGTAGTCTCTTTTTATACTGTACAATGATTACAAACAATAGCGACTGCACTTATACACTACAAATGCTTTTGCTTTACTGAATTTATCACATGAATGTCTGATATAAAATCGGTACTAAATGATGCTTTATGAATGTTATTCTGCAGTATATTTTGTTTTTATCAGATGCATTAATTAATCTCTGGGCTGCACAAGAAGTATATTTTATTAACACTTTCGTGACTTTTTTTAGCTAAAATAAGTGAATTTTCATTTTTTAGAGCCTACATCTCATTTTGAAAGTCAATGATAGTTTCAAATTTCAAACTTTTTAAAATCAACGAATATTCAGCCAAAATAAATGTGCAAAAGACATCAATATGTGCCTAATCTGGAGCTCTGCTTGCGGGTGGTGGCGATTACACGTGACTGGTGTATAAATGTGTACATGGTACACTCGAGCACATACTGTTCCAAAGACGCCATCAACAGAGCCCCAGGAGTCTGCTCCCCAGTGTACGAGTCCGCTACCCAAGTCGGCCGTCACAATACCCAACACTGAAATGGAAAGATCAATGTCACTGGTGCTGCACTCTGCACCGGCGTAAAATGATTCTCCAGTTACAGCCACTTTGAAACTCCAGTTTGCCAACAATGAGAGGTAAAAACTAGACAGTATGTTTGTAAAACATGGATATGCCCCCGTGGCATACTAGACTGTAACTGGATAAACTCTTACACACTTTTCGACCTAACAAAATGGCTAAGTATTTCAGTAACCTTTTGAAGGTGACAAAGGTCAAGGTCGTGTTAATGGTGGCGCGAGTGTGTGACAAATGTTCAGGTGATTCAAGTGTCCAAGTATCGAAGCAATCCTTTGCGTAATATTGAAGACATTACATATTGGAGAAACTCTTACAAACTTTTCGACGCAATACAATGGCTATGTGTTTCAGCGACATTTTGAAGGCGACAAAGGTCAAGGTCGTGTTAATGGTGGCGCGAGTGTGTCACAAATGGTCAGATGATTCAAGTGTCCAAGTATCGAAGCAATCCTTTGTGTAATATGGAAGATATTACATGTTGGACAAACTTTTTGACGCAATATGCCCCCTTGCTATCCCATAGGGGGCATAAAATAGTAATGGTTTCAAGCCGGGAACACTGCATTTTAAAAGATTGTGGCCTTATCAAATAGCACATTATTGTAGCTTGATAGCGATCTACATGTATATTGCTTGTTAGAAGCTTGACAAGTGTTTCATTGATGTACTTGGCTAACAGTGTAGATCAGACTGTGCGGTTGCACAGGCTGATCTGGATCTAAACTGGTCGCAAAACACATACGCCCCATTTCTCCAGTCACAGCCACATTATGTGTTGCGGTAGGGGGGTATATAGTCCAGCTCTGATACTAAAATACAGAGAGCTATGTCTGGTGTTCATTGTAAATGCTATGATCATGTCATTTCGACTGTGGGTAGCTGAACTAAATTACGAACATGTGTATATCTCCTTAATATGTGAGTAAGTGCATTGATCTTAGCATTGGGCTGTACCACAAGTCATGATGGTGCAAAAAATATAATTATAATAGTAACATTAAAAGTTTTATCAAAATTAATACACTACTAGATTGGCGCGGCCTGCATGTCGTGCACGCCAAGAAATTAATAGCATACCGAAAAACTTTAACCAAAAACTTAACCCGTACGTATGTACGCCAATATGTCGACTATATCGCGTTGTCCGCAAGCGGGCGCGACAAAAATGCAGGTATTTTTTGTCCCCTGTCTCCATCTAGTGTACTCATTTGCTTTGTTTAGTCAACAAAAAGTGAATGGGTTTTATGTCCCAGCAACAGGTCATGTAGGGATGGGACCTCGGTTTCTAGTCTCATCCGAAGGACCAGAGGGATTGAAGTACTATGGAGGTATTTTTCAAGTCTAGGGCAGGGATTGAACTCGCAACCTAACTGCAACCAGTGTCCTAACATCTATGCCACAATCCATCCCTCTCAGTCAACAAATGGTCGCTACATGTTACAAGAGTTGTCAGAGGACAACGAAACACGCCCGGTGGCAGCAAAGGAACCGAGGGCACATTTGAAAACACAACGTGCTGGATAAGGGAAACAAAATTTAAGAGCCATTTACCAGAGCGTATTAAGGTTTCGATTTGGAGCAATGCGTGTGTGAAATATGAAGTAAATCCAAGAAAGGAAACAGAAAATATAGGCCATTTACCCGAGCGTCCGAGCGTTAAGGTTTCGAGATGCACGAAGTATGTGACCTTGACCCTGGACTTAGAAGGGGCGGCACAGATGTGGATTTGCCAAAGCGCAGTAGAGGACCCTTGGAGCAATACGTGTGTGAAATATGAAGCAAATCCAAGCAAGGAAACAGAAAATATAGGCCATTTACCCGAGCGTCCGAGCGTTAAGGTTTCGAGATGCACAAAGTAAGTGACATTGAGCCTGGGCTTAGCAGAGGTGGAGGACCCTTGGAGCAATGCGTGTGTGAAATATGAAGCAAATCCAAGCAAGGAAACAGAAAATATAGGCCATTTACCCGAGCGTCCGAGCGTTAAGGTTTCGAGATGCACAAAGTATGTGACCTTGACCCTGGTCTTAGAAGGGGCGACACGGATGCGGATTTGCCACAGCGCAGTAGAGGACCCTTGGAGCAATGCGTGTGTGAAATATGAAGCAAATCCAAGCAAGGAAACAGAAAATATAGGCCATTTACCCGAGCGTCCGAGCGTTAAGGTTTCGAGATGCACAAAGTATGTGACCTTGACCCTGGTCTTAGAAGGGGCGACACGGATGCGGATTTGCCACAGCGCAGTAGAGGACCCTTGGAGCAATGCGTGTGTGAAATATGAAGTAAATCCAAGCAAGGAAGCAGAAAATATAGGCCATTTACCTGAGCGTCCGAGCGTTAAGGTTTTCGAGATGCACAAAGTATGTGACATTGAGCCTGGGCCTAGCAGAGGTAGAGGACCCTTGGAGCAATGCGTGTGCGAAATATGAAGCAAATCCAAGCAAGGAAACAGAAAATATAGGCCATTTACCCAAGCGTCCGAGCGTTAAGGTTTCGAGATGCACAAAGTATGTGACCTTGACCCTGGGCTTAGAAGGGGCGGCACGGACACGGATTTGCCACAGCGCAGTAGAGGACCCTTGGAGCAATGCATGTGTGAAATATGAAGCAAATCCAAGCAAGGAAACAGAAAATATATTGCCATTTACCCGAGCGTCAGAGCATTAAGGTTTTCGAGATACACAAAGTACGTGACATTGAGCCTGGGCTTAGCAGAGGTAGAGGACCCTTGGAGCAATGCGTGTGTGAAATATGAAGCAAATCCAAGCAAGGAAACAGAAAATATAGGCCATTTACCCGAGCGTCCGAGTGTTAAGGTTTTGAGATGCACAAAGTATGTGACCATGACCCTGGGCTTAGAAGGGGCGGCACAGACGCGGATTTGCCACAGCACAGTAGAGGACCCTTGGAGCAATGCGTGTGTGAAATATGAAGTAAATCCAAGCAAGGAAGCAGAAAATATAGGCCATTTACCCGAGCGTCCGAGCGTTAAGGTTTTCGAGATACACAAAGTATGTGACATTGAGCCTGGGCTTAGCAGAAGTAGAGGACCCTTGGAGCAATGCGTGTGCGAAATATGAAGCAAATCCAAGCAAGGAAACAGAAAATATATGCCATTATAATTTTTGAAGACGGACGGACAGACGGACGGACAGACGGACGCCTACGACGCCGGGGGTATGCCATAAGCACGGCTTCCTTTGGAAGGCGCGCTAAAAATGACACAATCCATCCTCTCAGTCAACAAATGGTCGCTACATGTTAAAATCTTAAGACTTTTTATGAATTAACTGACAAATTCAAAAACTACTTATGCCCCTGTGTATGTGTCATATACACAAAATAGTGAAAATATCCTGATATCATACTTACATGCTGCTCCAAGTATAACAAAACTGTTCTCCAGTCGGAAGTTAAAGGCAAGGTATACAAAGTTGACGGCCATCAACAGCACAGCAAGCACAAAGCACACAATCTCTTGGAACCGTTTGCCTGAAAAATGAAATACATGTATGTGGCTGGAAAAATAGGGTTATGCTACATATGAGACACACCAGTGATTTTGTACCTTCGGACATCTGCGTAATTTCATTAAATATGTTTTCAAAATTTACAATATTAAAAGTTTAATTTTGTTTAAAGTACATGCGGAATTATCTTAAAATTTTGTCAACTTTTGATGCCATTTACAGAAAATATTGTAAATTTTGTAAACATACTTCATGAAATAACGCAGTTGCCCGAAGGTACAAATTCACACGGAATGTCTCATATGTGGTTGTGACTGGAGAAATGGGGAATATGGGTTTTGCGACCTATGTAGATCCAGGTCAGCATATGCATCCGCACAATCTGATCAAGATCTGCACTGCTTGCAATTTAATCAATGAACCAGCTGTATCTAACAAGCAATGTACATCCTTATCACTTGGGCTTCATGAATGTGCTACTTGATCAGGAGCAACACTAGGTCATTAATTCAATAAGACCCATTTCTTCAGTCACAGCCAGAGATTTATAACCCGTGCAGAACCAAGTCATATGTACATGATCTTGGTCGGGCACTGTTTGCCATTCTCGCACATAGTGCACGGCTGCAGATAAGAAGATTTTGAGGGGTAAATCAGCATTGAAAATCAGGAAGTCAGCATTGAAATGTGAGTGAGTACAAATCAACATCGACACATTTCAGCATTAGAAAATTGCAGCTGAAAATGTTGTCCTACACCACACTTTTTCTACAAGTATCAAGAACAGATGGACATATTTGTGTATATCTGTTCAGTTAACAAGTTTATGAAAAGTTGGAATAATTTTAGTTTTCATTACTACCATTCAAGTTGGTGGTGAAATAATCTTCGAGAAAATCTAATTTCAGCATTGAAAAATATTTTAGGGAGGGACTCACAAAATAATCCCAAAACATATACTTGAAAATGATGTAAATGATAAATTAACATGCCTTGGAAGTAGGTTAGTACATCAATTGACTGGTTTCTGCAAGCAGAGAGTGACTATGGCATAAGCCATCTTGATTATTTTCTTTACTTTTAATTACATTGCGTATGAATAGCTGATGATTTAGTGAGGTTCAACCTGCAGAAGTCTGCAAGCACATCCAGGAGTTTAAACTGGCAACCAAATGGCACAAGTTCATTTTATACAGTAACACATATGTGGCTGTGACTGGAGAAATTGGACTTATGGGACTTGTGACCAGTGTAGCTGCTGGTCAAATAGCATTTTTTTGTTGTATGATAACAATTTATATTCCTTGTTAGAAGCATGACAGGTGTTTCATTGATTAAATGGCAAACAGTGCAGATCCTGATCAGACTGTGCAGGTGTACAGGCTGATCTGGATCTACACTGGTCGCCAAATCCATGGCATACACCCCATTTCTCCAATCAAAGTTTTCAATAAACTCTAGAATTAAATGGTCAAATGGCAAATGAAGACTAAATGAGACACGCCATGGGATTTTGTACCTTCGGACATCTGCGTAATTTCATTAAATACGTTTACAAAATTTACAATATTTTTCATAAATTAAGTCAATAGTTGACAAAATTTTAAGTACATGCGGGATATAACTTTTAACACCATTTACAGAAAATATTGTAAATTACGTATTTAATGAAATTAAATTAAATTACGCAGATGTACGCAGGTACAAAATCACATGGCGTGTCTTAGTTCTATGTGATATAACTTCGGCAAATTTATTTATCTTTTTTTTTCTTCATTTTATTTGCAACAACAGCTATCAGAATAAACAAGTTGCAAGGATTATGCCATGCAGAACTAGGCGTGTCTCAAATATAAGTGTAAAATACAAATTTAGTAGGTTTCCTATATAAATTTGACCCCTGTGTTGCAAATTCCAGAGTCAAAATCAAATGTCAAGAATCAAAATCAAATGTCAAGAGACAAAATGCCACAAAAGGGTCACAATTGAAAACCTTGGTGAACATGGTCCGTTTTTACGGCCGTTCTGAATTGGGCCCGTTATGACGGACTCACACACGGACGTGCATATTCTCACGTGCGCCAAAATAATTAATATGGGCGACTACTAAAGGTTTTAATAGCGAGATCAGTCGACCTAGTTCGTATATCAACGCCGTCGAATTTAACGAGCTGGTGTGATAAATAAATGACATAATTGCCAATTTAGACAATAATACAAACAAAACAGGTGCCCTAGAAACTGAGGCTATGGTCACCAACCTGCACTGTATCGGTTCGCCAATTCTTGAGCTCCCGCATGCTGTGGTCCCCATCTGGGTTTCTTTTCGTCCTGGTTATATTCATTGTTGCTATTTAATTCATGTTCTGACATAGAATTGCGTAAAACATCTTCGTCAAATTCTGTATTTGCCATGTTGCGCTAAAGTTACGATTAATGAACTTTCATACGTTCCCCTACTTTGCGGAAGTCGCCTCGCCTGACAAGTAGCAGGGCTAAATGTGTAAGAACAAGCTGATTGGTTATTATCGTATTATTTATGCCATACTTTCCTCTGTTAACTTTTATAATCACCACATTACCATATGTCATATGTGTATTTATTAGATGAAAATTCTACACAGGGGAGTTGCTTTCTTTCTCTGATCATCCGTCCGTCTGTCAGCCGACTTACTTACTCGAGGTCAAGGATAACAAATGGGAACAAAATGTAAAAAAAAAAATGCAAAAGATTTTCAAATAAATTCACAAATTTTAAAGTTTCGTCCGTCCGTCCGCGTATTGACAAGCATAGATGTAGGTGTTAAAATAGCATCAAGATAGTAAAAAAACACATTAAAACATTGCACAGTATGTTTACGATTTGGTATGCTGGAGGTTGCCAATTTGTGACCTGAAATGATCTAGTGACCTCTTGTCACTCAACTAACATGCACAGACGCGCAGCTGCACATAATCCTCGCGAGAGGGTGATGCAGGATAAATAGATAGATAGATAGATAGATAGATAGATAGATAGATAGATAGATAGATAGATAGATAGATAGATAGATAGATAGATAGATAGATAGATAGATAGATAGATAGATAGATAGATATATAGATAGTTTGCCAACCTCCGGGGAATCATAATCTTCAGTGTGTGAAGGAGTGCTGTATCTCCGAAGAAAAAGAAGACGTTCCATTGCACAAACACCAAGGGAAAGAACGAGAATTCATATAAATCTTTGAAAATATTACTTTGTTTGTAGGTCATTGAATGGCAATATCGATAAACCGTGTCTATTGTATGACATTATTAAGGGAGGGGTACAGCGACATTACCATTAACAATATTGTGGAATAATCACAGTCGGGCGTCTGATCTGCGCTGTTCAATACCAGTGCGCAATCCTAACTTGTCTAGCATATCTGAGACACTGGAGTATGTGGATTAGTCACTTAGTGTCCAGCGTGCAGCACGGCGCTGGACCATTTCAATTTTGTGAATATAGTGTTTGTTTTGTATGTGGGTCTCACAACGTGACACATGCGTGGGACAACGTGAAACATGGAAGGAACTTATCAATATATACAATTAGCTCAATGTCACACATAGATGTCATTTGAAGATCAAAAGTGGGAACAATATCAACCGTGCTACAATTATATACCCATATCAGTCTGCAGATGTGTATATAGTCTTACCAGGATCTACAACGAAGCTCTAGAAATCGTCGCAGTTTGAACAGTGCACAAGGTATACAGTGATCTAACTGCTAGGATCTACAATCTGATCTGGACCTGCATTTTTGGCTATGGCCACTGTTTTGATTTTCTAGTGGCAATGCTTACATTTGATTGACTTGGTTGGGAGTTCCTTAATCAAAAGATGATTTTCAAGACCTCATATGTTATAACCGTTGATACAACGGTGCTCTCTGTACTTTGGACTAAACTGTATATACCGACTTTCAATTGCATGCGTCGGTGGATACAAATTTGCTTGTTTTAAATTGTGTTAAAATTGATCATAATTGTCTCCACTTTAGCCAAAATCACGGTATTTTCTGTTATTTATCCCAACAATTTTATGAGATTATAGTAATTGTTTTCCATGATTTTTGGCGAAAATTGTATATACCGGTATTTGTCACATGATATATGATACATGATATAATGACTGCATGACAGCCTCAGACTGGAGATTTAATCATTGTTAGCCCCCTTGTTAATATCCCATATAAAAGTATATTTCTCTATAAAATAAATATTTTACTAAATTTAGTCAAATAAAAAAAAATGTACGGTCGGATGAACAGAGAAAAGAAAGCAATGCATTTAATATTTACGAACAAGTATCGAAGTGTGGAAATTTTGGAATTTAATATCGTCAAAAGTTGATCAGGAACTACACAGGTTTACAGAATGCCGGTAGTCTGGTCAGCCTGTAGATAGGTAGGCTTTATATAGGAACAGAGACATACATAATATATATCTATTGTAAATCCTTGATAGGAAAGATACCAAGACAATTCACATAGTTGTGGTCAGTGAAGCCTCTGCACCGTTCGTTATTGATTCAATATGTATTTATTAGAAAGTTAGATCTGTGGTCACGATTCAGTATATACAGCCGTCAAAAATTAAATAAGTTCATTTTTTATTGTGGCGGGTCATCTGTTTTTGCGTCTTTCACATTCAACGCTAATTTCTGCAGATTAGCTCTTTCTCTAAGCATTCGTGATAGTATTGTCAGCATGTGTATCTTCATACTGATCAGAGACTACACTGGTGAACACTGACTTATTTTGGTAATGTATAAATACGCCCTCGCTTACCCTTTTCTTGACATACCTGTATTTCCCACTATAATATTATTTATTCAGACATCAGGCCAGGGCAGGCCAGCCTTTTTGAACGGTCAGTAGAATCCCTCTATGTTTAATTATTACTGGCATGATCAGCAGTTTGCTATTAGCTATTAGCTAACCGGTTAGCCAAACATTCAGCAGACCAACTAGCTGCTTGCAGTCGTTGTGCTGTGAAGAGTTTACAGAGATTGAGGCGAAAAGTAAGCGCCTGAATTTCAGACATACATCAACAACAACAACAACAACAACAAGAAGGTGGAAAATATTTTATTTTGTCTAATTATGTCTAACTGGCAACACATGTTGATTTTGTCGATGTCTGCGTTCACACATTTTGAATGCAAGACCAAACGACCAAACCGTGTAGATCTACAATGGTTACGTCTGTAAAAGAATAGTAAAGTTACTAATCAGATGCTTAGCTAACCAGTACTCGACAGGAACAGTTGTTGGTTACTTTAGTTTAGGTTCTTCTGTGGACGGTGGCATCGAGTACCACTATGTCCGCATCTTCTTCATTACACTATCTTCTACTATGGTATCACTTCCGCTTGCTGGTTTGAATTGATAATTTGCAAGTAAAATTTCGTCCTGGAAGTCGGACATCGTCCATTTTGCGCACCTGCAGGCTATAATTATCTCCCCTGTCGAAGGGCGCAGGGGGAAATCTGACCCGTTTCCTATATAATTACTCATTTTTGAACGCTTCAAACAACTGAATTGCAATCGCTACATCAAATTTAAATGCAGTTTTATAATGCTAAATGGTCATTAAAAAATATTCTTATCACCGTTTAGTATTTCTGGAATAAAAATGATGTATTTTAGAGCAAAATGTATCAACTTACCCCCAAACATATCGGGTCACGTAACTAGTGATACGTCACGACGACTTCCAGAATGTCCTAATTTTCCCATAATTTATTCAGTCTACATGGTCTAATTTCAAATTGTTTGACATTTTTTCCATACTTCAACTACTCGTGTGAAACTATATTTTCGACGGCAGTTTGTGTCCTCTTGTTCTTTCTGAATTTGACTTCTCAAACATTCCTGTTGTGATCGTTCTGAGTAAACACATAACTGAATACATAACTCTAATTACATTTCATTACATTGCATTACATAAGGTTATGATGGAGTAGTCTTTCCAAATGTGCGTTTAAAGCGTTCGTTGTTTACCTTCTACTTCGTGGAGAGTGACCTAAGAATTTTGCTAATACACACTTTATTAGGTAAGTTTATAGTAATAGTTTTGTGTCATATTGTAGAATAGTCTCTCAATAACAATATAGCGAAGTATGAATGTCAACTCCCTGCATTTTGTTTAAAAAAATGTCTATATTTTAGTGCGCAAAGTGTAAATTCTATTACATGTACACACATTTTTACTGTGTAGAGTGGTGAAGCGATATAGTGCAACCTGTTGCATATAAAGCAGAAATCGTGCAGCTACTGTTGTGACTGCTTTATCATATATGCCGATCATTATTTTGTATGTCTCTCAGGGTTCATGTTTGAGGGCGACATGGGCGAAGTGGTCGCTTTTTTTCTGGCCAAGTCGCCTTATTTTTCCCGTAGGGGAAAGTCAAGTCGCCCTGGAATTTTCTGGATTTTTTTTTTTTTACTATGAATTTCAGACACTAGGGGCGAGTGCATGTCATAAATGCGCTAATCCCACCAAATAGGCGTGTAAAATTGGATCGCATCGATTGTTTGATGACCTCGATTGTGTATTTGCCCGCGGGGTTTCTTTGTTATTGTCGCCTACTATCGGTTTGTTATTCGCGACGCCATGATGCGTATCAACTGATCAGACACGTCTGGGCGCTTAATATTGTTTAACTAAAGCGTTCAAGGAACGTTGATTGAAGACCCGAATTTACGTCATTAAGGCGGGGCTTATAGCTTCATTTAATTCATTGGTCGGCATTGACTAATTTGATTTGACGACACACGTGAATAATTAGTTTCAAGGTAAATGGGAGGCGACTACTATCGCAGTCTATCGGCATACGACGTACCACTTGAAAGAATCAATAATACGCCGTTAATTACCGCTATTATGTTTGCGCAAATATGTTTGGCTTACTAATAATGATTAGCAAATTTCTAATACCAAATTAACTAAATAGCCCCTTTCTCCATACATGATTGATTGATTGATTGAATATTGTTGTTTAACAGCATATCAACTGCTAAGGGCCCCTTTCTCCATATAAGATCGATTCAATATTGGTGTTTAACAGCCTATCAACAGCTAATGTCATTTACGGTCGGGTCCATCATATACAAGAACATGTTGATACATTGAAAATAATAATTTTACAGTTACACAATAGCTGTAAGAAGAAGGTAAATGGACACAAATCTGAAAAAAATATGATTTTTGTCACTTCTCCCTAAGTTTGGCTCACTTCTCCCTATTTTGCCAGGAAGGAGAAGTGATTTCTCCCTAATTTTTTGACCTAGCTTGAACCCTGGTCTCTATCGTATCACCTTGTGCCCTCCTATATTTCATTGTTGGCAGTTTCAATTTCTTTAATCTTTCTGTGTACTCCAAATTTGCTAGATATGGTACCTGCTTTGTTGCACATCTTTGTACATTTTCAATACACTCTATATCCTTTTTCAGATGTGGTGACCATACTGCTTCCACATATTCTAAGTGTGGACGAACAAAGGCTTGGAACAAATATTTGAAGCTAATTTCATCCAGGAATGTGTATGTTCTTCTGATCAGTGCCATTATACTATTTGCCTTGTTTACCTGCTGCTGAATATGGGAATTAAAACATAATTTATTGTCCACTAACATTCCTATATCTTTTTCTGCCTCTGGTCTTGTCAATTTCACTTTCTCACTTTTGTTGTTGTATAGGTGGTATTTTTTTTCATTTTCAGTGTGGCGCTTTATGGCGACTGTCATAACCTTGCATTTGGCTGGATGGAATTCAGTAGCCATGTGTCTGACCATTTCTGCAGGTTGTCCAAGTCAGATTGCATGTCATTGTGGTCCTCATCTTTTGAGATTTGTCGATATACTTTAGTATCATCCGCAAAGAGGTAAGCCGTGGCATCGACACTCTGGCATGTCATTAATGTAGATGACAAACAGGATTGGCCCTAACACACATCCCTGCAGATTTCCACTAGTTACTGCCTTTATTTATGATTTTGCACCATTCACAATCACTCTTTGGCTCTTGTCTTTCAAGAAGTCTTTCACCCTGTGATGGTGTCATTAACATGTTACCGGGACCGACCCATCTGCAGATTGACGAAATCAACCAGTCAGATTGGCTGATTCCATTTATCCATGAGGCGCTGACTGGTAATCCCAGTAACGACACTCTCAGTGATCACCCAATTGTTTATGTTGCAAAATGATAATTGCGTGCAGTAACTCTGCAAATCTCCTGTACCATCTGAAGAATAGTTATGGTACATTCTATAGCTTTCCCCTGCAGAGTAGTGAATTAGATCTGATTCACTCATTAACTGTTAATTGTGACACATTTTCTATATTTTTCAAATGGGTTAAGGGTTTTGTGACCAATGTAGCTCATGATGGTGGACAGTGCAGACCCTGATCAGACTGCAGATTCATAGGCTGATCAGGGGATACACTGGTTGCATAACCCATAAACCCCATTTCTCCAGCACAGCCACATATTTTGTTTTCCCTCCTAGTGCCAACTGTCGGAGAGAGGGGGAAGTACATGTAGCATGGGCACACCATTGACCTACCGACACCTCAGCTGGCTGAGGCAGGTGTTTGGTGTCACATTCAGCACCGTGAGACGTTACACAGCCAAGCCACTGAAACCAAAGAAGTTGAAGTCAGAGAGGAGTCTGGTATAGTATAACCTCTCTAACTCTTTCAACCCTAAGTAACTGGAATGGACTGTGATATACTAATTTTCTGGCCAATTCAATCATCACAAAATGATTTTCAGACTAGTTTATTTATAAAAAGGGGGTGTTTTTTTTCTCTAAAATTTATGGAAATTACTTGCAAAAGTGCAGATCCTGATGAGACGGCTCGTTTTGAGCCGGCTCATCTGGAAGTACAGTGTGTGCAAACACTGCTATAGAGGTCTGTAGGTGGTGAAAGGGATAAACCAAACATTAATAAAACGTCAGTGTGTCCCGCATAGCCTCGTTTGTTATGAAATCAGTAACCTGGTTTAATAAATATCATATTAAATCATCACTCATGTAAGATCCTCTATTTAATTTTCTTCATTTTCAGGCGACAAAGTTTGTGGATTTCAAGCAGTGTTCTGTGGTAGGGGGTTCCGGTGGTGATGGATGTCTTTCGTTTCTCAGCAAGTATCGGAATGAGTTCGCGGGGCCGGATGGGGGTGATGGGGGCAATGGGGCTCACATCATATTTAAAGGTAATACCGGTCGGCGGTTGGTTGGGATCATGCAGATAAATTGAATGATGGATTTCAACCTTATAGGAATCTTGATATCCCTCGTTTGGCCTTCAGGTACATTTTATTTTTTGGCTTTCTTGGGCCTTTATTTTTTAATTGTTTGTTTTACGAACGACCAAATCTCTGAAGTGCCGTAGGAGGAGCGAACAAAAAAAATAAAATAATTACAATTTTATTTTTTTGTTGGGAATTATAAACTGTACGAAGAACAAGAAAGTCATTTTATTAATTAGAAAAATATATGTTTGTACATCTATATCTTTGCATAAATTCTATGTAGTCTTATGTTATTTTAAACACTAATTAATACGACACTGTACAATGAATACAACACTTACATGTGCAACAATAGCTTCTAAACAATATATTACAGGGTGTGGGATCATATGGTTTCTGAAAGGTGTGATGTTATGATTTTAGATATGTTTACAGTAAATTTGTCCTTTAGTATCTTTAATACTACCGTATTTAGCTGTGTATTGCCCGTACTGGTGTACAACGCGCATCTATATTTTGGGGGGAAAAATCAGGGAAAAAATAGTTCGCGTCTATAGCGCGCAAAAAAAAACAAAAAACAAATCGGCGGAAATTACATCACGAGTATAAGAAAATTGCATTCCGAGTTCACATCTACAATGCTGAACGTGTGCTGTTAGGATCTCTCAAGGAGAAAAATATCGCCAAAGGTCAGCTTTATGTCATAAATTAGACTTTATATTGTCTAAAAGTATGTTATATTTATTGTTATTTACTCATTAATATGCTTAATAAAAATTCATGATGCATGTAATAAACTTATTGAACCTACTTACGAAGAAATTTGTTGTATATAATTCCACCATATTTGCCATTCGTGTATAACATAATTACCCGTAATCTCAAACACACAGCAGGCTAGCCATGTGTAAACTTCTTCCCCAAGGCGATAATAACTCCCTACTAGTGACCTGCACACGAGAAATGGGCCATAAACAATTCCCCCCCCCCCAGCCAAATATTGACACTGTGGACCACCGTGGATGTACGTAGGTATATTGGATATATGTATAACATATATATGTGAACACTGTATCCTATATGGAACATGGGGTGGCCAAGTCGGCCATCTTTGTGTGTTCCATCCATCAGCCAGTTTCACTTGTTCTGCCGTTTGACAAAATACTAAAAATGTGAAGTAGAACATATGATATAATGTAGCTAATTACATGTAGAAAAGCCAGGAGAACGGATGCCTATCAATTATATTACACCAAACTGTAAAATATGTCAGTTTTCTGCGCATGTTTGTGCCTGTGTTTTTAGCAACACGAACCATCATTATAAATAACCTCATACACAGAAAATCGCACAGTGTATCACTTTTACCTGGCAAACCACACAACACATACCATATACACTACTGTACTCTGTTATTAGCTATCAAATCCAGTGGCACTTACCGTAAGCAGTTACCTGAGTGCATTGTCCCTAGTGTCTACTTGCCTACTATGCGAGTAAATATGGCTTTACCTATGGATAACGTGTACAGCAACATAGGTTGTGCATCAGATTGGAAAGTTTACACATTGAAATTTATTTTGAGATTGATGGGAGAAATTGTCTTTGGTGCGCTATATATCAATAAAATTCATCATGTTTTGGCATCAGAATCGTCGACACGGGAAAAATGTTGAAAGAAATAAAATTTCATCATAAATGGAGTGAGTTTTCAGATGTTACTCTATTTTGGCAACAAATTTACACATTAAGTTTCAATTGTACTATAGATTCCACATTACACAACGTCCAATACAAATACCCGATGCGAATTCTGGGAATAAATAAATTACTTTATCGCTGTAATATAGTAAGTAGTAGCCTAAGTGATTTTTTCTCTATGTATGTTTATAGGAATGAATGGCCTTTTTGTGGAATTTATCGGGGTATAAACTTGGAAAAGTCGCGGGAATACTGGACGAAGGCCGGAAGGCCTCGTCCAGTATTCCCGCGACTTTTCCAAGTTTATATCCCCGATAAATTCCACAAAAAGGCCATTCATTCCTTATAATTCCAGCATTTGAAATGAATTCATCAAGAAAATGTGTTTATTTTCCGTTTTCTTAAGAATTATTTTAACTGCACCTCACGGTCACGGAAAGTAGTTCGGCGTGGGAGTTTACTGGGATATAAATTTTGGACAGACACTTACTACGGGCCAATCAAATGTTAGAGAATTGTGTAAATATTTTTGTGCTGGAATTATGAAAGTATAAAAAACTTATTCTGGGAATGTACCCATGTGCAACATTTTTGGTCTCGACCAACACTTACCTAAATGATAAGGTTATAACATGCATAATGAATGAACATTAAAAACATTTCTGTAGGAATAAATGATAATGCACTTTTGGCACAACTTAATTTCATCGTTACTCTTGGAAAATATCTCGTATTAAAATGTAAATTATGAAAAACGCGATATAATGTTCGAATCATTCATCAATTACTTGAAGAACAGACATCAGATAGAACAGAAAATATCCACATAAAAACTTGAAGGATAAACAAGAACAACACATTATCAAGTGGGGTACGTTTAATATTCAGTTAAACAGGTTTATTTGATAGGAACACAAATGGAACTATTTCTTTCCTTCTTTTTTTCATGATGATCTCCCCTAACTTTAAGCTCTTCTCAACACTGCTTTCTAATACATTTTGTATGTAACCTGTGTAGTATAATTAGATACTATTATGTTCAATTGCTATACAGTGTACATAATGTATTGCAAATGTTCAGTTCTGATTTTCCTCCCATCACAACAGGTGAACTATGGAATTTAACCATTAAATAATAAATAAATTGTAAATTATTGAAATACCTACCTGACAACCGTAGTCTAATTGACACTTTCATGTTTCAGTGATCAATTTCCAGTGCGGTGACCAAAATATGATGGCAGTTTCAAAATATTTTGCCAATATTTTCTAATAAAATATTTATTATCATGCCCGCTTGCTATGAGCACGATATAATCGTCGCTATTGGTGTGCTTCCATGTGCCAGGTATTTGTGTTAAAGTTTTTAAGTATCAAATAACTCCACAACCCTAAGTCTAATTGACGTCATACTTCATCTGATCGTCGTCCATATTTATACCCCCCCCCCACAACTTTGTTGTGGGGGGGTATACTGGAGTCAGCTTGTCCGTCCGTCCATCTTTCCGTGTTTCCGTCCGTCACAAAACTTAACAATTGTAAATTTCCTTTTAACTTCTCTTTCCCTTTGCGGAAATCTTTCATATTTTACCCGCCCCTTCTCTGACACTCATACATCATTCTGCAACAAACCTACGACCCCTATTATGCCAGGGGTCAAGGTCACGGTGTTGTGGGACGACTCTCTAGAGGGACGTCCCAATATAGAACAGTGGAGATAGTTGGAATTGAGAGCTCTCCACTCAGTTGATAAGGAGATAATGTTGGTACTGAAAAAATAAAATGTGCTATGAAGAATGTTACATTTATGTCTATAATTTGGCCATTATTGCTGCTTGTTTCCTGCTTATCCTGTAAATGGTGGAGAACCCAAACCGATCCTCAACTTGACATGAATCTTGATGCCAGCAATCCGTTTTTAACGGGCTATGACTTCCTCAATGAAATTCCCCACGAGGATGATGACGTCACAACTCGCATGCAGAGACAATTAAACATGTTTGAGAATAACAATGAATTTCCCCAACATGCCCAACAAACTGCACAGTCCACAGGGGCCAGTCCAGTCTCTCAGCCAGTGTTGCACCCACAGACACCTCGCTTGGTTACCTTTACAAGTTCACCGCGCACTGTGCCACTACAACATGTACAACCTGGCAATATTGTCCAAGTATTCCAGACTCCTGACAAAACCATCCGTAAATACTCTGGCTACAGCCATGAAGACGGCCGCAAGTTCTTATCAGAATTCGAGAGTTATCTCGTCCTTACTAACATTGACCTTACATCACCCCGTGCTGTGGCATGTTTCCATCTTCACGTCCAAGGTCCAGCACTTGTCTGGTTCAACTCCTTATCAGAGACAAACAAGCTGTCGTGGTCCGCTGTCCGTTCTTCGTTTCTCCAGGAATTCTGTCCGCCGGATGGCCCGGGCTTGGTCGCGGAAGAGGCCATTTTCAGTCATCTCAGACTAGACTCGCAGCCCATTGAGGATTATCACAGTATAATCATGGAAAAGGGGAGACGACTAGGCAAAACTGACAGAGACATGTTACTGAAGTTTGTTGATGGACTTCCACAGCAACTTGCCTTTTTCATTCGGGCAGGGCGAGTTAATACGTTCCGCGAGGCCTTACATGTTGCGAAATTGGGAGAAGCGCATGGGTACAGAGCCCAAAATTCCATGGTTGGAGCTGCCACTGGTCCATCACAACCTGAAAGCGTCCAGCATCAACTAGACACTATCACCACACGACTAGATGAGCTCTGCCGAGATAAAACGCAGCGTTCTCGACAAGTTTCCGCCGATCAGCGGGGAAACCAACTCGTTACCAGGATTATGTAGATCCAGATGTGCTTGGAATATCCTCGGAGACCGATACTCACCAAAAAATCAAACGTGTTATAGGGCAAAGAAAAACATTAACTGGCCTGCAATATTTAGTTCAGACAGTAGGTGAACCTGCACAGAATGCATCATGGGTTTCAGCTTCAAATCTAAACTCTAAAGCAAAACAGAATGTTGCAGCAAGACCACCCCCTTTTATTTGAAAGTGTGGTTTTCACACCATGTAAATCATAATCACACTGTTCTCAATGACTAATGAATCTTTGCTTACGTGTATTTTCAGCGTTTACATGTATATACCTGTAACAATATACTTGTGTTCATGGTAATTTCTGCCACCTTGGCATAAATCACCATTGATAATTGTTTGTTATCAAATTTTTATTCACATGTAAATGTATGATTTCTAGAGGCACATTAGCAGTTTTAATGTGGATTTCATTTTCTCATAATTTGCTGAAATTTTTACATTGTACTAAAGCTCATGTCCGATACCACATTTGGCTCATCACGATGAGTTTAATGTGTAATCACAGTACAAGGTATATACATGTATTTTCATCAATGTACCAGTACATAGCAATGTTTCACAAATATTTTGTGTAATATTGCATATTTTCACATTTTCATAATATCATACTTTGCTGCTTGTATTGGAGAAAAGCCTTGACATGTCCGGTATACATCCTGGAAATTTGCCATCCCTATGCAAATGTTTGCTGGGATGCTAAATATGAATGTTTTTTTTTCATTACATGTACCATTTTTCCTTTGTATTTTATTAAGTGTAGGAAACACTTCTCTAGAGCTGTCATATTTTTTTTCCGGTTGTATATTTGTGCAGAGAGTGTACAACTCAATAAGACATTATGCTACTTAATGCTACATGCTAAGTTCATAAAATTGGTTTTAACATATTCTGTCTTATGGTTGTACTTTGATGCATAAATATACAGAGAAATTGGACGATTATCTCCCTTGTATGGATAATATTGTATAACTGTATGTTTTGCACAGCGAATATATAGGCATGTCTTGTGTTATTGATCACTCTTATACACATCTTTCACATGCTGAAACTTATTCATATGGTTGCTTTCATACATTATATACTGCTCAAGTGATGCAAGGCTAGGTAAGGAGGTTCTTGTCGTGAATTAACATGTAGATGTGATTTGTTACATTGTTACTAGGCTAGGTAAGGAGGTTCTTGTCGTGAATTAACATGTAGATGTGATTTGTTACATTGTTACTGAATTTGTTGTTGCAATGTTTGCACACATATATTTTTTTTTTCTAATATTTTGGTGTTTTTTTTCCCTCTTGATCGCTGACCTCTTGTGACATGTTCCTCTTCTGCTGGGATGCCCGCATTGCGTCCTCGGATATGTTATTTTGTTGTATGTATGAGGGGGGTATGTACGTTGTTTTCTTTGGTACCATGCAAAATGTGTGATTGTGTGTATACTAGTTGCAAAATCATGTATCCGATTCCATTGTGGTTGTTTCCTCATCGGAATATTAATGTCACACCATTTGGTCAGAGATGAGTACTAAATTCTTAAAAGATAAAATTTTAGAAATTTTTCTTTTTGGCGGGGGATGTTGTGGGACGACTCTCTAGAGGGACGTCCCAATATAGAACAGTGGAGATAGTCGGAATTGAGAGCTCTCCACTCAGTTGATAAGGAGATAATGTTGGTACTGAAAAAATAAAATGTGCTATGAAGAATGTTACATTTATGTCTATAATTTGGCCATTATTGCTGCTTGTTTCCTGCTTATCCTGTAAAACGGACTTAGAAACTCAGAAAAAAACGAAAACTTAACAATTGTAAATTTCCTTTTAACTTCTCTTTCCCTTTACAGAAATCTTTCATATTTTACCCGCCCCTTCTCTGACACTCATACATCATTCTGCAAGAAACCTACGACCCCCATTTATGCCAGGGGTCAAGGTCACGGACTTAGAAACTTAGAAAAAAAAATTAACAATTGTAAATTTCCTTTTAACTTCTCTTTCCCTTTGCGGAAATCTTTCATATTTTACCCGCCCCTTCTCTGACACTCATACATCTTCTAACAAACCTACGACCCCCATTTATCAGGGGTTCAAGGTCCGGACTTAAGAAACCTACGACAACATTTATGCCATTAACAATTGAAACCTTTTAACTTCTCTTTCCCTTTGCGGAAATCTTTATATTTTACCCGCCCCTTCTGACACTCATACTCATTCTGCAACAAACCAACGCCCCCATATGCCAGGGGTCAAGGTCACGGACTTAGAAACTTAGAAAAAAAAAAAACCGAAAACAACAAATGTAAATTTCCTTTTAACTTCCTTTCCTTTGCAGAAATCTTTCATATTTTACCCCCCCTTCTCGACTCATACTTATTCTGCAACTACGACCCCCATTTATGCCAGGGGTCAAGGTCACGGACTTAGAAACTTAGAAAAAAAAATTAACAATTGTAAATTTCCTTTTAACTTCTCTTTCCCTTTGCGGAAATCTTTCATATTTTACCCGCCCCTTCTCTGACACTCATACATCATTCTGCAACAAACCTCGACCCCCATTTATGCCAGGGGTCAAGGTCACGGACTTAGAAACTTAGAAAAAAAACGAAAAATTAACATTGTAAATTTCCTTTTAACTTCTCTTTCCCTTTGCGGAAATCTTTCATATTTTACCCGCCCCTTCTCTGACACTCATAACTCATTTCTGGCACAAAAAAACTACACTTATCTGGGGTTTAAAAGTTTTCAGCAACTAAAGACCTATTTAGACGGACTTAAAATTAGTTAATCCTTTAACTTCTCTTTCCCTTTGCCGGAAATCTTTCCCATATTCGTCTCGGAACCTTCAAAATAACAAAACCACTGGCCCACACCCTAAACATTTATGACAAGGTCAGGCTTCACGAAACTTAGAAAAAAAACTTTTCTAGAAAACGTACTTAACAATGTAAAATTTCCAAAAAATTTTAATTAAACTTCTCTTTCTTTGCGGAAATCTTTCATATTTTACCCCCCCTTCTCTGAAACATCATACATCATCGCCCCACCCACACGACTTATTGAAAACTTCTCTGACACTCATACATCATTGCAACAAACCTACGACCCCCATTTATGCCAGGGGTCAAGGTCACGGGACTTAGAAACTTAGAAAAAAAAAAACGAAAACTTAACAAATGTAAATTTCCTTTTAACTTCTCTTTCCTTTGCAGAAATCTTTCATATTTTACCCGCTTCTCTGACACTCATACATCAATTCTGCAACAAACCACGCCCCCCATTTATGCCAGGGGTCAAGGCACGGACTTTAGAAACTTAGAAAAAAACGAAAACTTAACAATTGTAAATTTCCTTTTAACTTCTCTTCCTTTGCGGAAATCTTTCATATTTACCCACCCCTTCTCTGACACATACATCATTTCTGCAACAAACCTACGACCCCCATTTTATGCCAGGGCTCAAGGTCACGGACTTATAAACTTAGAAAAAAACTAAAACTTAACAAATGTAAATTTCCTTATAACTTCTCTTTCCCTTTGCGGAATGCAGTGATATTTTACCCGGCCCTTCTCCGACACTCATACATCATTCTGCAACAAACCTATGACCCCCATTTATGCCAGGGGTCAAGGTCACGGACTTAGAATGTCTAGTTTGCTTTTTTCAACTGGAACCACTATCGCACTCTCCATATGTGCTGACATAGTCTTTTATCTGAAAATGATAGTATGCGAGCTGGAATTCATTCTAGGTCAGGGCTGACGCGGGGGGGTATTCCGTAAGCCCCCGCTTACTGACAAATCTAGTTTCATTCTGTAGCCCACCTACAGGTACGGATCCAGGATTTCGGGTTGGGGGGGGGGCGTAACTATTGTGCAATACTTGACTATATTATCTAACGAGCATAGCTCGTTCATAGACCGAGCAGAGCTGGGGATAGCGCTAGGGGGGTCCGGGGGCATTTGCCCCGATTTTTTTTTGAAATCTACATCGCATTTCCTGCGTTCTGGCACATTTTGGAGCAAAAATATTGACACTGTCGGGTCCGCCGCACCCCCCCCCCCCCCCCCCCCCCCTGAATCCGTCCAAGCACGTATGTGGTCCAAGGTCAAATTACTTTGAAATTTGCGATCAAGTTTGGTTGTTTTCTTAAGTACCACAACCCTTATATTATGTAAGTTATTGTGATTTTACACAGTCAATATGGTGTCATATTGCCCGTCTGAATCTATCTACGGTATTTATCATACTGTAGATTCTTTATATTTCCCAATAATTTAGTTTTATAAGTGTATTGGTGCATGTTTGCCGTCTTAGAAATATGGCGCCAAACGGCACAACGTCATGATGTTACAAATATTACTTGACGTCATCCAGACATAAACAAGTAGAAATTCGCTAATAACTTGGCCATTCCTGGACTGATTTTCAAAATCTAACTATTGTTATGCCACCACAACGATAGTTGTCAGTGGCATATAGTGTTTACCCTGTCTGTCCATCCGTCTGTCAGTAGACTATTTTCCTTGTCCAGCGAAATACTTCTACAGTTTTTGGCAGATTCTCTTCATATTCGGTATACAGCCCTACCATCAAGTGCAGGAGTGCGTAACGTAAACATGTTCGCTATCCCACTGATCCATCTGCAGTTATGCCCCTTTTTCAACTCTGAAAATAATATTTTTTCCTTGTCCGGCGAACAGTTTTTGTCTGATTTACAACCCTACCATCATGGGCAGGAGTGCGTAACATAAAACTTTTTGCTGTCCCACTGATACATCCAGAGTTATGTCCCTTTTTTGACTATGAAAATATTTATTTTCCTTGTCTGGAAATATTTCTTTTCCTTGTGCAACGAAATACTTCTACAGTTTTTGGCCGATTCTCATCATATTCGGTATACAGCCCTATCATCAAGTACAGGAGTGCGTAACGTAAATATTTTCGATCTCTCATTGATCCATCCGCAGTTATGCCCTTTTTCGACTCTCAAATTTTTTCCTTGTCTGGCGAACTACTTGTACAGTTTTTGACCGGTTCTATTTGTACTCGGAATACATCCCAACCATCAAGTGCAGGAGTGCGTAACGTAAAAATGTTCGCTGTCCCACCGATCCATCCGCAATTATGCCCCATTTTTTTTTTCTTTGTCCGGCAAACTACTTCTACAGTTTTTGTTTGGCCGATTCTCTTCATACTCCGTATACATTCCAACCATCAAGTGCAAAAGTGCGTAACATAAAATTTTCCCTTTCCCTGGCCCTTTTTCGACTATGAAAATAATTTTTTCTCCAATCACTCACTCAGTAATTGCTGCGGTGGCATATTGTTTTACAAACAATTTTCTAGTTTTCTTAGTTGTTATTATCAATCCCTATGGCTATGTTTGGTAGGTATTTTCGACTCGGCCTCGACCCACCGCCATTTTTTATTACAGCCATGTTGACGGGCTTGACAGGTAATATGGGCTTATATTACCAGTCAAGCTGACCAATGAAAACGCGAGAAATTTATCTGCGGTATGGAAACCTGTAGGAAGCGTAAATGATCCAAGAAAACAAAAGTTTGATTTTGAAAATTATTCCAGAAATTGTCAATTCGTTTATGTCAGATCGACATGATGGTGTACCGTTTGGTGCCTTATTTCACCGACCTTTTACATGCACCAATATAAATATATTGTATCTAATTTCTGGAGATATATAAATGATCTGCTGCATGACAAATATTTTATTGTGAGTTTAAATAACTTGGCTGAATATCTATCCAATGCCATTGATGATCTGACATGGGTGTTGACTTGCTATGGTGTCTATTAAACTCGTTTACACTGATTTCATAAGAAACGAGGCTCTGCCTCTTTCCTTATGAAATCAGTGAATGAGTTTAGTGAGATAAACAAAGCTCCAGTTAAGCTGCGTATTTGCTTAAATACCCAATTAAAATTGCCAAAAACCCAATTGAAATCTGAAGTAGCAAGTATCAAAAAGCAATAAAAGATTTGTGGTACCTTTATCATGCTGCAAAAAACAATAAACAGACCACAAATATAACATATCTATTCTAATGACATGCCAAGACATGATTTCATTTCAAAGCAAACTATTCAATTATTGCTGTCTGTTGATGTGTAAACAGTGGTGTGATTTTTTATTTTACCCAATTAAAATTTTGAAATCCACAATTGCTTCAGAAATGATGGAGTGACAATACTCAATTACTAATTCCTTATCTGGAGCCCTGGATAAACATGTTGGTTACATACATGTAGTCGCCACCATGTCCGTCTGTTCATCTGATTTTCCGTCTGTCCGCGATTTCCATTAAAGTTTTTGACTACCTACTATATCTGTTAGTCTGATTGGCTTGAAAACTTCATATACTTATTTGTCATCTTCCATATTTTCGACCACATCTAACATATTATTTTACTATTAATTTCCTCTTCATCTAAATTGCTTGCCCCTAAATGATACACTTTTGTGTTGGTGGGCTGTTAAACACCATTCCATTCCATAGTTTAATTCTATAGCTCACCCAGGTGTCCGCTGTACCCAAGATTAAGGTCAAATGACTGCGTTAACAATATTTTGAGGGGTACATCTATCAGTGTTACTGGTTTCTTGTAAACCATGTTACGTACTACATGTAATCGCCAAAACAAATGTTCTTGTATGTCACCTATTGCAGCGACCCAGAGAAAGAAGTCGTTGAACCACCTAAAGTCCACGATAGCTGGAAGTCATGGTGGGAAAGGGCAGAACCGAGATTGTCACGGCAAAAGTGCTGACCACCTTTATATAGAGGTATAAAAATGCCGACCACCTTTATATAGAGGTATAAATAGCTGACCACCTTACATAGTCGTTTAAACATGCTTAATATATAGAGGTATAAAATGCTGACCACCTTTATATAGTCGTTGAAACATACTTAATATACAGGTATAAAATGCTGACCATCTTTCTATAGAGGTATGTGAATGCTGATCTCCTTTATATAGAGGTATGTGAATGCTGATCTCCTTCATATAGAGGTATGTGAATGCTGTTTCTCTTGCATTATAGAGGTTTAATGTGAATTCTGCTCTCCTTTATAGAGGAATGTGAATGCTGATCTCCAGAGGTATGTGCCTTTGCTGATCACTTTATTCAGAGGTATGTGATGCTCTGACCACCTTTATACAGAGGTTGTGGAATGTGATCTCATTTATATAGAGGTTTGTGAATGTGGACCACCTTTATACAGAGGTATGTGAATGCTGGATCTCCTTTATACAGAGGGTCTGTGAATGTGCCTCTCCTTTATTATAGAGGTTATGGGAATGCTGATCTCCAGAGGATGGTGAATGCTGGATCACCTTTTATACTGAGGTAGTGAATGCTGTGCTCCTTTATTATTAGAGGTTATGTGAATGCTGATCTCCAGAGGTATGTTGAATGTGATCACCTTTTTACAGAGGTATGTTGAATGTGACCACCTTTTTACAGAGGTATGTGAAATGCTGATCTTATTTAATTATAGGGTTGGTTGTAATGTGACCACCTTTATACAGAGGTATGTGAATGTGGATCTCCTTTTTACAGAGGTATGTGAATGCTGCTATCCTTTTATATAGAGGTATGGGGGGGGGGGGGGGGTGATATTGCTGATCTTTTTCCAGAGGTATGTGAATGCTGATCACCTTTTACAGAGGTATGTGATTGCTTGGCCACCTTTTTATACAGAGGTTGTGAAATGCATGACCACCTTTATACGAGGAATGTGAAACGCTGGATCTCATTTATTATAGAGGCTTGTGAATGGGCTGAACACCTTTAATACAGAGGTTTGTGAATTGCTGCTCTCATTTTATATAGAGGTATGTGAAAGCTGACCACCTTTATCTAGAGGTAAGTGAATGCTGATCTCATTTATTAGAGGTTTGTGGAATGCTGACCACCTTTATCAGATGGTATGTGAAATGCTGCTCTCATTTGATATAGAGGGTATTGTGAAATGCTGACCACCTTTAAATATAGAGGTATGTGAATGCTGTCCTCCTTTGCATTTATATAAGGTATGGTGAACTGCTGATCCTCCTTTGTATAGAGGTATGTGAATGCTGAATACCCCTTTTCCATTTATATAGAGGTTTAGTGAAATGCTGATACCCTTTATACAGAGGTATGTGAAATGGCTGCTCTCCATTTTATATATAGGTTATGTGAAATTGCATGCCATCTCCTTTGTATATAGGTTATGTGAATGGCATGATCTCCTTTGGATACCGAGGTATGTGGAATGCTGATCTCCTTTGTATACGAGGTATGTTGAATGCTGCTCCTACCTTTCATATAGGGAGGTATGTGAATAGCTGAATACCTTTATACCAGAGGTATGTGAAATGGCTGATCAACCTTTATATAGGTGGTATGTGAATGCTGATCTCCTTTGTATAGAGGTAATGTGAATGCTTGAAATCTCCCTTTATATAGAGGTTTATGTGAAATGCTTGATCCTCCTTTATATCAGAGGTATGTGAAATGCTGCTCCTCCTTTATTAGAGGTATGTGGAATTTCAGATCTCCATGTATGTGAATGCTGATCTCCTTTGTTTAGAGGTATGGTAAGGAATGCTGATCCTCCTTTGGTATAGAGGTATTGTTGCAATTTGCTGATACCTTTCTTTATATAGAGGTTTATGTGAATGCTGATCACCTTCCTTTATACAGAGGTATGTAGTTTTAAAGCTGATCCACCTTTATAATAGAGGTATGTGAATGCTGATCTCCTTTTTGTATAAGGAGGTATGGTTGAATGCTGAACTCCTTTGTATAGAGGTAATGTGAATGCTGACCCACCTCATATCCTTTATTACAGAGGTATGTGAATGCTGGATCCTTTCCTTTAAACAGAGGAAAGTTAATTTGCTGCTTTCCCTTTATTATAGAGGATATGTGAAAGCTGACCACCCTTATTATAGAGTGTTTGTGGAATGCTGATCTCCTTTGTATAGAGGTATGTGATAATGCTGATCTCCTTGTATAGAGGTATGTGAAATGCTGACCACCTTATTATAGAGTATGTGAATGCTGATCCCTTTTTACAGAGTCTGTGAAAGCTGATCACCTTTATATTGAGGTATAGTTGAATGCTGATCTCCTTTGTATTTAGGGATATGTCGAATGTGATCTCCTTTATACAGAGGTATGTGATGACTGCATCTCCTTTTTACAGAGGTATGGATGCTGCTCTACCTTTATATAGAGGTATTGGTGAATTCTGACTCCGAGGTATGTTGATGCTGATCAATTTATACAGAGGTATGTGAAGCTGACACCTTTACAAGGTATGTGGAAATGTGATCTCATTTATATAGAGGTTTGTGAATGCTGACCACCTTTTATAAGTGGGTAGTGAAGCTGACCACCATTATATAGACGGTAAGTTGAATGCCTGATCTCCTTTGTAATAGATGTATGTGAATGCCTGCATCTCCTTTGTATAGAGGTATGTGAAAAATGCTGACCACCTTTCATAAATAAGGTAAGGTGAATGCTGATCCACCTTTTATACAGAGGTATTGTGAATGCTGCTCTCCTTTATATAGAGGTATTGTGAATGCGACCACCTTTATTACAGAGGTTCGTGAATGCCTTGCTCTCCTATTAATATAGAGGTATGTGGGAATGCGACCACACCTTTAAACAGAGGTATGAGAATGCTGCCTTTCTCCTTTATCTAGAGGTATGTGAATGCGATCTCCGAGGTATTGTGGAATGCTGCTCTCCTTTATATAGAGGTATGTGAATGCTGGCACTTTTACCTACAGAGGTTTATGTGAAATGTGCACCACCTTTATACAGAGGTATGTGAACTGCTGATCTAATTTATTTTATATGGGGGCCTTTGGTGATCTGACCACCTTTTATATAGTGAGGTATGTGAATGCTGCTCCTTTCATAGATAAGTGGTATGTGAAAAGCTGACCACCTTTATACAGAGGTAGTTGAAATGCATGACTAATTTAATACCAACCTTTAGAGGTGTGATATGCATGACCACCTTTTTACAGAGGTAAGTGAATGCTGCTCTCATTTATATGAGGTATGTGGAAAGCTGACCTCCTTTATTTTTGAGGTATGTGAATGCTGATCTCCTTTAATATAGAGGTATATTGTGAATGCTGCTCCCTTTAATAGTATAGTGGTTTATAGTGGAATTGAATGCTGCTTCTCCCTTTTTTATAGAGGTATGTGAAGATTGCTGTTAGTAATTACCCAGAGGTATGTGAATGCTGATCACCTTTATACAGAGGTATGTTAAGTGTTAACCTTTGTTTAGAGGTAGGGGAAATGTGATTCTCCTTTATAAGGGTGGTTTGTGGAATGCTGTTCTTCCTTATACAGAGGTATGTGAATGCTGATCCCCTCCTTTATATAGAGCGTACTCCGCCTGAAGGTAATGTCTGATCTCCAGAGGATGTGAAGCTGATAAACCTTTTACAGAGGTGTGAATGCTGACCACCTTTTTATTACCAGAGGTATGTGAATAGCTGATCTCCTTTATTTTAGAGGTTTGTGAAATGCTGACCACCTTTAAACAGAGGTATGTGAAAGTGACACCTTTATTTATAGAGGTTGGTGAATGCTGATCTCCTTTGTATAGAGGTATGATGTGAAAATGCTGATTCTCCTTTGTATTAGGTAGGTGAATGCTGGACCAACCTTCATATAGAGGTATGTGAATTTGCTGACAACCTTTAAACAGAGGTAATGTGAAAGCTGATCACTTTTTATAGAGGGTATGTGAATGCTGATCTCCTTTGTATAGAGGTATGTGAATGCTGATCTCCTTTATACTTTGAGGTAATTTGAAGCTGACCATTTAACAGAGGTATGTGAATGCTGCTCTCCTTTATAGAGGAATGTGGAATTCTGATCTCCAGAGGTATGTGAATGCTGATCCTTTTATACAGAGGTATGTTGAATTGCTGAACCACCTTTTACAGAGGTAGGTGAATGCTGATTCCTATATAGAGGTTTTGTGAATGCTGGAACCCAACCTTTATACAGAGGTATGTGAAAGCTGACCAACCTGTTTTATAGAGGTATTGAATGCTGATCTCTTTGTTATAGATGTATGTGAATGCTGCTCTCCTTTGTATAGAGGTATGTGAAATGCTGACACCCTTTCATATAGAGGTATGTGAATGCTGACCACCTTTATACAGTAGGTATGTGAATGCTGCTCTCCTTTATATAGTGGGGGTAGTGAATGCCTGAAACCACCTTTATTACAGAGGGGTGTGATGCTGCTCACCTTTTTATATAGAGGTATTGGAATGCTGACACCTTTATACAGAGTATGTGAATGCTGCTCCTTTATATAGAGGATGTGAATGTGATCTCAAGAGGTATGTGAATGCTTGATCACCTTTATACAGAGGTAATGTTGGAAAGCTGATACCTTTATATAGAGGTATGTGAATGCTGATCTCCTTTGTATAGAAGGTATGTGAATTTGCTGCACCTTTTGTATAGTATGTAATTGCTGACCACCTTCCTATAGAGGTATGTGAATGCTGACCACCTTTAACGAGGTAGTGAATGAATGCTCCTTTAATTTATTTGAGGTAATGTGAATTGCTGACCACCTTATATAGAGGTATAATGTGAATGCTGATCTTCCAGAGGTATGTAATGGCTGGCCACCTTTATACGAGGTATGTGAATGCTGGCCACCTTTTATTACAGAGGTATTGGAATTGCTGGCCCACCTTTTATACAGAGGTATGTGAATGCTGCCCACCTTTATACAGAGGTATGTGAAAGCTGACCACCTTTATATAGAGGTATGTGAATGCTGATCTCCTTTGTATAGAGGTATGTGAATGCTGATCTCCTTTGTATAGAGGTATGTGAATGCTGACCACCTTCATATAGAGGTATGTGAATGCTGACCACCTTTATACAGAGGTATGTGAATGCTGCTCTCCTTTATATAGAGGTATGTGAATGCTGACCCACCTTTTAGCCTAGGCCAGTATGTGAATGCTGCCTTCCTCCTTTATTTAGAGGTATGTGAATGGGCTGTTTTTCTAAAGTGGTATTTGTGAAATGCTGGATCACCTTTATACAGAGGTAATGTGAATGCTGGCCACCTTTATATAGAGGTAATGTGAATATTGCTGGCCACCTTTAATATTGAGGTATGTGAAATGCTGATCACACTTTTTATTACAGATGTATGTGAATGCTCTCATTTTCTATATATAGAGGTATGTGAATGCTGATCTCCAGAGTATGTGAATGCCTGATCACCTTTATACAGTATGTGATGCTGCCATCCATTTATGAGGTATGTGAACTGACCACCTTTACAGAGTACACTATTAGAGGTGTGAATGCTGATCTCCTTTATATAGAGGTATGTGAATGCTGATCCACCTTATACAGAGGTAATGTGATTAGTGACTCCTTTATACCAGAGGTATAATGCTGTCTCCTTTATATATATAGAGGTAGTAATCGATCTCCAGATAGTGAAGCTGATCCCTTTATACCAGAGGTATGTGATACACCGTTTACAGAGGTATGTGAATGCTGATTCGTCTATATAGAGGTTTTGTGAAAGCTGACACCCTTTACAGAGTAGTAGAGCGACCACCTATATAGTAGTGAATGCTGATCTCCTTTGTATAGTAGTGAATGCTGCTCTCCTTTGTATAGAGGTATGTGAATGCTGACCACCTTCATATAGAGGTATGTGAATGCTGACCACCTTTATACAGAGGTATGTGAATGCTGACCACCTTTGTACAGAGGTATGTGAATGCTGACCACCTTTATATAGAGGTGTGTGAATGCCGATCTCCTTTATATAGAGGTTTGTGAATTGACCACCTTTATATAGAGGTATGTGAATGCTGACCACCTTTATATAGAGGTATGTGAATGTTGACCACCTTTATATAGAGGTATGTGAATTCTGATCTCCTTCAAATAAAGGTATGTGAATGTTGATCACCTTTATACAGAGGTATGTGAATGCTGGCCACCTTTATATAGAGGTATGTGAATGCTAGGTTATGTGAATGCTAACCACCTTTATATAGAGGTATGTGAATGCTGACCACATTTATATAGAAGTTTGTGAATGCTGATCTCTTTATGTTGGTATTTCTGATCATAGAACTTATATATCATATATTATCTCAAAAACAAACAATTTGATTGGCCAAAACTGCTAAATTCTGAGTATATTATTAATAATATAATTAATTATTATTCGAGTACAAACTCACACACTTTTCTAATTCTATCGCAGGTTCCCTTGGGGACCATTGTGAAGGGCCTTGACGGTAAACTCCTGTCCAACATGGAGGATGAGAACGACTACTACATCGCGGCGCGGGGCGGGGCCGGGGGCAAGGGGAACGTCTACTTCGCCAGCAGCACCAACACCACCCCCATGTGTGCCGAGGAGGGCGGGACGGGAGAGGATAGGACGCTGATTGTCGAGCTCCGGATCATGGCTCATTTCGGTCTCGTACGTTTTTGTGTTTTCTCTGCTGGTATACGAGACAAGCGAAGTGATTTTCTGTAAATGACAACGATTATTGACGAAAGTTTCAAAGCAAATGTTGAATTCTATAAGTATTGGACTAGATGAATCTGAAAAATTTCCACCCTTCCACACTTGGTTGTAAAGTCAAGATTGTTTGCTTGAACATTTTCATTCATGCCATGTGAGGTGCAGGGGTGTGAATTTTCCTCTTTTCAGCTGATTTCCTCTTTTTTAATAAAAAATAAAAAAATTAAAAATTCTGGACTTTGTTGAAACTGCACAAAAATCATACTTTTGTGGAGGGGGTGGATGGGTTTCCTCTTTTTTGTTACATTTTTCACTGATTTCCTCTTTTCTCACAATATGCTGCTCACACCTCTGGAGGTGATATGCTACAAATACTCGTCACTGATCAGGAGCTACACTGTTCGCCATTGTATCAATGAAACACCTGTCATGCTTCTAACAAGCTATATTATAGGAGCAATATTATAGGAATGAATGGCCTTTTTGTGGCCTTCGTCCAGTATTCCCGCGACTTTTCCAAGTTTATACCCCGATAAATTCCACAAAAAGGCCATTCATTCCTTATAATTCCAGCATTTGAAATAAATTCATCAAGAAAATGTGTTTATTTTCCGTTTTCTTAAGAATTATTTTAAATGCGCCTCACGGTTACGGAAAGTAGTTTGGTGTGGGAGTTTACTGGGATATAAATTTTGGACAGAGACTTGCTACGGGCCAATCAAATGTTAGGAAATTGTGTAAATATTTTTGTGTTGGAATTATAGATCGATATCAGGCTACAGGAGTTTGCTATTTAACCAGGAACTACATTGGTCACCAATCACATACGCCCCCTTTCTCAGTCACAGCTATATATTACCTTGTTGCGGAATAGTCCTAACCCTTTCAACACTAGGGACCTCTTTCCTAATATTTGCAAACATTGTAGATCATGGTGAGCTGGCTCGTGCCGAGCCGTCGCATCAAGATCTACACCATTTGTGGATAGTTTTTAATATTTACAAAATAACTCTTTTCTGCCTAATAGAACAGTCTCAAACTTAAAGGTACATGCCCACTCAGTAGACACAAAATGTTCTCAGATGATGTTTTTGGGCAAAATAAACATTAATTCACCATTACCACATGTATTGATTGGTATTATTATAAATTTTATATCGGACCTAAATTTCCACACTGATATCAGGGGCGATAACCGTGTTTCCTTAAAATGCTAACGGACATTGCTATTTATTCTCTGTATTTATTTTTTGATGTACAATGATCACACTTTATAATCTGTCAAAAATATTATTTTTTCAGGCGACGCATTTAATTAATATAAATAAATAAAACATAGCATGCCTCATTTGCATATGAAAATAGCCTGATACCACCGCGCGTCACTATCAGTAAAATAAACATTACTAAATGATTATATCTGTATAGTGGGTATACAAATTTGAACTAATGGAATAGCGACACAATTATACAGTTATTTAATTCCTATAAAGAACATTTTGTGCCTACTGAGTGGGCATGTACCTTTAACATGAAATAATCCATGTCAGTTACTTGTGAGTGAAAGGTTTAACCCTCAATACAATCAATTATCTTGCAGATTGGTTTGCCCAATGCTGGCAAGTCTAGTCTACTGCGGGCCATTTCACGAGGTCGACCAAAGGTGGCCGCGTACCCGTTCACGACGTTACACCCACACGTGGGCATGATGGAATATGACGACCACGAACAAGTGGCAGGTATTACATTTCCAGTGTCAGAGTCAGTATAATTGCTGCAACATTATAGGAATGAATGGCCTTTTTGTGGAATTTATCGGGGTATAAACTTGGAAAAGTCGCGGGAATACTGGACGAAGGCCGGAAGGCCTCGTCCAGTATTCCCGCGACTTTTCCAAGTTTATATCCCCGATAAATTCCACAAAAAGGCCATTCATTCCTTATAATTCCAGCATTTGAAATAAATTCATCAAGAAAATGTGTTTATTTTCCGTTTTCTTAAGAATTATTTTAACTGCGCCCCACGGTTACGGAAAGTAGTTCGGCGTGGGAGTTTACTGGGATATACATTTTGGACAGAGACTTGCTACGGGCCAATCAAATGTTAGGGAATTGTGTAAATAGTTGTGTGCTGGAATTATTAACTATTTCAACACTGCAGAATTAGATAGTGGTACACTGTACACTGAAGCTCCATTATAACGCGATCATGTATAGCGCGATCTCCATTATAACGTGGGTCTCTCGTGGATCCCAAAAAAAAATTTAAAAGATAGAGAAAAAAGAAGAAAAAAGAAAAAAAAAAATCACAAATAAATCGTAGTCATCGTGTAATTAGTTGATTCATGATTTCTGTAAGTTTATTCAAACAACGACATTCAAAGTCCATGAAAGGATTATTATTAGTATGTTAGCAAATGTAATACCTTTAATCAGGTAATCATGTTAATAGGCATACAGTGCGACCCCCCCTATTGCACGGAAGTCCGGCGACATACGACCTTCCGTGTTGCTTATCCAAAACGTGCAATATCTGTGCCAGGGGATATGAATTCCAAATCCGAGATTGCGATTACACCAGACACATATAACACAGACGAGATTTGTGTGTTGCTTTGTGCAAAAAATCGATACACCCAGCCGTGTCAACTAACAGGTGTTTATTGTATGACATCATTCAGTACGTGGCTGTAAACTGTGTGACCTTTAGGCTATGTTTTGAAATGTTATTCAGTGTTCTGCCAACAAATCGGAGACATGGGGCCAATGACCCTATGGGTAAAAAAAAAAGTGGGGACATTTTCAAACACTGCTTCGAACTATTAAATATCAGCAATTAAAGTAATTAATAGTTTGAAATAGTATTTTGCTGAGCCCGACAATGGACTTCTTGTGATTGTGAAAAAAACATGGAAATAAACATTAAAACATGATCATGATGTATTTGTAGTTCTTTATCATTCCATCGGCTCCCAGACAATACGCGCATTTCAAACGGCTTTTCTGATTGGCGGACCAAAATGGTTCGCTTTATACTTGTATCACTTATGTAAATATACCATCCAATGAAAACCGTCGATAGATGTATAGCTAAGCGCTGTTGCTATGCGAATTTTACATTTCCGGTACATTTTACGAGCGCCCCTAACACAGTTTGGACTTTTTTAATTTCGCAACCCATGAACTCGGACCGAATATTTACCGGTAATTTTTTTCTTGCGCCATTGACGATTTTTCCGCGCCAATGGCGCGATCCCGCGTCCTTGGCAGAACACTGTTATTGATTGGTCAACACACCTTTTGATGTGCCGCAGACGTCGCGAACGTGCGACTTTCATCATCGCATCATGGGGCAATCATGCAGTAACCCATTTCATGCTGAGGATACGCTTATGTTTGTGGAAAAATATTTTCCTTCTATGCACTCAGAAGTATATGCCGTGACCACCATTATGACGAGACGGTTCAAATGAGTGGTCACAACGTATACTTTCATTGGGAAATAACAAAAATAAAAATAAATTATTTAATAATTTCATACCCGTAAATGTGTATTCCGAAAGGAATGGATTAAAAAAAAACACTGGATTATACGCAGATCTGTCGCCATATTTCGCCGATATTAATTTCGAAAATATTTTCCGTAAATGGTGTTGAAAAGTTGACACAAAATTCAGAGTTCATGCGGAATTGTCGGTGGGATTATGCACGTATCAACAGCTAATCGTACGCATGAATAGGCAGGGCATGTGACCATTATTTATTATCAATTAATCCTTTTAAGCGCCTGTTGATCGCGAGCAGTATACATTATAATAAGCGTCTGTCTATCGTGAGCACTATACAACGTAATAAGCATGATTTTATAAATAACTCATATGTTCAATACAAGTTTGCATGTCATAGTCATTATTAACAATTAGTTTAACTTCTGTTCAAATGACATGATTTTATATGGGTCCGTTGCTAATGGAATTCCCGCAATAGTTGGTAACCGAAATGCGGATGATACCAGTACCCGTGCATGTCCCGAAATTTTATAGCGCGATCGGATTCGATCGCGATTTGAAATCTTGGACCCCATCGCGTTATAATGGAGCTGCAGTGTATTCACAAACAGTGTAGATCCAGATGAGCCGGCTCATCAGGATCTGCACTTCTTGCTAGTAGATGTAATTTTCATATTTTTGAGAATAAAAACCTTTTCATAAATGGACAAGTCTGAAAATCATTTTGTAACATATCAAAATCCATTCCAGTTACTTAGGGGTGAAAGGTTTAAATGTTGCTCCAATTATACTGACTCATTTACTGGAAAAAAAGTTGACAGGCACTGTGTCTCAGATATGTACGGAAAGTTGTTTTGTTTTGTTCCTATGAGTCACCAAACAAGAAATCTGTGTTTGTGAAAAAGTGTCTATAATATTGAGAAAAAAAATTGATGGTTATTAATTTAATTTATTTAAGTTAAATCAAGCTGGATCAAAAGTTGCTCAAATATTTGCCAATTTGACTTCATTTATGAAAATGTTTGTATTTTTTTTTTTTTATTGGTATCATCAAATGCAACCTAGGTCTCATATCCAATTGATAATGTCAGGGTTAATGGGCCCCTTTCCCATTATAAGTCAATTGGAGAGGGTCTAAATTTTAAAGGGTTATGCACAACACCGTGATAATTAGTAGCTGTCGGTATAGTAAAGCATTTTTAAACCTTTTCAAAATCAATGTTGGCGAAATATGGCAATGCGATACGGGAGGTAATACTTGTGCTGGCAGATATAATAATTGTTAGTTATACATATATGTAGCTGTGATTGGAAAATGGGGCTTATTGGTTTTGCGACCGGTGTAGATCCAGATCAGCCTGTGCATCCGCACAGTCTGATCAGGATCTTCACTGTTCGCCATTCCATCAATGAAACACCCGCCTAGCTTCTAACAAGCAATAAAGGTTGTTATCAAGCTACAGGGGTGTGTTAGTTGATCAGGTATTTCACTGGTCACAGTTCCCATAAGCCCCATTTCTCCAGTCACAGCCACATATGTATTGTATAGCCTTTCAAACTTTTTCCAGTTGCCGACCTCCCGGGCCTTATTGAAGGTGCACATAAAAACCGCGGGCTGGGCCTGTCGTTCCTTCGTCACACCGAACGTTGCCTGTGCTTGCTGTACGTGATTGACTTATCTGTGGCCGAGCCATGGACACAGCTCAATATGCTGAAATATGAACTGGAGCAGTATAGGGAGGGGCTGTCTGAGCAACCTCACGCCATCATTGGCAATAAGATGGACCTGGAGGTGGCTCAGGAGAATTATCAGGAGATGAAAAACCGAACTAAATTGCCAGTGATTCCTATTTCCGCATTGAAACGGTTGAATTTGATGGCTTTGATGGGACATTTGAGGGACTTGTATGATACGTATAAAGACTGGTGATATAGGAGTTTCATACATGCTGATGCTTCTTTAAGATTTTTATACATAAGCTTGATTCTTCTATAGAAATGTTATAATCTTGCTTTTTGAACACGTATATGTACAGTCGAAACTTCGTCAACAGCCACCTCGCTACAACAACATCCTCTTCTTCCAATGGGTGGCTGTTGTAGAGGTTGCTCTGTATATACAATTTCCAAAACTGTGAGAAATGGGTGTAATTAAGTAAAATAATAATTAACAAATGTTCCCAAACTGTGCTGTCCAGAGACGGCTCTTTTGAGCCTTATCATCTGGATCTACACTGTTGGCATACATTGCTCTTTTGAGATGTATCATCTGAATCTACACTATTGGCCTACATTGCCATTTTGAGCCTTATCATCTGGATCTACACATTTGCCTTGAGGCTTCTGGCCATACATCATAGAGAAAATTGTCAGTGTGTGTAGGAATCACGATTTGCCTGGTTGGCCCTCAGGTACGTTTTTATCTTTGGCTCTTTGGTTACATGGGAGTTGAATTGGGTTCTTGCCCGTTATAAAAGTAGTAAGATTGTTACTGATCCTACTACTTTTGGGAGGGGCGCCAAGTGATTCTGGTGTGGCGAGGACCTGACATCAGATCAGAATTATTCTAATTTCAGGGCTGAATATATAGATTTTAAGTGTAAATATTCAGTTCTGATTTTGGGATTTTCCCCCATTTGTACAGGTAATATATGGGATTTAGTACTAAGCCTTAAATGACCTTAGCTGTAGATAGGCCGTTAAACCCCAACAAACAAACAGTGCGTGTACATGTAATATGGTGGAGAATCCCATTTTTGTTGCGTAGCTAATTTTTTAGTTATCTCCCTTTTTTGTTTTGCGCACTCTACAAACTGGACAATAATGCATGAAAACCCATTTTCTCGTGTGCTCTGTACATCAAACCTGTAGAGAGAACAATAGCCTTCTCCGGTTGAACAATAGAGACTGGGAGAACCATTCACCTGTGCATGTGCTAGCATGTGCAAATGTCCAGTTTGACCACTATCTGACCACAGGTAATTTATACAGGTAAATTACTAGTCTACATTGTATATTACATTTCCGTAAACTGTGTTGAAAATATTGTGGCATTATGTGGACCTGTGCAGATATATGTAGATAAATATAGGACTATTAAAACAAATTCTGGGCTCCAGTAGCAAGCATTATTATTTTTAATTTTTAAACTTTTGTTTTCCATTTTTTTTTCTTCATTTTTTTTCTTCAAATTCTTTTTCAATTTTTGTCTAGTAGCATAAGATCGTAAGTGCTATATACAGACTATTATCATATAATAAAACAATTATTGACTAGTGAGCCTTAGAATATAATCTGATATTCTATGGCTCACTAGTCAATAATTGTATAATATGTTCGGGCCAGTGAAAATTGCTTTCGGGCCCAGGCTCGAGGTCAAGGCCGGACAAGGCGAGGCATTTGATTCCGCGGAATTCTTGTTTACTTATCTCCCTTTGTTGGTTCATGCTCTGATTTTGTATCCAGAGCATAACTCGAACACCCTTTGGAATATTTTTATGCCCCACCACGATAGTGGAGGGGGCATTTAGTGTTACCCTTGTCCGTCCGTCCGTCCGTCCGCACACACGAATGGGTACTTGTTCTAAGCGTACGGGGAAGAATCTTATTGGGTAGGGTTAGGATAGTGTTGGGTACTCTTATTGGGTATTTTTATACAATAAAAACCCAACAAGTATTCATTCGTAGGAACGTGCGTCCCGTCCGTCCGTCGTCCCGTCCGTCCGTCCGTCACAAAACTTTAACACTCAGGTAAATGTCTCATAATTTCTTGATCCTTCGACCGATCTCCTTCATATTTCATATACACATTGCTCTAATGGTCCTCTACCGCCCTGTGCCAAATCCACGTTCTTCCTGCCCCCGCCAAGCCCAGGGTTAAGATCACATACTTAGTGCTTCAAAAACTTTAACGCTCAGATAAATATCTTATAATTTCTGTTTTCTTTCACGGATCAGCTTCATATTTCATATATGCATTGCTCTAATGGTCCTCTACCGCCCTGTGCCAAATCCACGTTCGTCCTGCCCCCGCCAAGCCCAGGGTCAAGGTCACATAATTGGTGCTTCAAAAACTTTAACTCTCAGGTAAAAGAAAATTTTGACTTGGAATTTGGCCTCATTTATTATCAAAGCGATATGTGGAACATCAGTGTTCTATGAACACATTTTCTAGTTTATTAAACTTCACACATGCATAGAAGACGACCCAAAGGTGTGTCGCACGTAAGAATGACAACTCTTGCGTCGTTAATTTCTTAGTTATCTCCCTTTGTTGTTTCGTGCACTGATTTCGTGTCTGGAGCATAACTCGAACACCCTTTGGAATATTTTCATGAAACTTCACACATGCATAGACCACGACCCTAAAGGTGTGTCACGCAAGAATGACAACTCTTGCATCACTAATTTTTTAGTTATCTCCCTTTGTTTTTCCGTCACTGATTTTGTCTCTGGAGCATAACTCAAACACCCTTTTTTCAAACTACTTGTGTATCTGGGGAGGGGGATACACATGCGCTTGTCGACAAGTGTCCATTTCTAGTTAATATTCATTTTTGAGATGATCCCTGCTGAATGGTAATCCAGGTAAGGGTGTAATTGTTTTACAGCCTCTACGCAAACAAAGTGTTTGACACTTGACAATTCTTTAAGTACGCAACACACACAGCAGGGTGTGACGAAACAGTTTATCCTTTCTTATTAAAACCAGGCGCGTAGCTGCATTAAGGCACTGCAGGCCCGGGCCTGCAGAATTTTCGAGAAAATGGAAAAAATAATGTGCCAGAGTGCATCATTTACCTTCTAGTTTCGATTTTTATGCCACCAGGTTTCGAAGAAACGGGTGGCATATAGTGTTTGGACCGTCTGTCTGTCTGTCCGTCCGTCCGTCAGACTTTCTGGTTAACCAATTTGTCACAGTTTCTCAAATATGCTGCAGGTGGCATCCGCGTTCGACAGACGCATTTCTTGTTTTTTCTTGGGGGGGGGGGGGGGGGGGACATTGCCCCCAGACTCCCCTAGCTTACTCGCACCAACAGTGCTCGAAGTCGTCAACCGGGCCTGCAGATTCAAATTGGCTAGCTACGCCCCTGAAAACTACATGTTATTATCAAGCTGTCGACTATTTAAATAAGCAATATTGTCCTTAAAACAGAATTAGGCTGAAAATTGTTAAAAAAGCAGGAAAAATTATGTGAAAAATCGTATTTCCCAGGAAAAAATATATCATATTTCCCGGTATTTCCCACTTTTGAGAGTATTTACCATGGGGGGTGGGGTGCGAGTGGGGGGAATACCGCTCCTGGCGTTTCCCGGCCAACCCTGGGTTTCAAACCTGTACAGAAAGTGAAGTCCTTCCGTTTCTGATTCAAATAATAATCAAAGTACTGAAAGTACTGAACATAGGGTACTACAAGATTAAACTAGATTGATTGATTGA